>CM065053.1:164648796-165248796 GCA_032883995.1 Coronaproctus castanopsis
ACCGTGAACAAGAATATACGAAGAAAACTTAGTTAAAAGCCATAAATGTGTTTCCCTAGATTAATACAATTTTTTGAAATATGATACATATCTTTGCCGTACCCCCTCTACTACTAAATGGAAATTAGTATAAAACGGGAGGATATATTCCATTCAATATCGACACTTTTATGGCAAAGTTGAAAACATTTTTTGTCAAATTCGACGAATAATTTTATACAGTCTATTTTTTATTAATAATTTAATTAATGTTTTACAGTTCGGTTCATTTACAAAGGTGCAAATACTGCATCGCTAGGTTAGTCTTAATCAGTATACTACTCCCCTTTACAATACCTCATTATATATATATATATATATATATATATATATATATATATATATATATATATATATAATATAACAACCACTTAGACATTTTCGCGGGCTGTGCGCCAGTTTCACTTTCAATCATCGAATATCTAACTCTTATGTGGGGTAATATTTATACTATAATTTAGGTACACTAGATGCATAAGAATCATAATTATCGATACATGATAATGCATATACACGCACATATTAGTCTAATTGATCATGGTGATAACGTTTTTTATCTATATTGAATTTTAAAATTGTATTATATAACGCTTGTTTTTCTTCGTTTCATAGAAAAGACGTCGTCGAAGAAGATACACTTTTAACTTTCACGCAGAAATTCTATTTGTCGTCATAAAACTAAAACGCGACCCTAATTATATCGATGCGCGCACGGAAACGAATCTCGTATATAAATGTATTCTACATTTGACAACTGACACGCATGTATTGGGTCACGGACATCTAATTCTTTAAATGACGAAAAAATAATTAATAATGTACTAATTTTATGGACACGATATTATTTTAGAAAACAGGATAACCTCTCAGTTGTAAAGAACTAAATTTATATGAAGAAAAAAAAAAGGACATTTTACTATAAAAGAAACGACAATTATAGTATTAAATTTTCGACCTCTGGGAAACCGAGGTAGATTTCTCGAGGAAGGAAATAATTCTTTTTGTAGTATACGAAAATTAAAAAATATTTAAAATATAAAATTAATTTTAAGACATTTATTTCATAACGATAGCACGTTATTAGTTGAACGCGTCTTAGAATAAATCCGATCTGTATGTAAACATTTGTATTCTCTCTTTACTTATCTGACGATTAATTTTGTTTTTCGGATAATTTACTTAAATTAATGATAAATTATTCAGTTTACCAAATAGACTTTGAGCATAAGCGTTACATAAAATTTTTTTTATAATAGAGAATCTTATGTACGAATAAGTAAATAGTCAGGAATATAAGAAAGCAGATATTGCCGAGGGAGGCCTATTAATTACAATATTATATATATATACATATATATATATGTATATATATACATATATATATATATACATATATATATATATATATATATATATATATATATATATATATATATAATATTTACTTCCGCTGCTGTACGTAGCTCACTTGAATTTCACCTCATACTTCCTCTTGAAATTTGTTTATATTGTCCACCCAACGTGTTTATGTGGTCTGCTACTTTTACGTGTTGCTCCGTGTTTGTCCCTGTATTATATACATATATATTTACTGTATGCACCAACGTCAACATAAACATAAGAAGAAATAGACAACTTTTATGGGAAACTAACACGTATGGTAAGAAAAAGTTCCAAATCAAGAGTTTCAGATCGTAATAGGAGATTTCAATGCAATTTAGCAACGGAAAATGACCACCATCTACAAATCAGTTTGTAGAAGAATATTGTCTGGGAGTCAGGAACGAAAGAGTGAAGAGTATAGAATTTTGCACATAAAATGAATTATATCACTGACACCCACATTCAACACCCCCCCCCCCCCGACTATTATACACATGGCGCTCACCAGACGGACTCACGCAAAATCGGATAGATTATATATTTGTTAAATATAGGTGGAAGATGTTTATAAAAAATGTGAAAACAATACCCAAAATGGATTGTGGAAGCGATCGCAATGGTTTGATAGCGAAGATGAAAAAATTCGGATAAAATATCACGTGCATGAAAACGATAGACGCCGAACACTCAACAACCAGTACCAGAACAGGGTGCCAAAATACTTGAAATCAATTACAAAATAATAAATCCAGAACTCATCAGCAGAAGAATAATGGAATAATATGAAATTAAAAAAAGGGAGAAGATAGCAACCTACAAATCGAAAAACGGAAGGACAAAGAAAACGTAGATGTCGCAGCAAACGTAGACATTAATAAAAGATCGATAAGATATAAAAGTAAAAGAACTGAAAGACACTAAAAAATTCTGAAAAGGGAAGAATATTAACAAAAGAAATAAAAAGCTAAATTTTTTTAAAGTTCAACTTACGTTACGCTCTAATTAATGACGAGGCGGGAAATCTTGTTATTAAAACAGACAAAATATTAATTAGATGGAGGCAATACTGCGAGCAACTCATGAATAGTGAAAATGATGGGAACTTTCAAGAGTACGAATATGTTAACCAAACAAACAAACCATCGATTTTAAGAAATGGGGTTATAAGATCCATGCGAAAACTTGCTAACAACAAGTCGGGAGGAACTGACGGGATAACAGAAGAGCTGATACAAACGATAGGAGACCCAGGGGTTAATATACTGCATCAAATCGTAAGAAAATGTGTAACACACAGACATGACTATTCGAATTGAAAAATCCGTATATATTCCTTTATACAAAAAAAAACAACAAAAAACGATAAGCATGTTTGTACAAACTACAGAACAATCTCACTAATAAACTATTTCAGTAGATTAATGTTGTACTCGTATATAATACATGAGCGGCTGAAGTCACATATATACAGGTTTTACACAAGATCGAGAAATAAGAAATCAAATACTAATTCTAAGACAAATAATAGAAAAATGCTTTGAATAAGTTATATGTTTGCTTGATTATTCCAACGTCTTCCAAATTATCTAATAAGAATAATAACAACATTATATACAGACAAATACGTAAGACTGATAGTGCTATTTCAGAGCCTTTTCAGGTGAAAAAGGGCGTTAGACAAAGATGTGCTCTATCGCTACTCCTTTTCAATGTATACGGAGAAATATTCCGATGATACGATGCTTTTAGCGACATCAGAAAGAGAAATTACGAAACTTCTTCGTAGCAGGATACAACATTACAACAAAGAAGCAGGATTAAAATTGAATCAGTCAATGTGCTGCTTAATGATCATAGATAGACAAAATAAAATTGCTCATCTAATTAAATAGCAGACAATATAATCTATTTCGGAATCCAAATATCGAAAAGAAGATAATGCGAAAATGGAATAAAAAAAAATAGGAATGACTAAGAGTGCTTTAGCTAATTTAGAAAAATCACGGAGGGACCATGGATTCCATGGAATGGAATAAGTAAGCGACGAAACTTATGTTGCTGATCCGTGGAGTTTATTACCCATGTTTCGGAACCATAGGTAAAGATGGAGAATGCCAGGGAGCGAACAAGTTGTAATTTTGTATAATTATTGATATTACCATCCCGCCAGATACGTTACAACTTATTCATAGCATTTAGACTCATCGCAGATCGTCTCTTTATTTATTTGCTTGAGCCTCCTTTATTGTTGATCCAGACACCTAAATATTCAAATTCGTTGACGATTTCATATCCGTCTAATTGTTGTGAAGTATTAGATATGTTTTCATTATTATGATCCACTATCATAATTTTTGTTTTATTTTTGTTTATACACAATCCGAATTCATGGCTTACTGTCGTCAGTTTATTTAAAGTTTTGCTTAATTCTTCCATAGATGATGCAAAAATTGCCGTGTCATCGGCATATCTCAAATTATTAATTTTGACGCCACCAATTAAAATATCTCCTTCCTCTACGGTAAAAGCACGTCACATTATATATTCAGAGTATATGTTATATAAAAGTGGCGATAGGATACATCCTTGTCTAACACCTTTTGATATTTTAAAAGGTTTAGAGAAATAATTATCTGCTCGTACTCTGTTATAATTATTTTCATAAAGTGATTTTACTAGCATTATGAGGTGGTTTGGAACACCCATTTCGGACAAAATTATCCATAGCTTGTTCCATATCACGCTGTTAAAAGCCTTCTTATAATCGATAAATGCTATACATACGGGCACATAAATTCTGTGGCTTTTTCTATAATTTGTTTTACTTTCAAAATCTGATTCCGCGTGCCTTTTTCTATGACAAAGCCGGCTTGTTCTTCAGGAATTTGCCAGTTAAGATAATACTTTAAACGCTCATTTATTACGTGTAATAGTATCTTAGAAGCATGTGGAATGAGGGCGATTGTACGATAGTTATCGCAAATTTTTGTAGATCTTTTTTTATGTATCGGTATTAAAATATTAGCGTGGTCCACTGGCGCGGCCATTCACGTGTATTCCATATTTTACAGCATAATTTGTATAGGAACTCAAAAGTGACTCCGGGTAATATTTTAATTATTTCGGCCGGAATTTGGTCCCCGCCTTCAGCTTTCGATTTTTTAGCTTGGAAATCGCTTGTTTTAATTCATTGCGTAAAAGCATAGGTTCTTGGTCAAAATTATTGTCCTTCATTTGTGCTGAATTGCTATTTGTATTTCTATTTACACCTGTATACAATTTTTGACAGTAATCACGCCAATGTTCCGTTATTTCACGTATGCCCGTTATGAATGATCCAGTGTTGTTTACAATACCCCATGATTTGGTTTTAAGTTCCCTAGTAACTACGCGTATTTTTTTAAACATATCTTTAGTTTCATTCGTTTCCTTGTGAGCTTGCATTTGTTCACATATATCTATATAGTATCACATATATATATATATATATATATATATATATATATATATATATATATATATATATATATATATATAGATAGATAGATAGATAGATAGATAGATAGATAGATAGATAGATAGATAAACATATATTAAAGGCAAAGATACCGACCATATACCTTAACATATATCTATTTGGTAATCGAACATCTGAAGGAGAAATAAAACGGCGAACAAGGATAGCAAAAATGGCAACAACGAAATTAACAATGATGTGGAAAGACCACGTAGTGCAGAAGAAACTGAAGCTTACTAAGAACATTAATATTTCCTACCGCACTTTACGGAAGTGAATTATGGACATTAAATCCGGCATCACGAGTGAAATTAGAATCGATGAAAATGACCGCTTACAGAAAGTTATTAACAATCCCATAGACTAGTGGCTGGATTCATGAATCAATCTTATGGATATCCACCTTAATCAAGGATTACTCTGTACGGTCTATAGAAGAATGATAAAGTTCTTTGAACACGTAATCCGGGAAAACGATATTGAAAATACGGCTATCCAGAATAAAGTACAAGAATCACGTCGAAAAGGTCGGCCGCCAAATCGATTAGAAAGAAAATAAATGGATTAGAGAAACAACAAGAATAAAGGATATAATACTAAGCAGAAAAGAATCAAATTGGAGATGAGCTGGTCATCTGGAAAGACATCCGGAACTCCTTGCAAATAAAGTGACAATGTACGAAACCCGTAATATAGGCAGACACTGACACGTTGGGTTGATGATGTAAATTAAGTTCCAGAAGATTAGATCACAAGGCGACCGGGAGGGAAAAATGGCAGGAACTTATGTAACCACATTCAGCAACGGATTAAAAATAGCTGAAAATATATATATATATATTGCAATACGATATAAAAAGTATTTTTATTTTATTTAATTTTTATATTAAAATGAATAGTTGTTACATTGGTCGAATGGTTTAATGATTCGAATTAGTACAATACTCGAAAATACGATATATGTAATATTCTTAGAAACGAACTTCATTCGTTCGACTTAATCGATCTTTTCGTATTAGAATTATATTCATGTTTTTCTTAATTTACACATTTATATATACTTGCGTCGTGAAAGAAAAAGAGAAAGTAAAGATTCCTTTCCAGTTCGACTTTTTAAAATAACACACGCACAAAAAAATTAATTTTTTCCTTCTTCGTCTGATCATCTTTCCTAATGTTTTTCTTCAATTTTTTCTATCGATTATTATCATTAGAATAGAAATGTCTACAGTGACGGGCCCATCAATGACTGACGATAATCGTAAGGGTTACTCCAGACGATGTTGCTACTATCTACCTTTCTTTTTATTATTGTATTTGCTTGATTGGAACACACCCTCGGCATGACTGGCGCATTTACATCACCTAGGGGAACAATCCACACCGATCTATGGAAGCTTTTTTTTTGTTGTTTTTTCTACGTAACTTACTTGATATCATCTCTCACGATGTTACCGAGTAAAACGTACGGTAAATTATTATGATTAACCGCTTCGGACGTGGTAAATATTAGGGGCTTAGATGATAATATAGGCGCGTACATACGTGGCGGCTTATGCTTTTGAGGGTAGAAAACTGTTAGCATTGACCCAATTACGACCATGTACGCGTCTCGGATACGTGCGGTAAGTACATACACAACACACACAATATATATATATATATACAATATATATATATATATATAATATATATAATATATATATAATATATATAATATATATATAATATATATATATATATAGTTAATAATCGTTGAACGATATTAAATGATTCTTTTATTCGTAGAATGCGTTACTTCTTGATTTGAAATGTAATATCCATATAGTTTATCACAGTATCACTGTTACATTTTTTAAATCTTAAACACGATCGGAACTATCTATAATCACAACTACGAATCGTTATTATAAAAAATATATAGATGCTATCGCACTTTAATTTAATTGTTTTTGCATCGCATCTTTCCTTTCAGTCGTGTAGTTTAATTTTTTTTTTTTTTTGCTTACAATATTTGAATCCTTCAAGTTGTTGTGATTGCAATTATTTCGTACTATAATATTACATTCTTTAAGATTATGTATAGGTGCCTGCATGGTTGGTTAAGTGGATTTACCATTATGGTTATCATGTGGATAGGTAGAGTATACTAATCTTTCTATACACTATTTCTTCTGGTTGTAGTTTAATTGTAAACATTTATCGACAAATTAATCGATTATAATATTTGTTTAATTGATGAGAAAAGAATTAAACACACGCTATTACAACAATGTACAAACTGATATTGCTAAAATTTATTTTTCGTGTATAATACAGGTAAACAGTATTGTTTATCCTGATAATTCAAATATTTACAAGTTTATATATTGGAAGTCGCTTTACGATAATTTTTTTTTGTATGGTTTTTCCTGTATTTTTTTATGTTGGCTAAATGAACAACTGGGAATATTTTAATGAAGTATATGAAAACTGTGTTTGGAATGCGTCACATTATTAATTTCGTCATTTTTGTAACATCTATTTGTTTTATGAATACACTTTTTATCTTATCTATCTATCTGTCTATAGTTATTTTCTTGATTTTTTTACGTCATTTTTGTATTTCATTCCATTTCTATATGTTAACAATTTACGTGTTAAGTGACAATATATGTAGGCCTTTTATTTTGATTCCATTTTACGAAATATTTTTCCTTCATTCTTCTTTATATATCTTTTAGTGATTAATGTTGATTTATTTTAAACGGTGTTATATTTTGTTTGGTTTATTGGATCGTTTTATTTCTAGTAGGACCTGAATCTGAACCTCATCGGGGAACATGAACCTATTGGAATAAAAAAAATCTCTTGCTATCTTGTTTATTCATTAAACTGGTCGATAAATGAGTAATACAACAAGCTCAGAAAAGCTGATTGGTTTGCCCAGAATGCCACCGGTCTTTTATCAATCTATCAATCTTCAGGTAAAATTGTCAGATAACGTCCCGCTAACAATTTTAGATATAGTGGAACCTTGTTTACATATATATATATATATATATATATATATATATATATATATATATATATATATATAAATAAACGTCTGTGTGCGTTTGCGCGTGTATGTAATGAGTTTGAGTGATTAAATTAACTTATATTTTTTTATAGTTTTGTGCATTATACGAAAATCGAATAGTACAATATAATGTTTAAGAGTTCATGGGGGTTATTGATGAAGTAAATGTAAAGTGTTTGTAATTTTCGATGTAATATTGAAAAAAGCGCTTATTTGCGTTTACAATTAAAACGCATTTCGCGTAATATCGAACGATTTCTGTGGTTACGTTGGTACGCGATGGAGTACTGAAATTTGGTTCGGGGGATGATTTCCTATCCTTAATTCAAAATAAAACGAATATTGCAAATTACTAATAAAAATTATGCTCCGATTATCATTCAACGATAAGCTTTGTTTACGTTCGATATTAATGAATTTTTTAAAGGTATCTCATTAGCAGTTAAATTTTCGAATGTATAACTGACAAGTTCCATAATAAAAATAAAAAATAAGCAATTTATCTTTCAATACCGCCATCTACTCTGTCGGTTACATCGTACCGTCTTAAGAAAAAAAGATAAATTTAAGAATGTATCTACGTAAAATTAATTTAAATATTTTTTATTTCCGGTAAGAATCAAATCATTTTGTTTAACTTTTAATGAGAGTGTTATATTTAAAAAGAACTATAGCATAACGTGTTAATGGTAGGTAGATTCTGCTTTTTATTTTAAATAAATGTCAACTCGTTTTTAAATAAATTCACATTATATATATATATATATATATATATATATATATATATATATATATATATATATATATATATATAATTACATCTGGACGTAACTGACTGATTAGTAACACAATTCACTTTAGTTCTCTAGTAAAAAGTAAATATAATATTTTATTTGAATTTTTTTGGTACAAAGTAAACACGGCATGGCAAAGGAAAATTTCCCTAAGTTTCAGAAGGTTATACAGCGAATAACATAAATGAAACAATCAAATATATTTAAAATTAAATTAAAAAATATACTTCAGTTTTGAAAAATAACTAACGGATAATCTAGGATAGTATGAAATTTACGAAATAAAGCATGTAACGAGAACAGATTTTTTAGATATCCACCAATAAATCAAATATATTTTAATGAAACACGAGTAGTGTTCTAGTCAAAATATAACTATATAACTTCAGCGTTTTGAAAAATTGACTACTTTTCAGTCGGTTCTAACAAAACCTAAATCGAGCGTCGGGATGTATGCCAAGACATTAGGCCGAATCGTATTGCGGAATTGATAAAGTAACAAGATAGACCGGATGCAGCGAATCTGTTTGTCTCAATGTGAAAAGTACATGTTGAGATATAGCTTCATTTAGTTTAATACGCTAATGTAAAAGAAAAATTTTTGAATTTTATCCAATTTTAATCGACGGAATGTTAGTTAAGTTTTAAAAATTTACGACTACCCAAATTTTAACCAAAGTATTTCGTTGTCCGTGAATTTTAACAGATGACATTTTTCCTCTAATATCATTACGTAAATCTTTGTCTGGTACTTCAAACCGCTATTTCTTATTTTGTAGTTAAAAAATGCCGTAATTTTCGAAACGTGAGATTTTTTCTCAATCGGTACCTTCTTTCTCGAAGGGATATCTCCCCTACGGTTTTATTTATAACGAAGTTGTTAGTAGAGTTACCAGATTGATAGAATTACAGGACGAATTTAATTCATCTAGGCTATGACGAAATTTGAAAATATATATATGTATATTACACACACACATATTTATATTTTCATCGTACTCTGTTCTCCTACTTCGCTTCTGTAGAAAAACACAACAGACATTGTAGTGTATTTTGGAAGATGATCATTTTATACAGGAAATGAACTCCATTGTTTATATATAAAAGAATTATATATATATATATATATATATATATATATATATATATATATATATACGTATTTGTACTTTCACATGTGTGTATTAGACTAAGCTGATCGTACATTATATTTAAGAAAAAGGAATGAAGCTATTTCAAGGGTTGTTCGGCTTTTAACACCGAATATAAAAGGTGTCATTCTTTTCTTAGTACATATATATTATATATATATCCTTTATTTCGGGGTATACAACTTTATTTATCTATAATAGCTTTATTTTGTAGATGTACATACTTATTGTTCTATGCATTTACTTTTATATATATATATATATATATATATATATATATACATACATATGATTGTCTGTTTGTTAGTTGGAAATTTGTAGGTAAGTAGTAGAAAAAGGGACGAAATAAATGTTCATCATCGATAACTGTAACGCGTTATAATGATCGTTTAAATGCTATCTGCAAGATGAGTTGTTGAAAATGTAATACAATAAAAACTGTTATTCCACTTGGCAAAATGTTTACAAGTACATAAACACACTATATATAATATATATTATATACAAAAAGAAAAGAGTTAATTATTTATCAGAATACCCGTGAAGTTTTCCATTTGAAAAGAGAAATTAAAGAAACAGCTGAAGATGAAGAAATGATGACTGATTGTTTGGGCTACCTCCAATGCTAAACTTATGTATGTGGTACAACTTCAAATATACTATCGATTAACGACTTCTTTTAATACATACACACATATATACACATACCAAGGTATTTGGAGAATATAGCACCTTCTGATTCGAGACAAGTGTTTAATTCAAAGATTTGACAATACCCCTCAGCGGATGTGGCATAAATTGCCATAAGGGTTGATTTTGATTACATTCAAACGATTCAGTTCCACTTGATTGCGCCTATACCAACCACCCACAAATAAGTTATTATACTTACACGCGTATACGTAATATTATTTCTGCTATCGCTTCGTTAAATTCGTAGCGCATCGTACCGATACGAACGTGTAGCATTACGATATTGGATATTTTTCGTCGGGCCTTTATTTTCCGTCTTCGTCTTTCGACGCTTAAACGTTATCTTCATTTTTCTTCAGCAGCGAACGCTGAGATTAATGACGCTCGTTTATTTTTATTTTAATCGAACAAAGGACAAGCTGGACCGATTGTCGAATAAATTAGCGAAAAAAAATTCAACCAACCGTTGAGAATTTGGAAAATATTGCTAAATCGAAATCTTTCAGATTTAAGGAATGCGTGTTGAGACTTTAGTAATTTTTTCAACTATAACGTTTTTTATTACATTACATTTATATTTCCATTTCATTATTATTATTATTGTTAAAAATTATTATTATTACAAGTCATTATTATTAGAAATTATTATTAGTAGTAGTGGAATTTATTATTATTAACAGTAAAGATTATTATTATTTGAGATTATTATTATTATTAGAAATTATTTTTATTTTTATTATTATATCTTTCGCCGATACATTTGAGATGATGTGTCTCGCAATATATCAGCCTGCATTAACTTACGGAATAATTCTTTGGGTTAGCATGGCTAAATATTACATTAAACCCATGGAGGTTCTTCAGAAATCTATTTAGAGGAAAGTAAGTCGGAATAAACTTAAAAACAGTACCGTCTGACTTACTGAACGCGATTAATTTGTATCATTTACATAATTTGAATCTATTTCAATTTGTGTTAAAAAAAAACAAACAAAAAAAAACTATTTAATATATCTGTGTATGAGAGTAGAACACGATCGGGTGGTGAGCATAGAGCCAACTTTCCCCTAATTAAAGAGAGTAGAACGAGAATATAAGCTTTTTATTCGGGGTACCGTCTTTTTTAATTCGCTAGCTACCGAAAAAACTGAAAGTTGATCTTATCAATTACAAACAACGAAAAAAATTATTAATCGAGTATTTCTTAGAAATAAACCACAAATAAAATGTCCTACTTCGATACATTGCACGTGATATGTAAACTTTTCGCTTGCTAGAGTGAATTCAGTATACGTGCGTGCGAAATATAATAATAATGCTATTTTTTTAAAAGATTCTTTTTATCAAATAAATATCATAGTATGTAAATGTGTGACATAAATACGAATGATACGTTAACGTAAAATAATTAAGATTGTTTTATGGTAAATGCGTCTCCTTTAAAGAAGATTTCGTTAGTTTGCTTGTATTGTACAAATATTATGTGTTGGCGATAAGATTGCTTCGTTGCATTTACTTCCTATTATTTGGTTAATATTCATTAAATTTTTATTTTTTATATTATTATTTTATTATTATTATAACTTTATTTAGATCCTACCTTAGTATGTGCAAAAAGTAATTCTACGTAGTTATATATAAATTATGTTCGGATATGAAGAATTTTAATTTAAACAATAATAAATGTACATTGTAATCATTTTACATTTAATTTGTTCTATAACGTCTACTTAGAACTAGCCAGTCGCCAATATTCATATACTATATGTATGTTATATTATAACCTAGCGTGCGCGCATTTTTGCCCACAGCTAGGCATGAATCCTCGCCATTAAATTTACGAATTAACCATATTATTACATTCACATGGATACAAATAAATAAATGATTTTCTTTAAATGAATTTATTATTATTAGAAATTATTTTATATTGTTATCATTTCACATGTAACTTGCATTATTACGTCCAAGCTACAACTAGCCGCATATTTTTATACTACAAGCATTTTTTTTTTTTTAAACCTAGCGCACGCGCATACATGCGCAAAGCTAGGCATATAAACAACATTTGTAAGTAATTTTTATTTTATTTTATATTTCTTTTATTTGAAATGTACTGGTGCATTGTATTGAAATTAAATAAATTTGATTTGAAAAAAAAAAAAAAAAAAAAATTATTTGGTTGTACTTTGTGTATTTATATCACGTTATAGGTTTAAATAAATTCGGTTTGATTGGTTATTATTAACAATTATTATTATTATTCTTATTAAAAATTATTTCTAAACATTATTATTATTCGTTAAGTAATGCGGGGAAAAGGAAGAATATATGCCAAATAACCAAATTGAAGTTTTGTAAATAATTTTTTCTTTAGAATTTGTTGGATGTTCTTTTTGTCAACTGCGCCGTTGTATATTTTTATATACACGAGCTCTATAATACTTTATCTTACAACCTTGAAAATGATACGTAATAAAAAGTTTCATTTTTAATTTCACAAATTTTTACCCTTACACAAATTCTTTGTTCGTTTTTAGCGGATACGAAATTTTAAGTACTAATAGAAAACAACCCTACTTTTAATAAAAAGTCGAAAAACAGGAGTTCCTATAGGATCCGTATTAAGCTCTCGGTTATTCATACTTACGTTTTATCCGCATTGAAAGATCGCATTAATGCGCCTGTAATGTTTTTTTTCTATCAAGACTTAATGTAACACGATATATGAAATATTCCTGACAATGTACTTAGCAGTTAAATATATTACAGATCAGGAGAATATCAACCAAACACTTACTTGCTCAAATTCATTATCGGCACTAAAAGCCATCTCCCATCGTTACAATAAGAAGCAACACGCAATTGTTAAGGAAATAGTCAAGCTTCAAAAGAAGTCAGCTTATATTACTAAACAACGTTCCTTTCGATTCCTGGTCACTCAGGAATTCATGGAATTGTACTTGACGACAGGGTAGCCAACGGCTGCTACGATGGCATTTCAACACACTTGCTACAGATTTACCCTGCTACTTGTAGAAAGCCCTCGCAACTTTGTGAAATCAACGATGTAGCTATTCCAACTACAAATAAACTCCAATAATAAAATAAAAAATCGATTTTATATTACACCTAAGTAAATAAAAAGTGTATTTAAAATAGTATATGCGAAATATACATCGATCTTATTTATTACGTGTATCGAATTTCACATCACGTGACACACAGACAAAACCTTAAGAAGTGTAATTTAGGGCTAATCAGGATAAAATACCACCGAAATCGGATTGCTTAATAAAAATCGACTTATACATTAAATCGAATATTTTCGAAATATTAACATTTTAATTTTGCGTTATTATATAATTATCGGGATAATTTTTTATCGTTAAAATTGCAAAGAGATAATCTATAATACGGATGTCGAAACGTTACTGTGTGGAATTTTGTTCCAACGAATACTACTTACTATTATTACAATCCGTAGAGTGTCTAAAACTAGTGAAACTCGTTTAAATGAAGTCGAAATCAATCTTGTTTTCGTTTTGAACTATAAGTTCGAAATTAAAACATTTCAAACTGGTTATAATAATCAAAAATTGTCCTTTAAATTTTCCGATGATCAATGGATGCAATTATCTTATCGTTTACGGATTAACACGATAAAAATGGTAAAGTAATATTTTCGATATCATATATACGCTCCGTGTTAATCAAAGACCAAAAAAAAAAAAAACACGCTTTTTAAGTACAGGAAACATTAAACAAGCTTTTACTACAGTGAATAAGATTCAGTAACTATGTGTAATGATCGGGTATAGACGGTTGCGACGCCAGTTAACGCCGTTATTAGAGCGGATTAATTCACATTTGATTACCTGGAAGGATGTATAAAAACCATTATAATGACATCGTCTTCACAACATTATAATAATCCCAGCCTATCAGAGACCTAGGTTTCAACAGGCAATATAGACCACCCAACGCTATGTCGCGTGTGTTTGCATAGTCACAATTGACTACCCTTCTAAAGCGTGACGCTTCTGTTTTTGATCTTCCTTTTAATATGACCTTCCTCGTTTAAGTCAGAATGATTAACCAGAATGACAACGACCTTTTTTTAGTCGATTAATGTCTAGCTCGATATGTTCTTATTTTATGTAAACGCGTGTATTTTTAACTCGCGTTTTACTTTTATTAATTTGTTATATATTCTATCTAAATAACAATAATCAGAATTGTGTGCTCGTTATTACATGTATATATACAAAATTATGTATACATAAAAAGAACTGTAACATTGTTGATTTTTTTTTAAATATAGTCGTAATGACCGGCTACTTCCTAGCGTAGTAAAATATAGAAATAGAAATATAGATCATTGTTCTAGTAAGAATATTCCAGATGTTTTTCATCCGTACATATAACTTGACAACTTTATTGCACTTGAAAGCACTGTAATTGAAAATAGGATATATTTAAATCTTACTCCAATCACCGTAAATGATTATAGAAAATCTATTAAGATTCTGAAACCTAAATGGAGTGTGGGTCCTAATAGATTACCGGCAGCATCGTTTAATCTATGTTCCGTAGAGTATGAAAGGCCACTTATCTACTTATTTCACCTTATTATTAGAGCAAGTAAATGACCAGTGTTGTTGAAGACAGGTTCCAATTCTCAAGTCTCGAGATCGTTGTATAGATGAAAACTCACTCATTCGTTTTAATCAAAATTGTGAGGTAAAAAAATTAGCTCATAAGGAAATCAAGTTTATGATGACCTTATCTCAGTATACTCAATCATAATACTATAAGGTGGCATAGTTGCTAGAGTGCTCGAGTGTCACCTCGACAGTCGGGGGGTTCGAAACCAACACGTAACATAGACAGTTTTCATCATTATTTAATTCTTACTTATCACGGAGAAAGCAGCGGCACCCCACTCCATATAACATCATATCGCCGCGCATCTGCGTCTCATATAAATGGTGCCTTAAATGCTAGCTCATTTTGTACGTAAAAATAAACGTATAATAGTTAGTCACGACGTTCGGCAACGAACAATACGACGATGAGGATGATATATATACAAAAAAAAAAAATATTGGAATATATGGTGTGAGTCTAACTTGTTGTATTGTTAATGTTTCTATTAACTTAGTTACATATGAATATTTGTATCCATCCTTTTTTTTTATTTATAATTTTAACTTTGTTAATCTCGTTTGTATTAAGTAATTTTTATCCTGTGACCATAATAATAATAATAATAATAATAATAATAAAAAAAGAAAATGTAATTTTAAGTTAGATTGTAAACAGTTTCGATTGCTGTTTATACATAGAAACGAAGTATGTATTTATTTTAATATTTCGATCGCTTATTTATGAAACATATTTTATTTTAGTGTAATTGATTTGTATATTTATTTACTTAGTAGTTTCGTATTATATACAATCTCTGAATACTTTGGTGTGTATATTGTTTTATGAATGTCTCAGGGGGTTATTTGTGTGTCCTCATTATTAAATTGTAAAAATATATATACATGTAAAAAATTCTCGCAAAACAAAAACTGATCTAAATTCTACCTCCGATCAGAGAAAAAACCCCGAGCTCGTCTTTGGTCGTTTTTATAATTATTAAAAAGCATCATTTTTTTACGAATACAAAAATTATTTTACATTGTTTCTTATTTTTGTTTCATTTATATTTTTATTTTAATTCTTTCCTTTTTCTTCTTTAATAATTACGTATTCGGATGATGATTGTTGCAATTCGATTTTATTTAATCGTCTTCAGTTAAATTTCATTTAATTTTCTTCTTTTTACTTTGCTCGTAATTTTAATCTACTCACAATTCTATTCGGCTCATGCCTGGTTTAACAGGGGCTAAGCCCTGAGCCCCACCCAAACGGTATCACGTTGAGAATTTTTTTTTCCGTAGCCGTGAAATTAAAACAAAATCGAAAAAATCCAAAAGCTATATATCTCAAGAACGCTAAACCACATAACCCAACTCGGTGTTTATGGTTATTGAATTAATGACGAGTCGAGTTACGTAAATTTAACGTCTTAGGGTTTACAATCTTTAGGTTTATGGTTTTTCCCTTGTAGAAGTCCCTTGATAATTGAAAGCATTAATCCGGGCCTGATTCAGCAATCTATAGGATAAAAAAATAATAATTTTTCACACGGATCTTCGATTATCGAATTTTTGTAACACGGTAGTAAATCATACTTTAGATAACGCGTAAAAAATTATTCGAATTAAATAAAGATAATTACAATTAACGGCTAAATTTAAAGGAGATATTTTGATAAGACAAAGTATGTATATATAAATATCACTCATATGTAATACATCAGAAAACGAATACCGGTGTGTGAAATAATTAAAAGTAAATTCTGTTACAACGGAAAAAGTTGTATTTTTGTTAATATTAACCGATGGAAAGGTGAAAGATATTATCTGTAATAATTTGATCTAACTTAAGAGTTATTAATGGTAATTATCCCAGAAATGGGCGTAGTTTTAATACAGGGAGGCACGTCAAAACACGAACACTTTTTTTTTTTATATAAATGGATTTATATATATATATATATATATATATGTGTGCGTGAAAATGAAATATATAATTTGTTCCTTTCTAAATTGAATTGAATTGAATCGAATCCAATGAATGCCGAAGAAAATAAAAGTAAATCTGTAACAAGTAGAAACGGTCGACGATCTGAGAAAAATTTCCGGATCGCGTGTCAACTAATTTTTCTCATCGGAATTATAAATAAAAACGGCGCAGACGACGCGATCATAAAAGACTTTGAGGGGCGATTGATTTTTTGATTTTTTATTTATAGCGCCACAGGTCTGGTCGGTTCTTTTAAAAAATTTACAGAATCTTTTGTTCGAGACTATACACAATAGAGTGCCGACGTTTGTTTCAGTTTATTCTTTTAAAATGCTTGCCCAATTACCGGTTACTTAAACCTTTCATCTAATCCCTTTTCGGCTACTTCGTGTTTTCTTTCTTAAAGTATTTTATTTTTTTTAGGCGCCTATACTTTATTTTGCTTTCATTACGTTTTTATCTCTCTATATTTTAAAGGATTTTGTATGTAATATTTTATTTTCTTCAGCAACTGAGCCCTGCACTCTGTCGGCGACAGGGTGGTTTTATTATTTTATTATTATTATTATTTTTTTTTTTTTGAATAAATAGAGAATTATTTTTTTTTTACATTTTGATGATTTTTTTACTAAACCGTATTATGTTAAGGTGAAAATTAAAATTTGTGCTACGCATACAGCGAAACTAGTCGATTGTGTTCGTAAAAATATACCCGTCTAATCCGTCACCGTTGGGACTAAGGGTATGATCGAAACGGTAAAAAAAAAAACAGAAAGCTACGGATTTATTGTAAAATAAGCTATCTCGAAACTAAAAAATTATTCTATTTTTCACTACAGTTTAAAAAATTAACGATAAATTCCACAAGAGCTGTTATTATTATCGAAAAATAGAAATACCGTATTTATTTAGTAAAAACTCGCTTAAAACAAAAAAACAGTTATAGATTTCCGTTTAGCAGATGTAATTCTAGACTTAGCTGCGATGTTCCTCCATTTCGTGATCCATAAAATGTCTAAAGATGTGTTGAGGTACTGAAGGGCAATATAAAAAGAGTTCGCAGTCCACTCCTCAACTTCTCTGACAGAAACATTCCGTTGTATAGTTTATAAATCTTTAATAATTTCCCGCGTTTCGTTGTTTTGATCGTTTTAGATTTGATCACTTTCAGTCATAACTTCCGGCCGAAACCGAAGACAAGATTTTCGCAACATTTCAGATTCCATTCCCCCTCATGACTCAGCAATTGTATAGATAGCATTTTTTATGTTGAAGGATTTCATAACTTGAAATCACTAAGTTTCCGACCAGCCGTGGGCGGACGAGAAGGATTTTACTGTATTTAACAAGTGATCAACACGATCACCTATAATAACCAATTAATATATAAACGAGCATTCGCACCTAAAATGTTGTACGCTTACCCGGTTTAGTTTAACACTTGCCGAAGGATATAACTTGCAGTTTTTAATTCTAGGCAAAATCATTATATAATATTATCACTTAGACGCATAATAAGTATAATTTCATTCCTTCATAGTCGTGATGAATTATATAAAATGATCTGGTTTTATAAGTAATATACGCACGCCCAGAATACATCTATGATATATATATATATATATATATATATATATATATAATTATATATATATATATACTTTCCCTCTCACTCTCTCTTTATATATATATATATATAGATATACTATATATATATGACGTCCTCGTGGAGCAGCCGTAGCATCCAAACGTTTTGTTCGCACGACTTGAGTTCGAATCTTATCAGGGATGATAATTTTTTATAGTAAAAAACCTCTACCAAACTCAGCCATATCCATTCACTCAGTTGATAAATGAGTACCAACTTTTGATACGAAAATAAAGACACCTAAGAAAACAATTGCAAATCAACACGTATTAACTTATCAGGGAACGCCTTTTGGCCGGTGTTTGATGAGGATATTGCTTAGGTGACATCGCCTACCAGCTTCCGAAGTTAATTCGTACATACATACATATATATACAAACGTACGCATATACATATATAGATACACATATATAACATTTTAAGTAGGCATTGTTTAAGTACGAATCTTGACTATCGGGTTCTCTTAAATTTTCGTTATTTACTGTAATACAAAATAGGTTAAAAATACCGTTAGATAGATAAGGTTATGAAATAATGGTAGCGCTAGTGTCACAGTAAGTTCGGTTTAAATTTAAGTATATAAAACTTAAACATAGTTAAACAACAAAAATGCACTTACTACATAGTAAACGTAGAATGATTATATATAAAATGAAAAAGTGTAAGCGTCTGTGCGGGACGGCGTATTTATTACACCTGTAAAATATTTTATTAATTTCAAAAAGAAAACTTAAAAAAATAACAACACAAAAAAGGTTTTTGTTTAAACAAAAACGACCTGACGGGTGGTCTTACATTAATATCGACTGGTTGTATCAAATTTAGGTGGCCCATTCGTCGGTTGGATGACCACCGAAATTGAAACATTCGCCACCGTTTTATTAGTTAATTTTCATACCACGTCTGTAAAACTGGACGTAATTCGATAGTTGGCTAATTTTCGACACGCACGTATGCCATAAACGGAAAAATGCGACGACCCTCCAGATTTTAAAATAGTTTCTGCGTATCGCCTTCTACGCGAGTTTCATAATAAATTATGACTATTATCGATATCGTTCCATGTTATTTCATAATTAAAAATACCATGTTTCGCACTAAAATAGAATTTTATCTCTATTATTTTATTTATGATGATCGAACAATGGAAAGAATAACAGGTTTCAATTCCCGTAGATATATTTAGAATTTAGACCGTGCGCTTAGAATAATTAATATCAAGGCCTCTCATTGTAAAATTTCGAAACTTATACGTCCAACATTATTAGATTACATTAAACCGAACCATGGCTTTAATAGATACGATAATAATCATCATCATCAAAACATATTTATTTAGTAACGTTCGAAGAGAATTAAATAAATAAATAACTTGTTAATAAAAATAATGCAATTAAATTATTGAAATATAAACGACTCTGAATCTAAATAAAAAACATTTGTACCTATATGAGGCTATGAAAATGTAGCTTCATCGAAGAGTGCTGAAGATACCTTGGGCGGCAAATATGTCTTTTAAAAAGCTGATACAGACAGACATCTACGGAATATCATTATAAAGAGAAATGCTCCATACCTTGGTCATATTATAAGAGGGTTAAAGCACGAAATTTTAGAGATTATCATACAAGGACAGATAGAAGGAAAGAGAAGTCCAAGAAGAAATAAGACGGATTTTCTGGAAAATATTAAAAATTCGGCCAACATAACTTCGTTAGAACAATTAATAGCAGATGCCAGACAACGTAAAACTTGATTGGCATATTGGTGATCGCCTACTCTCTATTATGAGTATGGCACATAGAATAAAAATAATAACGCTAAGGGCATTCTTTTTTCGAACGTGTAATAAATTAATTAAGGAAAGTTAAAGTGAAGTATGTCGAAATAAATAACCAATTAATTTTGGACGGAGGTATTCAATAGTCGAATTAAATTATGCTTATAACGTATGTAAATCGAATTAAATTAACAATACTTACACGCAGAAGTTGGAATTTACATATCAATATAAATCGACGTAACACATAAATACGTAAACACATATTAATATATAGTTACATATATATATATATTTTCATACATAAATAAACGTATACATATATCTAACATTTAAAAATATCTTTAATAAAACTTTAAATAGTGTTCAATCTTATTCTAGTGTTTTATTTAAAACTGACGTCTTGCACTATCTAAATTTTTTAACCGATATTTAAAAATTTATACGTGTTTTTTTTTTTTATCGCGAACGATATGAATTGGTAACTTACGTAATATATCAAACATTTCAAAACGTCCACCGTGTAATATTTACTTAGCCTAATCGTTTTTAAAACAGAATTTCGCATAATCTCAACCGGTCCAATATTTGATGAATTTGTTCCATAATCAGTAAAACCGGTTGATACGTGATCGAAGTATAAACGACCGTTGACGATGTTTAGAGAAAAGTTCTTTTAAACGGTGAAATTAGTCGATTAAATTTTCTTAACTTATAAAACAGAAAGCGTGTTATTTACGATCAAACACTGAAGACGCGATATTTAATTTCGTTTATTCTATTTAAAATAATCTAACTGTGCAAAATTTACGTGCACATCGTTGGTAATTTTTAAATCTTTATACTCAAATACAATACATAGTCTTGTCGCAGTTAACGAAAAATAATAATTCCGCTGACAGAAAGATCGACTACTTCGGTATTAAGTACGTTCGATTTGAGTTTTAAAAATGTTAAATTACGCCGTTCTGGTGAACTACGTCAGTTTTCGTTCTACCTGTACCGTATGATGTATATTTTCGTTTTTTGTTTATAGTAGAGAATGTTTTTAGTATTATTATTATTATACGGATTTGCATATCAAAATGAATGATTCGCTGTCATCCAAATCCAGAGACCTGGTCGCTTATGACTGATGTGGACTTTAGAAAGCTCAAGCCTTATAAACATTATGACCTGGTCGTGATGGAATAAAGATTTAATTCAAAGATTGCAAATATATACAAAAATATTACTATTGTTATTATTATTATTACTATTACTATCATAATTGTTATTATTATTTCGCTCAACGTATGCGCATTAACGTGTAATGTGTATACGTATATGTGTATGTGTGTACATTTTTCTCTTTTTTTCTCCTGTAATTACGTATAAAGCTTTATATAATATAATTTCTTATGTAGAACAGTATAGAAATATTTTAATTATAGAGGTGTATGTATATGTGTATGCATAGCCACATTTGTGAACATGTGTGTTTTTAATTTGCAACGTAGATTATATGCGAAGATGGCAGTGATAAGATATTTCTCGCTATTTATTTATTTAGTATCGTTTATTTAGCTTTGTAACTGGTATCGCAAGTTCATTGTATTCTTTTTGTAAAATAAATTGAAAAATAATATAAATCAATCTAAAATTGATGATTAATACTATTATATTACTATTACTACTATTATCGCCGCTATATGATCATCATTATTATGACGTTTCTATTGAAATATATATAAATCGAATGGCTCATTATTTGGTATACAAATTTATTTACCTATACAATTTTATAACAAATATTTTAAAATTGTAATTTGTTATTTTTAACCCTTCTTTTTGTTTATCCGCCGTTTCCATTTCGAAGATCCACAATCGAAAGAAATTCCTATCAGCGGCCGACCGGAAAAGTTCTAATGATTATAATCTGAAACATTTCTCGAGGTTGTCTATATCCATATTGTTTGAGGTCTTCCCCTTGATCTTTTCCCATTAATTTTCCCTTCAAGTAATATTTTTTTGTATAGTATATTTTTCTCCTCTCATAATATGTCCCAAGTATCGCAATTGTCTTCTTTTGATAGTTTCCATAATTTCACAATTTTTTCCCAGTCTACAAAATGCTTCGATATTCTTGACTTTTTGTACCCATGGTATTTTCAACATCCGGCAGTAAAAATACATCTGAAACGCGTTGATATTTTTTTCCAATGTTGAATTTTGTGTTCAACATTCACATCCATATAGTGGAATAGAGAAGATTGGAAGTCTAATTCTTAGTTACAATTTTAACTCTTGGCGTGTAACAAAGTTCCTCATATTTATTAATGTACTCTAGCTTGTCTAGTTCTATGAATAATTGAACACCTTCAATATATTTCATTTTTGATTAAATTTATTTTTAATTTATGTATTTGTTCTTACAAACTTAATTTTCTACCTAGAGTCAATCCCAGTTATCTGTAAAGTGTCTCTGTTTTTTATTTTGATTGAACCGATTTATAAACAAGGGGTTCATTACGATTTCATTTTGTGGCGAATGTGGTATGTTTTGTTTTGGATGAAGCGAATGAGAATCCCTGCCATGTGACCCAGTGGCTGAGTTAATTTATAGTGTTTTGAAGTAAAGATTCCGTACATTCATCGGCATAGATACAATAATTAACTGGTCCTTTGTTATACCAACGTTATAGTGTTGTTCAGTAACGGAATCGAAATTAAATAGTTTTGTTAGTTTCTTCTGAATATTAAATTTTTATGTTCCTCGGAATAATTATTATTTGATGATAATAGATAAAAATGTTCGACCAAAATATTAACTATTTCTAATTTTATTATTTGTTATGCGTAAACAAGATTTTTGATAGTTGTGATGGGTTTGTTAATTTTCTAATTTATTGTCACAATTTATCGGACGAATTTTTTCCAATGATTAAATTTTGCTTCCCGTATGTTGTGATTCGAGTATTTATCGTAATTAAACGCCGAATTAAATTTTGTTTTCGTTGTGACTTAATAATTTACTTCTTTTTAAAATTAAATTTATCTTCTTCTTCTTTCTTTGTCATGTCAGTCTCGATTTCTTGCCGCATTCGTTAATTGTCCCATTTTTTTAAGCTTAGCATTTTATATTCTGTACCCGTGATATCCTTCGTCTTTCTCCTTTTTCCGCCATAGGTCGTAATATAAATTGGTTAGTATTCCAGTATAAGGAAAAAATGAGACGTCGGGTGCTTTCTTTCAAACGTATTCAGAATCAATTATCCCATATTAAGAAAGCGTTTTATTAATGGAAGTATAGAAATTGAAATAGATAAATGAATATGAATATAACGGGTAATTTAAGAAAGAATAAAAGGGATTTTAGTTAAGGAAATATAGACCAGTGATAAATTAAGTAGGATGTAACAGGTACAGTAATAATGATAATAATAATAATACGATAACAATGACAACAGGATGGAACAGTGACAAAAGAACCTAGCAAATGGATATAACACGAATCGGACCCCCGTTGATTAAGGAACCAGACATCCCAAACTGGCATGAGGTTTCTCTTGGGAGGCGGGTATTATTATTTTCAAAAAAGTTAATTTACCAAAATCACGCTGATTTCTTTTCTTTTCCTTTCCTTTTTTTTTTGTGTCTTTGTCTTTGCCGCCAAGTCCTGTATTTTGATCCGTGATGCCGGAAGACGATTATTCGTGTATTTCATTCTTCTATTTATACAGAATATACGTGTATAAATGTATATATTAATAAAGACAGGTATGTAACTTCTGAAGGAATTAATTCCTTAAGTAGACTTATTTTTTGAAATATCTAACGAGTTTAACCTATATTCTGAGCAGTTTTACTTCACTAATATTTTTTGAACGGTAAAACGAACGAAGCGTGGATAATTTACTAGACTCCAAATTAATACGCTCGAGACCTAGTTAATATTCGATGATTGGCACCTTGGATTATAAAATATTTCGTTATGGCTGTCCTTTTACGCGTACGATTGGTTTCCCCCTATTAATAATATTTTAGCTTACATCGTTTTTCCTACTATTAATTAATTATTGGTGTTATTTATTACTATTTTATTAACGCTATTTTATTCATCCGAGTATTCTGGAGAAGCGACAAATGTTACATATTCGTTTTTAATCGGCTACATTCTTTCCTTCTATTATGTATAGTTTTATATACTATGTTCCTTTCGAAATAAAAACAACAATAAATTGAGGAAGTAAAAATCACATATATTTTAATAAAATTACACATGACTATATTATACATTACTTATACTAACAATTATTCAAGTTATAATATGATCGTCTACGTGCGGCTGTAAAATAATTATACACGTCTCAGAAAATCGCTCGATACAAACGTTATATAAGTTAATTTAACAATTTAGCAAATAAGAAATAATATTTAATATTAATGTCGATATAATTACGAGGAATATTTAATTATTTAGGATCAAAGTCTAACTCGACGCTTACTAGCTAGTAATTACAAACGTACATACGCATAGTTACAGTTGTTATTATGATGATTACTATCAAAACCGGGTTTGAAATGAGCGAGCCATACTAGTTCAAGCTGAAACGTCCCTATGATTACGAGGCCATTAAAAAAAAATAAGAAATTGCGCATGCTCAAGCCACTCTGCTGCAAGTTTAAATCCGGTTCGGGGAATAGGAAGAGGAAACGAAATAGCAAATTAGAGAAAAGCTGCTCGCGCGAACTTTGTCACATGAGTCGAGAAAGCGATTGCAGCACTGTACAAACTTTTATTTGAGTACAATCAACAACAATCTAAGGAGGGTGGAATCCGACATATGGCAAAATAAAGATATCTATTTCGGGGTAAATTCAAGTATTATATAAAGTTTAGTAATAAGCAGCATTTATATTCTATTTTCTTTGACCTTGAGAGGGCCTATGATACAACCTGGGCATACTGGATAATCAAAAAATTTAAAGATTGCGGAATAAATGGAAATATGTTATTTTTCATAAAGAACTTCCTGTCTAAGGTACAAAACTCGCTATCAAATCCTCAAAAGCTGCAGAACGGCATCCCACAGGGGAGTATACTTAGTGTATACTGTTTTCTAATAGCAATTAACGATATAACGACATGTATTCCACCTCCACTGACGTACAGATTATATGCGGATGATCTTAACATCTCTTATAAAACCCGATATCCGGAAACTGCTCAACAAATGTTTCAGATAGCATTAAATAATCTAGAGATTTGGTGCCAACAAACTGGATTCAAATTCTCTACTTCCAAAACACACTGCGTAGACTTCCATCGTCAGAATGGACAGCAACCGAATCTACAGCTAAAATTGCATGACAATACACTTAAATTCCAACGTCGTGTACCTTTCTTGGTGTCATTTTTTACTCCAGATTGCGTTGGACGGACCATATTATAGAACTGCACAGGAAATGCTCGACGTCCTTAAACATACTAAAGATCTTAAACGGAAAAAAGTGCAGACCGCATACGGACATGCTTCTGAGGATCTATCGCGTAGTTATCCGGTCAAAAATGGACTATGGATGTATACTGTATCGTATGGCGTCGAAATCACTACTTCAAAAACTTGATACAATACACCATACCGCAGTACGAAAAGCGCTAGGTGAGTATCCTATTAGTCCTTCATCCAGCATACTAGCGTTGGCAGGAGAACCACCTCTACAAATCCGAAGACAAGTACTTACCGTTAACTACGGAGCAACCGTGCTGACGAAGATAAATCATCCTAATTTAGCATTAATGGACCTTTCAGGTACGAGTTATATGGCAGCGAGTGTCCGAGCAGATCTCGCTGATCTGAACCTTGAAATGATCAGATTTCTCCATCTGCACCGGCAAAGATCGGTTCGATCACCATGGACTGCGCACTAAGGAAATGGAACGAAATATGGATCAGTTCCGATATAACAAATAAGCTGAGGTCGGTAAAAAATAATATATATCCTCTAAGGACGACGACTCAAGAAAGTCGAATATATGAAAAAGTACTAGCCCGGCTCAGAATAGGACATACTCAACTTACGCATGCATATATTTTCGAACACGACGAACCTCCAGAGTGCGAACTCTGTGATGAACTTGTAACCGTACACCACCTGTTATTGAAGTGCAACAAATATGTAAATTGCAGAGCACTGAATAACATATCCACAGATGACATGAAGGATGTTCTCCAGGACAATGTATATACAACACGTAAATTGTAAGAGTATCTTATTTGTACGAATTTAATGCCTTACATTTAATTAATTTAAATTAAGATGCATAATCTTATTTGTACGAATTTAATGTTTTATATATAATTAATGTAAATTATTAATGCCTTACATTTAATTAATTTAAATTAAGATGCATAATCTTATTTGTACGAATTTAATGTTTTATATATAATTAATGTAAATTAAGTGGTCATAGCCGTAAGGCAATAAGTACTGCTATTAAACAAATAAATAAATAAATAAAAGAAAATAATGAGGGCGGATCGTTAAGCTGTAGTGTGGGGGGTTAGCCAGAAAGGTTGGAGAGTAAGCGTCCATTTTTGACGATTTTTCGTCAAAATCTGGGTATTAATAAAGGTACGAGTACCCAGAGACAGTTAGTTACGGTTGAAATCAGTTGTTTGTGATTCCAGTAGAAGGAGAAGATGAATCAAGCAATGCATTAGTGGAACACGCGCAGCATCAAATAATTACAGTTATAGCGGTTGTACCACCAGCAGCAGCCAGCCGCAGATGAAATCAGCAGATGACGCAGTAAAAGATTTCTAGCGATTTTTCTATTCCCGCGTTAGACGTCGAAGCCTCTATCTTGAACTATCCACGAGGGAGAAGTGTTAAGTAACTCGAATTTTCAAAAAGACAGAATTCGGACCTACACGTCCTACCTTGAACTACCCACGAGGAAGGTGCGTAGGAGAAATATTATTCCGAACTTTAAACCTGAAACACAGGTTCACTCACGATCTACTTTGAACTACCCGCGAGGGAGACACGTGAGGAATCTGTAAAGTCAGAAAAAAAGGAAGTTTCAACTTTTTCAGCTAAATTAGGAAGCAAAATAATCGCTAGAAAGGATTACGAGAATTATGAGTGTTCCGACAGTAAAATCGGTGATACATTTCTAGGTAGAACATACAAATCTCAAACCAGATTAGTTTGATTTATACATGTTATTTATCGAAAGACTGTCGAAAGAATCTCAAACTAACGTAAAAAAGTATTTACTCGTCGATAAAAAACTAAAATTATATTCGCAATTAACGTATAGGAATTATTCTTTTGGGTTTTCAAAATTTTCCGTTAAAACTAACCGACTAAAAGTAAAATTTGTTGTAATTGTACGATATTATTGTACGTAAATAAACTTTAGATTTTATGGCCGTAACTATTATTAACAAATTATTCATGACGTCATAGTTTATTTCCGTGACTAGTAAAAGAATATTAAAAGAAAAAAGAACAAAGAAGTATATTTAAATAAAGAAAACGAGAGGATATTAAGAGAAAAGAAGTAGATAAGAAAATGATTTGGAGAAGGGAGAAAGAAAAAATAGAAGATATAATATATTAATATACTAGGACCATAAACGAATAAAACGAAGTCCATCTATCCGTTAGGTGAGCATTACCGTCCCCGTTATACACACACATATATATATATATATATATATATATATATATATATATATATATATATATATATATATATATATATATAATTATTATTCTAGCTCACTCGATCGCGAGTATGAGGTCACTATTCAATTATTCTCGGTGTTGCTCTTAATATTTGTGCCGCATGTGCGAGACCAAACCAATTTGAAAATACGTTGTAAAGTCGCACAGCGAGCAATGAATTTTTGTTCTCCCGGCAATGTTGATCTAATGTTTGGATCTTCATACCTTCCGATATATGAGATGTTGATTTACAATGTCGTTTGTAAACAATCTGCATGCAGTTTTGTTTTTGGACATCATCTCCCACGTTGCATCCTTTCTTCGATTAACTGGAGCTTTCTCAATTGTCCTAGTTACTACATCTTTGTATCATAATTTTGGACGACCGCGATATCTTTTACCGTTTCTTAGTACTCCGTAAAATATACGTTTCGGAATGCGTTCGTCATGCATTCTTATTACGTGACCAATCCACCTTAGCCTAGATTTCGCTATATGCTGCTCAATCGAATAAGAGTTAACCATTTTTAGCACCTTATCGTTGGATATATGAGTATGGAGAATAAAATTGTGTCAGACTGATGATAAAGTGTTACACTGTAAAACTAAAAATTGGGCTCATAAAATGTTACATATTTTCGGTGTTACTATACAGTGCGCTGAAAGATGGACATTATTGGAAATAAAACTGAACGCTTTACACCACAATTCACTCCATGATGCGAGGAATTGATTTCTAGAAAACGAGCATCGACTACAAAATTAAATGCATGGGTAGCGATGTTTTAGCTTTCAAGAAATAAAAATTCGATTTGCGATGAATAAGTAACAAATGTCGAATTCTACAAGTAAATAAAAAATATTTTAAGATTAAATTCAGTATTTGGAATATGAATGAATTTCTGCGTATTTTAATTTGTATTTCGTTTGACTTTCAATAGGTAGATGAAAACTATTTTTTTTGTTTTTACTTTGTTCGTCTTAAAATGTTACTAAATTTTATACGTATATACACATACCACCCACCAACACACGCACACATACATATATACATCCATCATCGTATTTTTCAGTACCAAATGTCGAATATTTAAAGAAATATGAGTTAAAAAAGTACTCATACTATTGTATTGTTTAAAACGAAAATTCAAGGGATCGGTTTTTATCAATTTTATAATAACAATACGTGCTCTAAGTAATGATACTAACAGCAACATGTAGCATATTGGCTCTAGACAGACGGAAGTAGAGAAAAATGATCCATGAGATGATTAGTTTATCATTATCACAACATCGTAAGGGATTTAAAAATTATTTAATTCGACATATATAGTGTGTGTGTTTTTTTATTAATACTTTGTTATTCAAATTACTCTTTTGCGGTTTGTTTCATTTAAAGAGGTGAAATACACTGCACTGCCAGTTTAGGCTTAATCAGTGTGCTACATCCCTTTACAATGTTTTGTAACATATAATAATTTACATCCACCTGTACGCTCACATTTTCGCTAGCTGTGCGCCACTCCCACCTATCAAAATACATGTACTTATAACTTTTATATGAGGTAATATTTTTAACATAATTGAGGTGTGCTAGATACGTAAATTTGATAATTATCTATATATGATACATACATATACACATATACACATATATACTACGTACATACAGATAACAATTGCACGTGTGAACAATTAAACACAATTAAGAATTATTAATAACATTTTAAAATAAAAAAAAAATTAAACTAAACTAAACTGACTAATAGATATTTATATATATGGTAATCGTACTGTTGGTTGCCAGTAAAGAAATGTAAATTAAGGAAGTATTAAAAAACTTTTTTTTTATCGAACTAAAACTTAAGTAACCCATTTTTTTAACAAATTTTTAAAATGACTGTATATGCTCAAATACACATTCATTAACAGCATGTAGGAGTTTGTCAACGGACAGATGCCACTGGAGGGTAGGATGATCAGTTTATCATGATTACGGCGTCCTATAGGATTTAACGCAGATTGAATTTTTATTTATATATATATATATATATATATATATATATATATATATATATATATATGTATATATATATAAGAAGAAGAAGAAGAAAAGTATATTTTGATTGATTAAATTTTACAAGAAAATAATAACTTATAATATACAGTTCTATCGTTCCGAAATATAAAAAATTCCTTAACCGATAAACTTAATAATAATTTTAAAAAATATACACGAGTGATAGTTATTCATTGCTTAATGAAATTTACAGGAAAAATTCCCCAAAAACCTGCAACGTGTAATTCATAAGTAAATTTTAAACACAATGGTTAAAATAATTTCTAAAATTTAAAGAGAAAAAAAAATACAAAAATATATCAAATAATATATATATATATATATATATATATATATATATATATATATATATATATATACATTGTAATATTTTGAAATGAGAAAAAAATGAAAAATTAATAAATTAACGGGATGGTGATATATATATGCGTGTATGTGTGCGAGAGTTTAAAAATAAGGAACGCCATTTTACTGCAGTGTACGTTTTGTTGTAATACTATGAATAGGTCTTTGACGTCAGTGTAGATTTTGACCTGCTCAAAAAATAACAACTCCCTTTTTGTTGACTATCGATTGACGCCTAAGTTAGCTAATTCAACATATTTATACCATTCTTTTACGTAAATCGCATTACAAGTACATTCTATCCGTAATCAGTATTAAAAACTAAAAATAATTTTATTATCATATTATAGTCGATGATAATTATCACCGAGACAAATTTTAAGCAACCGACCAAAAAAAATAGCGCATACATTTCGTTTTTGAAAACTGCGGTATATCTTAATGTAGCTTTTCTTCTTTAACCCTTTTAACTACGCATCATCAATTTTTACGCAAAATTATAAATTGTATAATATTAGACGACTAGATAATTTTTAATGTGTTATATAAGTATTTATAAAATTGATACTTTTATTGTCAACGAAATTATCATAGAAATATATATACTAAAAGTTTATGCACCGTATAGAAGGCATTTAATGGCTGTAAAGGTTAATTAACTGTTTAGTAAAATCTGGGCACTTCGTTCTATATCTTTATTATGCTATTTTCCTAAATGTGAGCTTAATTCTGCTGTGATTTGCTCGTAGATATTAGTCGACTAAAATAAAATATATTTTATTAAAGTTCTTGTTTGTCGTGTTCTCTACTAATATCTCCTTGTTCGAAGTTCCACTAGATATTACTTGCGTTTAAAAAAAATGTTTATATTTAATTACTCCTTTTGTTTAACATAGAGAGATTTACTCGTTTTTTTTTGTAAATTTGAGAAAATATAAGGTGACCCAGAGAAGACGGAGGATTTTATCGTTTTTTTTTTTAATAACTCAAAAACTACTCGACTAAAATTTTTGAATAAAATTTTATTTAAAAATAGGAAAACCAGGGATTAGCTAACAACCATTTGTAGAACACAATATCGTTCAGATGACCGCCATTTGCAGCAATACATTCATTCAGTATTTACAAAATTTTCGAATACTTTTTCGAGCATAGGTCGCTGAATTTTTGAAATTTTAGGTCTGCCAGATCTTAGAGGTGTTTCGTAAACGCTTTACACCGCGTAGTAACTTTGAATTAATTTCGAAACTCTGTTTGCACTGTCGTGATCGATTCACGCCGAAAATTAAGTTCCACGCAAAACGCGCGCTCCTTCTCGTTATAGGATGCTGTGATAACTGAAACTAAGCAAAAACAAATCTCTAGTATGTACACTAAACATGGTTTTTCGTTGTAGCAGTCTTATCACTATTCAAAAAACAAAACCGTTCTTCTCTGGGTCACCCTATATGTTTTGATAGGAGTCGCACACCCGCAAAAACTATTACATATATAACTATTTTATTTGTATCGAATTTCGTTTCATGAATTTTCGAAATTATAAACGAAAATGTCAGTTTTTTAACAATGTTTCCCCGGAAATGAACTTTGAAATTTTTCGACGGGATTTTACCTTTAAAATAATAGTAACAAAAAAAATTCGGAATATTCGATACCTTAAATCGAAACGGTCCCCGAAATATAAAATTTTAATTATATTTACCAATACGTATTCAGTAAAAAGCACTAAGCTTATAATATTCGAACGGTTTTAAATTTTCAACGTACATTTAAATAAGTATCGAGAATAAGGCGATGAAAACAAACTAAATTTGATGAGGTTGCACTAGGGTTCGGGTCCAAAATTTCAAAATTTGTAATTTTTCTACAAGTCATTTTCAATTACAATATATATATATATAGATATAAATATATACAACAATTACTCGTTTAGATAAAATTTGTAATACGTCTACATCCGTTGATATAATAATTATTGTTGAAATTATTATTATTGTTCATTAACGAACGGTGTATTGAATCACCGTAAAACTTGTAATTTTAAGATTTTTAGTATTAAAAAGTGTATGAAACGATGTAAAACTGACTTTTCCGATATAAACAAACTGTAGCGCGAAAACTTATACTAAACAACTGCCGATTTTTTATACGTTAACAAATATTAGAAATTTTACTACCCTGTAAATATTTAACGCAATATCATTATCAATAAGGAACTCAAAAATTTTTTTTACCTCGCATAATAAACATTAAATTTTTTATATGGTATAATATAATTAGCTACTCACTGACAGAATAATTGTTAATGTTTTAAATTTAAAAATTATTTAAAATGAATTATTTTTAAGAAATAATAAAACGGTAAAACAATATTTTCTCTAAAGTGAAAACGTCTTTAAATACCGATATAAAAATATAATAAAAATTTATTTAGTACGTTTCAATAGTCGTAGTTTATTTTTATTTATCTAATTTTTAATATCGTAAATCATTTTAAATATTTAATTTTGTTCATTTTCGATAAATTACTTCAGAAAAAATTAGATGTGAAAAAGTTGTGTCGAATAATATAGTAATACTAGAGGTTACCCACAGCTTCGCCTGTGTAATTATTTTTTTAAATACCATATCGCCGTCTCTTTTAACAGGTTTTCGTATATTAATATAGTATACGTATATATATATGTATGTATATATCTCTCTCCCCGTCCGTTATTTCGGCCACGCCCCTAACGCAATATACTATACGTATAACATATATATACTTATGTATATATATATCCGTCCGTTAAAAATTTTAAATTATTGTAATTTCTGTCCTATTTGTGATATCAATGTCAAACAAAGCTTAGAACGAATCCGATAATGTAGGCTATAAGCTATGCGAATTTCATCGTTATTGATTTAATAATTAATTTTTGAGTTAAATCGGAACAGACACAGACAGAAAGACAGACAGCAATTTTAAAAAATAAATTTTCTGTTTATGTGTGATAAAAAAAAAACAATGCAGTGATTATAATGAAAATATTCGCAAATCACAGACAGACACTATAGTTTTATATATTAGTATAGATATAAATTAATATATACGCGATGCAGACGGCGCGGGTGCGGTAAATATATTCGTGAAATTTATAAAGTAACAGAGAACTCTTAAAAACTAAGTGTGTGTACACTGAGTACGTGCTGTAGCTAAAGAAATGATATATTAAAATTAATTGGCGCGTGCGGTCATTCCCCCGTACTGCTGAAAAGTAGAGCGTTGCGAAGAGATGAATATGTTTGTCCGCCGTTGAATGTATCCAGTCTTTAATATAACATCTATTGTAAAACATCTGCGAAGACTCCGAAATGAAATTTTTAATAGAGCAGACGGTACATAAATTGACTATAAAACTATAAATTAAGCATGCAGGAAGTATTTAAAAAAGTAACAGCAATAAGAATTGAGTTACAAGTACAAATGAATAATTTTCAATCAGGTTACAAAATTATTAATGAAATATAGCGATTGTGTTTAACAGCTAGTGAACGTTGGCGGTCATTGTGCTTAATAACCTCCTGTCGATAATAATAAAAAATGATATACGAGAAATATAACAATTTTCTAAACATGTAAGTTATGGGTACATCTAGTTTCAAATCGATCTGCTGGTCAACGAATACCGCGACGATAATTCAAATTTTACGGCCTACATACCGAAGATTAAATATGTCTCCGCGGCGGTCTTTAATAATAATTCGTTTTCTTTTAATAGAAACAAGTTTAATAAATTATTTTTATTACTAAATTTAATTATTTCTAATTGTTCTAATAATTTTAACTTTTTTACATTTTTCTTATTACGCGTAAAATATTATACTTCTTCTTCTTGTTGTAGGTCTATCTCTTATCGGAGGTTGATGACCATCTGACAAAACTTTTATTCATCTCCGGCCGTAGCGTGGCCGTATTATTTAAGATTTTTAATCCACGACTTTCGTGTACGTTCTTGACATCTGTCCCCCTCTATTCGTATTATAGTTTGCAGTATAACGTATTAGAATTATATGTCCGAAATATGCTGCTTTCCGTTTTTTTTTTTTATCAGCGACATTACATCTATCGTTTTGTTCATTTGTTTTAGGACGGTTTCATTAGATATCTTATCTAATTAAAGTACCTTAAGAATCGGGCGATAAAACCACATTCCAAGGACCTCTATTTTCTTTGTCAATGGCACCTCAATCAATTTCCTTATTGTGCATTAATTTTATTCCTTTGAAATGAACTTCGCACTATTTCTATTCTAGTTTTAATTTCAAATAATTAGGTTTCCATTCTTCCGTTAGCCGATGTTCTAAATATTTAAATTTCGTTACTTTCACAATTTCTATACCTGCAATACTTAGAGATGTATATCTGGCGCATGTATTTTTGCTAATAATCGTAAATTTAGTTTTTTCTATATTTATCGCAAGTGCTGGTGTAAAATATTGTAGTTACGGTTGAAGTTATTATTAATACCGCTTTTAAATTCTCAAAATTTACAGTATAAATTGTTTATTTATCGTCGTTTTTAAATGTAACTTCAAATTGCCTATCTGTTAATTTCGTTAAAGATTATCCAATAATTAACGTTTTATATATTTAAAAAATAATAATAATAATAATAAAATGAATAGTTTATTACAATAAATAAGTATAAACAGATTTTTTCAGTCTATATTTATTGACCGATAGTTGATTATTGTATCATCGATCGTTCTGTTACCACAAGCTACTTGATCGTTTTATAGGTCCTGAATTAAATTACTTAATCAAAACTATCGACAGACTTTTATATATATATATATATATATATATATATATATATATATATATATATATATATATATAAACAAAAATTATCAGTGTGTATACGCCCATCAATCTAAAAAGGTATCACCGTTTACATGTACCAACCGTTAGTTATAGTTTCTTATGTGAATGTTGTAACGCAGCGCCTTTGAAGACCTTCCAATATAATAACGATTTTTAATTCTTATCTTCGATCTATTGTGTACTTAAGCCGATGATCGTCTATAATTACTTATTAGTACGGCGTTAACATTAACTTCATACATGCAACTGTTTCTTATTGTCGATAACTTCCGGCCCTTAACATGATAATTCAGTCTGAAAAGTCGATAACGAACCATCGTCAACTTCTTTGTCAATTGTAGGCGGTTAACTCGTTATAGATTGGAACTTCCGGGCTCTTAGAAAAACCGTAACTCTTCAGGAGACGATTAAAAAAAACACGAATAAAGTTAATAACCGATTAATTTTTTTTATCGATCTTTTTGAAAAATACGAAGGTGATCGGGGTGGTTTATTTTAACGATTCGAGGCGATGAAAACTAACTTACAAAAATAACCATAAGGAAGAAACTAATGTAATATATGTAGGTTAGATTAAAACTAGTATGTTCGGCACGATTCCATTAATGTATTCTTATCGAGAAAAAGATCGTGAATTAAAATATACGTTTACATCCATAGGTGTATATATATCCGTCGAGGGGAACTTTATACCTCTCCGTGCCGGAGTTCTAACCGGAACGGGGCGCGTCCACAGGTGGCGGAACGGCCTACAGATGTGTAGGTTAGCCGCGAATAAGACACTAGTCAAATAAACGGTCGCGGAACAAGAACGGCTACTGGTGAAAAGCCTTAGGCAGTTGATTCCAGTAGTGACAAGCTACGTAGACACGAGGATGCAGAAGACCAGCTTAAGGACCTGGCTATTAAAAGTCTGCATATATCCTACGACTGTCTACCACTCCGAGGGTTTAGGTCGCCGTAAAAGCCTAAAATCGTTACTCCCTCGGGAACAAACAATTGCCTTCTGGTTAGGATTTTTATCCAAAGGATAGGGTGTCGCCCCTAAATAGCGGTTTTCCTTTTCCTCTCTTCTTCCTCTCATATGTCTCTTTATCTTCCCCATTCTTTTCTACTTTTTCCCAGCATGCAAGAAATTGAATCATCCTGGACATGCCACTCGCCTTGGTTTACCTCGCTACTAGACAAATTTATTCAGGATGGTTATGGCTATCAAGATGCTGTTTGCCCTCCAACACCCGAGTTTCTTTATGCGATGATATCTCTCCTTTACCACATTACAAGATTTATGGAAGTACAGCAAATGAAGATAAATGCTGGATCCGCGGGGCTAACTTTAATCGGCCAGCCAGGCTGCGGATGATCCTCTACGGTAACGCAGAATAATTTGGGTCCTCACGGGCCTAATGGGCACGACACACATCAGGTGAGGGCACATTTGCGATTATTTTATAAGCAGAAGATAAGTAAAACTTGGACTTTAGCTGCATGGAATGTAAGAACCCTTGAAGACAATAAGGAGTTGCCAATCAGAAGGACGGCAATTATATTAGATGAGCTAAAAAGATATAGAATAGATATTGCGGCACTCAGTGAAACCAGACTAGCGGATGAAGGCAAAATAATAGAAGATATGACAGGATACACACTATATTGGAAAGGAGTTGCACCAGGGAAAAAATACGAACGCGGTGTTGGAATTGCTGTTAGTACAAATATAACTGTCTACATAACAGCAGAACCTATTGGTGTAAGTGATCGTGTTATGTATATGAAATTGCCGTTTCCGCACAATCAAGAGATCATAATAGTTAGCGTGTATGCGCCAACGTTAAAAAGCTCAGATGAGGAGAAGGAAATATTTTATGAAGAACTACAAAACCAATTCCAAGATAATGTTATTATTCTAGGAGATCTAAACGCCAGGGTAGAAAAAATGTGAACATTTGGAAAAATGTAATGGGCAAACATGAAATTGGTAAATAGAGGAATTTCTCTCCTTAGCGCCGCGGGTAAGATATTCAGTAAAGTCTTACTGGAAAGACTAAAACAGATAGTAAATTCACTACTTCCAGAAAACCAGTGCGGTCTTCGAGAAAACCGAAGTACAAGCTATATGATCGTCTCGTTGCGGCAATTAATTGAAAAAAGTAGAGAACAAAACACAAGAGTGTACTTTTTGTCAAAAAAGCTTTTGACTCTGTGAACAGGGAGGCGTTATGGACATGTTTAAAAGAAGTAGGACGACCGCCTAAATTACTAAGTCTCCTAAAACAACTGCAAGAGGATACCAAAGCAACTGTAGCATGTGACGCCGGGCTAACCAGGTCGTTTTCTATAAATACGGGGTTAAAACAAGGCTGCATGCTGGCGCCTACGCTGTTTAATTTCTATATGAGTATGGTGTTCACAATTTTCAAACAACGCGTATCGGATTAGGTGTAAAGGTTAAGTTCTGCTTTGACGGTGGACTATATAATTTGAACAGAATTACATCGAGGAGCTAACGAGAACTTGTTCAATAACGAATTTTCAGTATGCGGACGACTGTGTCTTGGTCGCTGACAATACAAAGAATTTACTGGAAGCTTTAAGATGCTTGGATTGTACATACAAAGATTTTGTGCTTAGTATAAATTTTGATAAAACAGTAATTCTTCAAATAAATTATGACATGGATAGCATAGAAATAAATGGGAACAGAGTAAATTTGGTACAGAAATTTCAATATTTAGGAAGCACAGTAAATAAAAGTGCAACGTTCGAAGACGAAATTTCATCGCGCTCAAACACAGCGTTCAGTAAGCTACACCATCGTTTGTTCACCAACAAAGGTTTGTGAAGGAAACAAAAGTAGTTGTTTATAAAGTAAGGATTATACTCGTGCTCTTGTATGAGGGGCGAAATTTAGCCAACAATTAGGAAACAGTTTGATCACATTTAGAATGAAGATATACTAACAAGAACAAATTGTCACTCGGTGGATCAGTTTCTGGTAGCAAAGTGCTTGAAGTGGTTAATCCGGATGGAAAATTATAAAATACCAGAAAGATTGATGTATTGGACTCTGATCAAAGGCAAACGTCCTATTGGTAAACCTCTACTGCGATTCAACACTGTCATAGCGAGCGATCTCAAAAGAATCGACATAAATCCAAAGAATGACAAATGGGAACAATGTAGTCAACATTGTAAAGTGTGGTCCAAAATTGTAACCAGACTAACACGCGTTAAGCGGCTAAAGAAATAGAAAAAACCAATTAATAATGATGATACGACAAAACAGATTATAACCTGCTCTTCTTGTGATTTTACATCAACACAATAGGACTAGCCTCACACGTGCTTTATAAACATAAATCTAAGTGAAGAACTCATACTCGGATTCGAGTGAGAATAGCTGATGATATATGTGTAAGAAATTTCTTAGTTTATACGATTTTCATGAACTGCTAGGCCGATTTTTATTATCTCTATTTTGTTGGCTTTATCTTCGCCCGGAATAGCATAATAAATATTAAAGCATCGGAAAAAAATTAAAAACATGTAAAGAAATTTAAATGATATGTCGATAATTCGATATCGATTAAAAGTGTCATTTTGCCGGAAAATGCGACAAAAATCTTGCGCGATTAATGTGTAGATGTGTTTTACATTCGTTATTTATTTTGATAAACCATTCTGGTGTGGAATTCTTTTTGCGATCGTGATTTTGGAACGGTAAGTTGTTACTGTGTCAGGCTAATTGCTAATCGTAAAAACATCGATAGACGTTTCATTATGTAATTATGAATTGTGCGATAATCGTGAAAACATTGATAAATGTTTCGTTACGTAATTACGAATTGTGCGATTAAATTCGTAGTGCCGCAGAATCGATAAATGTTGCGTTAATTTATTAGCTGAATTAAATTTTGATGTAATTTTTAATTGTGCGGTGAATTTTGCACGGCTAATTTACTTAGTATAACTACACAATTCAAAATTACGCAATGAAGCTATTATTGATGTTTGCACAATCGCAAAGTTAATAATATGAATTATATTTATTTCGACGTAATTAAAATATTTTTTATTTTCAGTTTTCGAATTTCATTCATTTTGAATATTCACTTTATATTAATAAAAAACTAAATTTAATTCAGCCAAACAACATTTATTGCTTCTATAACAGTATGAAGTTTACCAAGTAGATATATACAGTTTAAAATTAATTGCATAATTCAACATTACATAATGAAGCAGTATGAATGTTTGCACAATCACAAACCCGAGAATGTAAATTACATTTATTTCCATGTATTTAAAATTATTTTCATTTTCGACTATTAAAGTAGTCTGCGATAATATTAATTATAAAAGGAATAATCGAATTAACCTTAATAACATCAACCATTGCAGACCAACAACAATTGTCCTTCCGAATAGGACAATTTTAATGTACGAAAATAACTTAAAGTACACGATACAAAAGAAATATGTTAAATTTTTTTTTTTTTTTTAACTTAAAAAAACAGAAACCGGATTATTACTTTGGAATAAAAAAAAATTATTTATATACATTATAGAAGAAAACAAAAAAAAAACATTCAACTCTGGATAAAGTTATAGCTATTAACCGCTTCAAAGCGGAATTCTGGAATGGCGACGCGAAATGAAGAATACACGTTAAGGGTGGATATGTAATAACTATGATTAGGAAGACCAAACGTTTAACAGCAAAAACAACCCACAGACGTAAGATGATGAACATATCGTTGGCAACCCCCTTTGGCGGAACATGTCAAAAGTTGACGGATGAGATGGAAAAAGGAAATCAGGTGGACATAAATGAAATTGAGTTTTAGATCGGTAGGCTGAATATAATAATAATAGTAGTAATAGTAATAATAATAATATCGATTAGCAATTAGCCGAACCTTCAATTTACTCTATTAACCTCGCTGTTTGTTTTGCAAAATATAACCCTGGGTTTCTTTTCGCCAGAAATAAAAAAAAACAACAACATTTAAAAAAATGAAAAAAAAGTTGGCCTTCGTATAGAAGCAAAAGTCTAAAATAAGCAAAGGGGTGATTAAAATAAAACTGCGTTTAGAGAAAGGGTGGTCTAAAGTTTTTTGTGTTTGTTGTTGATTGAACATCAATCAAGTTGATTCTGTCTTTCATTTTTTTTTTTAATTTTAATTTTTTTTTTCGACGCTAGATTACAAATTAGTTTTTTCGTCGTAATATTTACTTTTTTATTTTGTTGTTTTTTAAAATATATATTTTTACATTAAATATATACGACTATCCAAAACCTAGTGTTATCAACTATTTGGTAATTTACGTCAAAATATCGCGAATAAGTTACTCATCCAATGAAGGGTATTAAAATCAACCTGTGTATACGTACACAAAATATAATTAACCTTTTGTATATAAAGTCCGAATTTTAGTTTGCACGTTGTTAGAATCTGCCGTTTCTGTTAGGTTTTCCTGGATTCCTGAATATTCTAGCGTGTACCATTGTTGATGCGAAAGACAGGTCCGCTTCAGATTACATATACACCTTTAATCGACCTCTTATGTCTTATTAAATTTGCTTATAAAAAATATTTGAGTAATATTTGGTCCCATCGTTATCTAATCGTAGTTCGGTGACGTAATAATAACACTCTTCGAAGTTTCGTTACTATTTATCTAGATTAAAAATTAGGAAAAATCATCTATCGTGGTCCTTATCGTAATATAATATTATAAGTTCTCCTTATCGTTCACATCGTTCCGACGACAACAAAATAACAGATGCAGATCACATATTTTTGGCATAATATTATTACAGCTCGAACAATCTTTATTACATAATCAAATCGTATCTCCCCTAGTGTCATTGCCAATAAATATTTCTTACCTGCTTATTACTAAACATATTCGTATATATTTAGCTATTTATAATTACATTGCATAAATTAATATTAAATTAACGTTTAACATTTCAATTTAAGCGGCATATTGCTTACCAAACTAGGTGAAAAATCCTGTGCCCACTAAAAAAAAAAAAATCGAAAAGAAACACGTATATTATGTTCGAATATAAACACTTGGATTTAACACACCCACATACGCACACAAATATATACATATATATATATACACATATATTGTTTTATATAAGGTCTTTGAAATTGTATTATATTTAGCCTCCAAGCTTTATTTTTACCATTTAGCAGTTCATTTGCTATACTATTGGGATATGTTTATAATCTGATGACGGAGTATAATTGAAAAACAATTGCAGTATGATCCTTTACAAATTTAATTTTAAGATCTTCATTTTGTACTATTTGTTACATACCGTGAAACATTATGCGTAGCGCCTTATTTTTGAACACTTTGTATTATTGATGCATTAATCTTTTTAACACACATATCCATACTTGACAGCTATCAAGGCAAACGGTTTTAAAATTTCGCTTATAAATTAAATTATCTAGCAACTAGTATAATTGTTTTAATTTAATACGTAATTCATTTAAATCATGTTTATACTAATTGCCAGCGTGTGAGGTTGAAGAAAAGTCCGCCTTCAAATTTACTCAACTACTTCATCATCGTAAAATTTATTAAGCCTCTTTAATGCTAAATACACACTAAAAACAGGAAAATGAACTCATTTGCAACATACGTTTTGGAGAGTTGAATCAATTCCTTTCAGCGGAGCACGGGAAACATATGACGAACCTGTATTTGTTACTAATAAATATTTAATTTACAAAGCTTATATACTTCCTCTCTTATTATATTCGTGTCCTGCGTGGAGCAGTGCGAATAAAACCTACTTTAATAAACTGCAAATATTTCAAAATATACGGTTCGCATTACAAATTAGACTATTCTTACGTATCTCAGATTATTAGAAAATAGCGGAAAATTTTTATAACAAATGTATTGACCTTATCCCTTTATTAGAAAAATTGACAACTATACGAGTAAGTCACTTTTATCAGAGTACAAAAAATATAAGCATAAGCACATCGAACATTTGCTTCTCTGAACTAGGCTACTCAATTTAAAGTTATAATTTCTAAGCACGTAATCTAATAACTATTTCAAGCAGTTGAGCGTATGAAAAATGGTAAATCGACAGGCGCTGATGATATTAGAGCTCAACATATTAAACACTTTGGATCAGTAACGCGAAAGTGGCTCCTCGATCTCTTTAATAAAATTTCGATAACGGTGCCAACTCCTAAATATTGGAGAGAAGCTAAAGTAGTCGCTATCCTTAAACCAGGGAAACCAAAATGTGATGTTGCGAGCTACCGATATATTTCACTTCTTTGACATACGCTTAAGCTATTTGAGAAACTACTCCTCGTAAGAATGACGGAGAAAATTAATCACGCATTAATACCACAGCAGGCGGGTTCCCGACGTGGGAAATCATGTACAGGTCAGATCTTAAAACTAGTACAGGAAATTAAAGGCGGTTTTGGAAAAGGATTAGTCACGGGCACTGTGTTTATTGATTTGTCAGCCGCGTACGATACAGTAAATCATCGGCTTCTAAAAAACAAACTGTATAATGTAACGAAGGATTTTAGACTAACAACAATTATCGGAAGACTACTGGAAAATAGGCGGTTCTACTTAACATTGGATGGTAAAAACAGCGGTTGGAGGAAACAGCGAAGTGGAATCCATCAAGAGAGTGTTCTGGCTCCTATACTTTTCAACATATATACAAATAATCAGTCGGTTTTTGATAACACGTGCCATTTCCTATATGCGGATGACCTTGCCATTTCATATCAAAACAAGAAATTTGAAGAGATAGAAAAACAACTTACTACAGCATTGAAGAAGATTAGAGAATACTATATGCAGAACCAACTGAGACCAAACCTAAATAAGACACAGATAGACGCTTTCCACGTCAGAAACAAGGACGCGAAAAGAAGCTTAAAGATACAGTGGCAGGGGATGAAGTTAGAGTTTATGGATTAGCCAAAATATCTGTGTGTCACACTTGATAGAACCATTTCTTTAAAAAAATATTGCATAAATACTAAAATGAAGATCGCAGCCAGGAATAATATGATACGAAAGCTAACCAATAGTTCATGAGGAGCTACACTACATACTCTCCGGGTGTCAGCTCTGGCAGTGTACAATTCAGTCGCAGAATACGCCTGCCCAGTGTGGTATAACTCAGCACATACAAAGCATGTCGAGTCGCCCTAAATGAAAGTTGTCGGATTATCACGGGCTGCTTAAAACCTACACCGGTACATAAAGTCAGAATTCTCTCGGGCATTGCCCCACCCTCAATTAAACGCCAAGTAGCAGCTAGTACACAGAAAAATGCACAAGAAGCAGATAGTCGTCACTTGCTTTCGGCGGATATTGAAATCGCGGAGAATTATGGCCGTAACAAATATACTTGGCGCCAAGCCTGAGGAAGTACTCTTAATGGCTTGGAAAGAGGAACACAATAAAATTATACAAAGCCGCTGAATTGAACCAGCAGAAAACCTTCCAATAGGTGCAGATCTGGATTACTAAAAGTGGAAATCTCTTCTAGATTAATAAGAACAGTTAAAACACTATCATCGTTGTTTCAATGCATTTTTGGGGTGCTGAAGCCGTAGTACCAGCTAATGTTCAGCAAGGTTCAAACTATTCTTCGTCGAAATTTTTTTCAGAATATTCCCGTTAACTGATGTATTTTGCAAAAGAAAAAAAGAAAAAACAATTGGATATTTTAAAACTTTCAGAAATGCAGAAATATAAAAAGGACGCGATCTTCAAAAACCTGCGTATTTATGTTAAGTGAAAAAAACGAACTAACTATTTATAATACAGATGCGTACGCATACGAACTACATTCCTCATGGCGAGTAAGTGTTACACGACGATGAAAAACTCCATCAACTTTTTTGTCGCGAGTTTGGATCGAACCCTCGACTGTCGGACTAACAGCCGAGCGTTCTAGCAACTACGCCACCGCTGCATATATGTCCGAAAATAAAATCCTATAAAAAAATGTCACTTAAAACTGACGATTTTATTAGTCATGAATTAATTAATCGATTGTAATGATAATTTTTTTTTACTTCGATAATATTTATCGTTTTCGAAGTAGTACTATGAAATATATACAATAAGGGATCTTCTACAGAATATATTACTTCCAAAATTTTTGATTTTTTATCGAATATTGTTAACATTAAAAAAGTAACAAACAGTTAAAGAGGGACCAGAAAAATATCATAACATAACGCTAGCTAGGAAGACGAAAACATACAAGGAAAAATAGTGAAGAAGAAGAAATATATATTTACAAAACATATAAACAAAATCATGAATACATGAATAATTGAATAATGAAGAATGTTAAGTATCTTATATATATACACCTTAACAGTTAACTTACTAATGTATAACTAGATCTAATGTATATGTAATAAAATTAAAATTTAAAACGTAAAATTTAATGTTTTAAACTTTTAAGTACAGGAAAAAATTAGAAAAAAAAACCTGCAAGAAAACAATAAAAATAAATTATAATTAGAACTTAAGTAAAGAGGGAATAAATAGGAAAATAATTCTTAAACAAGTAATCTATGTTTAATTCTGCAGTGTTTGTATTTAGAATATCGTACGATGAGACTCGACATGTCGTAATCCCCTATGGTGTTAATTAATGCGCTGTCATGCATTAAACAATTATGGTAAAATTTACTAGATAATTTGTTTATATAGGTAAGTGTATCTAAAAGGTTAAGCTGCGAATGCATATCACGCAATTTAGTACATCTATGGGCGTTTAATATGATTCTGTAGCAGTGGTTTTGCAACAGCTGTAATTTTTTATGAGTACTGTTGGAAACCGAAAACCAAACAGGGCAGACGTAAGTTAATTGGGGTAGAATAATAGATGTGTATAATAACTTTTTGTTTGAAATAGATAAAGAAGAATGACGATTAAAAATTGGCGAGAGTATACGGGTAGCTTTGAGCGCGTTGTCAATGCAGTTAGTAATATTATCATTGAACGATAGACGAGAATCTAATATGACTCCTAAGTATCGAACTTGCGTGGACCACTGAATACATTTACCATCAATTGTAACCTCAGGTAACGTTAGTGGGCGTCGTCTTGAAAAAAGTATCGCCTCCGTTTTTTCTGTGTTTATTTTCAGTCTTCAACGTTTGTAGTATTTAAAGACAGAGTTAGCAGCTTTTTGCAATCTGTTAAGTATAGTGTCTGGTCTATGAGACGCACAATATAGGGCGAGATCGTCAGCATATAAGGCGATATTAATATGAGGTAGTTTAGGGATAATGTTTATTATAATTAAAAATAAGTAAGGCCCTAGCACACTACCCTGTGGGACCTCTGAGCAGTAAGATTTAATACCGGATTTATGGTTAATATGGGAGATGTAAAAATTTCTATTGGTTAAATACGGATTTATTAATTTTATTAATGATAGGGGAAATTTAAATTTAAGTAGTTTATATATAATTCCAATGTGCCAAGCTGAATCAAATGCTTTTTCAATGTCAATCAATAATAAACCGATATGTTTACTAAAATTAAAGTTGTCGGTTATGTAATCCGCTATTCGAGCAACCTGATGTATAGTGGAATGGTTGGCTCTAAACCCGAATTGCTCCGGAATAATAATATTATTTGTTGTAGAGAAAGTTTGCAATCGGTGTAATATAACCTTTTCAACTATTTTACTGAGCGTACATAGTAAACTAATTGGTCCAATGTTATTGATGTTTGTAACGCCACGACCCGGTTTGGGTATAACTATAATTTTGGCTGTTTTCCAGGGTGTGGGGAAATACGCAGTTTTGATAACGGCGTTGGTGATTTTGGTAAGGTATATAATTGCCTTACGAGGGAGCTGCTTAATTAAAATTGCAGAAAGTTGATCATCACCATAGGATGCTTTATTTCCTAAAGATTTGATATATTTAGTAATTTCAGATGGTGACGCAAGTAATATCTCTGCTGGGGGAGTGGAAGGGGCTAGTTGACGTGCAATCACTTTACGTATGTTATAGTAGTGTGAACGCGGAACTAAGTTATTATAACGATTACTAACACCGGCAAAATGTGAAGCCAGCAATTCTAATTTGTCACGTAGTTTATATACCTGTTAATTTGTTAGTGGATCGATAATTGATGGTAGTAATTGGTTTCGTTTTGTTAAATATTTGTTCGCTTTCCATAAAGTATTATTACTTGGAGAAAGTGGCCTAAGTAGCAGGATACGGTACGGTCACAAATCAAAAAAGAAGAAGAAGAAGTCCTTAAAAAGTTGCTCCATTTACTATTTTTCCAGTTCACTAATAAATGAGAAGAAAACTTAACTAATAATAAATACATACACCTCGAACTTATACATTGGAGTAAATTTGTGTTTAGTTGACTGTCGTCTGTAGTAATTTTTGAGAGATAAAATTATTTTTATATAAGACGGAACACTGGACTTAGAATGATATCCAGAAACAACAATCTTTGGTATACTCAAAGCAGCTGCGTTTGAAACAAGTTTACTAAATTCAGTTACACAAGTGTCAATATCATCGCAAGTATGAAGTCTGTCGAATAAATTTATGTTTTCATTAATGTGTGTTTTGAATAAATTCCAGTTAGCTTTTTTATAAAGAAAAATTTTTTTAGGTGATATTATTGTACTGTGTTTGACATTAGGTGTAATATAAGATAGAATGGGATTATGATTAGAAGACAGTAGTGATAATGATGTAGGTATGGTAATATTGTGGAAGTTTTTAACTAATATTAGGTCTATTATACTAGGTTTTTGATTACGTTGTGCTGGTATATATGTAGGATCAATTGGTGACAATATGTGAAAGTTATATTTCAACGAGGCTTCAAACAAAGACGTTCCAGTATGGTTGCTATTAAAACAGTTCCAAGATTTATGCTTACAATTAAGATCACCTATAATAATAGTGGAAGTGTTCGTGCCCAATAATAATTTTAAATCAGAGTCGAAGAATTTTATATTATTTTTAGGGTTCCGATAAACGCATATTAAATTAACGATAGATCAATCAATACATATTTGGATACCTATTGCGTGAAAAGTATTTAGACATATGGCAGGTAAGACGTCGTGCTCGATTCTATTATGTACAAGCAAAGCCACTCCCTCGCTGCGCCTGTTTTTGTCTAACCTATATATTCTATAACCTGGGATTTTAAGATATATTTTACTATCAAGTTTAGTTTCGCAGATAGCAGCAATATCTACTTCGTATTCTAGTAAAAAGTGTGTAAATTCATTAATTTTAGGATAAATTGAATTAGCATTCCAACCAACTAGGCTTATATTTTTGTTATCTATATTTCGATTCATTTTTAATTATTAATATTAGAAACATTGCATAACAGTTTCGACAATAATCATAAATTTGGAAAAGGGATCGGCATGATTAGATGCCGACAATCTTCTACAAACTTGTTTGACGACTGCCAGCAACTTACCGACATTTAATTGCTTGCAAAAGTCAATTAATTCGGAGAATGATGAGGAATTGCTGCTCTCCACATACACCGGGTTCTTACCACGTACAGTCTCAGCGTACGATCTTCTAGGGAGCGCGTTAACATTATTAATACTACAACTACTACTACTACTACTACTACCGTTATTTGTATTAACATTAAAATGATTTTTATTTATATTCCGAGAAATATTAACACTAGTAGTTACACCGTTAGAATATGATTTTAAATTTGTAAATGTAACTTGTCTTTTGGGTTGAGCTCGGGAAAGAATCTTCTTACGGACCAAGCAACATGTATCATTAGCAGCATGCGGTGAATTACAATTTGCACATTTCTGTTGAGAAGATGTACATTCGCGACTGTCGTGGTCCAAGCCACATTTTATACATTTGCGCGGCATATTACAATTTTGAAGAAACATGTCCGTACAACTGGCATCTATAGCATTGTAACACTCCCGTCCTCGGTTTATATTTCTCCCAGCGTACAACACAATGTTCGATAATATTATAGTTTAAGACCTTCCTGATATCTGTGCCATGTGGAAAAGCAACAAGATAAATAGGATGAGAAGTGTCGGACTTTTTATTGAAAGGAGTGATCGAGTTGAACACAGTAAAGGAGGATATCGTGTCAGAAATAATAGAAATAGGTAAATCAACGGGTAAACCTTTAAGCACTATTTTTAGTGGCTTACGGTTTGCCGGTAAATACGTATAAAAAAAATAGTGAAAAAAGAATAAACTATTATACGAGAGAAATGAATACGTTATACAGGTAATATATTATAAAATACCACAAGAAACCATTGAAGAGAAAGTACCGAGGGAAATGGGAAAGAAAGTTGAAAGTTCGGTTAAAAGAAAATATAAACACAGTAGAGTAATGGATAAAATAAATAACAATGATGAGAAATAAAATTAAGTGTACAAGTCTTTAGCCTCAGAGTTCCTGTAATATATATAAGAAAATTATGCGACGTAGTCTTAGCCTAAGTTTTGGTTCTAAAGCATATCATACATGTGTGGGTAGAAATAAGTTGTTTCTAGATTCATTACCTAAAAGAGGGTCTTCTAGTAGTGTGGTATTCTCTCTAATTTCTGCACTTGATATCATCAATTTAAAAACATTCAGCAGAAAGGAATTATACTCATCAGCAGATTGTGATTCGGGCATTTTTGTCGGACCGTCTATTTCTTCTTACTGTCCTCTACATGCTGGACGTTCAATTTGCAATCCTGATCACCTGTTCTTCGAATGCCGTTCTTTAATAACATCACGCTCTGAGCTATATCTTTAATTATGCGCGCGTTTATAGAAATATGAGTTAGTACGTACAGTATCACGTTGGGTAGGCTGTAAAGGCATCCCCAATAAAAAAAATAAAAATGTTTTTTTTTAAATATTCAATTAATTTAGTACGTAGTGTCACCGGATTTAAGAAAAAATGTATTTATTTATTATAAACATCGTAATATCTCATTCAAGCGTACAATATTGTTAATAAACGAGAACGCCCCTCCTCTGGTTGCCTACCTCGCAAATGTCTTTAAGTATAGTATCCGTAAAACACAAAACGGAGACTGATTACAAAAATACAACCCACGAATTATACACATCGCATTTAACAATAATATATAACCACACACAAAATGAACGTTAGCAATAATAACTACCACACATACGTACACATAGTACCCTATATTAAACGTGGGAACTACATGCAAATTGTTACATATTCAAGATTAAAATGTTAATCGAAATATGAAGGGTATCTGCCGTGACGGAGATAGAAACCTGAAAAGGGAAAAGTGAAAAAATAATAATTTTCTTCGCTAAACTTTAGCAAGTTTATTGAGGGCGCAGTTTTTGTATATTACTGAACTTAAATTTCCCGTCCAAACAATTTATAATCGTATTATTATTATTATTAATAATTTTGCTATACAAATGGTTATTTTTTTTTATTTTTTTGAATGTCCTATACCATCGTTTACAGCGAATGGAATCTAAAACAGGTAACCTGTGTAAGTTTTGAAGTGTTTCATATTTAAAGCGTACATGTCTAAAAATAATCATAATAATAAAGTGTATAAGATAAATGTAACTTCTTCGGGGGCTATTTTTAGAAGCTCCGAATGTACAAAATTGGTTGCCGTTGCTCGTAAATTTCGAATCCATTACTTTGTATTGAGTTATTACGGCTATGCGAAAACAATTGGGTGTGAGATAACGATGTCGCACATAAATTATATCCACCTTTCGCCTAATAAAAGCCGCCTTTTCTTTATCTTCTTTAAACGTTCGTTGGGTAGGGCAAGTTCGCCGCATTGTAATCTTAATTACACCTACAAATGGACCACCCACTCCTTACATGCACGATATATATATATTATATATATATATATTTTATATATATATTATATATATTATATATATATATATATATTTTATATATATATTTTATATATATATTATATATATTATATATATATATATATATATATATATATATATATATATATATATATATATGTATGTATTCTTATTCCAAAACGGTGACGGTCGAAACGAATTTCATTTATAATTTATGTAGGCAACGTTGTTAATATTCGCGAACACAACAACGCGTTCCTCTCCAACTATTGAAATGTTTCAGTCGTCTAATCGAAAATGTCATTAATTGAAATATCAACGCATCACCAATCTTTTCGGTTATTATAAAGAATACGCCGAATGAATCCGGCGTTATTTCTCTCGTGAGATGTATCGTAATTTCAGAATCTGATATGTTCTTCCATATCTTTGCTTCGCGCAATCTGCCAAATTATTTTGCAATCAAATTGGCCGTTGAAATCTGTGTACGGTTCAAACAAAAAAATACCCGATCTGTACCGACTCGTTGGACGTTTTAACACATCTACTGAAATTCCGCCATAAGTACCATCATCCGATTGCTAAGAAAATGTTATCTACAATAACTCCTGTATACTACGCGATCATGTTCGCCGAATGTATCCCACAGAAAAACAAGCGGCGTCATGTTATCCTGTGGCGAACAACAGGAATAACCAGTGTCCTATCGGAGGAATGGCTCGACTCGTGACTCAAAATATCAACATCAAATAAACTTCTTCGTTTTATCGAAGGAGACGTTCACAATTATCGCTCTGGTCAAGAAGAAAAGTAGAAGTAGCGCTATGTGGACTACGCATTGGCCATCCACGAATTACTCGTTCATTTCTCCTGAGCAACAAATCGTTATCACCTACCTGTGAAACTTGTTCTTCGCTTCTGTCCGTTCAACATATCCTATTAGACTGCTGCAAATATAATCGCATTTGCTGTACATTTTTTTTTTCGTCTGAAAGAACTCCATGAAACTAATATAAATAAAATTATTCGCTTATGTCAAATCCTCGAAAATCCGCTAATCTCCTATCCCGATTGTAGAATCCCAACTTTTCCGTAGCTTCGGTCTTTTCACATGGTACATAAGCGAAGATGAACGAATGAATGAATGATAATTAATCGTAAAGATAAATTACGAAATTTAAGTAATCCTTTCAATTTAGTTTGGAAAATATTTCGTTCCGTCCGACTATTTTTCCCTCTTAACATAAGTACTAAAAATTAATCCGTCTTGTTATTTTCTTCTGTTAGAAAATGTTATTTCGTGTCAGACAACTTTTTCTGAAATATGAAAATTATTCAAAAACCGCCTGAAATATTAATCGAAAATTGGCTAAAAAATTAATTCAAAATATTCCTTTAATTCAGTTCGTGAAGTATTTTGTCCCGAGAGTATTTTTTTTTCCCTAAAGATAAATATTTTTCCCCCAATATTTAACAATCTATTTTGCCTCATCCATGATTCTATTTATACCCGTCGTATCTTCAATCACATATCGCAAAGATAACAATGAGCAGGTTAGTGCTCTGAATCTTATGCCTCATTCACATCTGTTGTCATTTGGGATTTCCCATATTTTCACGTTCATGGCCGTTCTTCCTGTCACTCTATTCAGTGTTTTCCATACTGAACACGGAAATTTATTACCGGTGAGGGTGGAGTGAGCGTTCGTTTGGGTTCTTCACATAGTTTGCAATCGATTTCCTTTCAACCTTCCTTAATTTCATTTTAATAATGTCAGGTGTTTGTGTCGAAGCATTTACTGTGTTTTAAAAAAAAAATTACAGAATCGAGTCGACTCATCTTCGCATGTAATAGATATCTTACATGTTGTTTTTTTTTAGTTTTTCCTTTCATAGAAATCGCTTCCTGCCATATGTCTGGTAGTGCTATGTCATATACTATGACTTCGAGGGTTCGATCGGTGAAAATGAAACGAAAATTGAGGCTAATATATGTAATTTTCTAAATGTATATCGGAAAATATTTTTTTATCATTTTTTTCCCTCAAAAGGTAAATGCGAAAATGTATCGGAAGTTGCGGCTAATATGTGTAATTGTTTAAATTAACGTTGGAATTTTTTTTCCAGCAAGCCTAATTTTTCCTAAAAGTACGTACTAATCGAAAGGTGGCTAAATTAAAATTTTTCGAAGATTGCAGTTAATATATATATATATATATATATATATATATATATATATATATATATATATATATATATATATATGTAATCCATAAAATTTAGATTGAAAAATATATTTTCCGATCGACTATATTTTTTCCTAAAGATAAATGCGATATAGTTGATGGATAATATTTATATTTTTTGTTGTTGTGACACATGCTGCTACAAAGACTAAAAGAACGGAGTCTAATATTCCGTTGGAGATAATTTGGTGGGAATAAGGAAAGTTACAAGAGTATTCTAATTTTTAAGTAAAAGTATTTCATTAAATGTGCTAGAAAAGTGTAACGAATAGCGAATGAAGTTATATAGAGAACAATGGATTAAAATATGAGCTATAGTAGTTTGAACATTAGGGGTTGAGCAAGTATGTGGATCGGTTTTGGTTAGGATACAAGAGTGAGTCAAAAGAGTGTAACCTATTTGTACACGAACAACAACTTCATCCCGTCTTGTTTGCGAGGAATATGCTGAATGAGCCACATACCACTTGCTCGAGGTAAACCAGAAAATCTGACTGTTGCTTATTTCTCGAATTTATCGAACATGCGCCGACGCATGTCGAAACACGTTGCAGGAAATAATTCTGTAGAAGACACGAAAGCGGCTGCTTTCGCAACTTGATTTGTTTCTTCATTCATTCCATATCCCCTATGTTCAGGAATCTAAAGTACATAGATCTGCAGACTTTGATTGTTGATTCTGATTCTTTAAATTTAGATAGAAAAATACTGACTTTTTTGAACACCATCGAAGGTTTATATATATATATATTTATTTATTTATATTAAATTTACTATTTATAACAAATAATACTGCACCTAATGCAATCCCTATAAATTTAAAAGACAATTTGTTAAATAACTGAATCAATTTATATTCATTATTACATATGAACAATATGTTATGATTGGATTTATAAAGAAAAGCTAATTTCGTTAAATTAACAAATTTGAGTAATTTTAAGAGAATAGGTAAATTAGATTTTAAAAGAAAGTAATTAATATTTAATAAAGTTACATCTGAAAATATTTTTTCTTGTCGGTCTTATTCCCCCCCAAAAATTAAACAAAAAATATGTTACTTTCATTAAAATAATGATACACAGACGTATTTCTATTCCTAATATTATCTCGTGGAAGGCAATGGCAAACATGCACAACACCATATGGGCGCTAGTAATAATATACTACACTATAAACACACGCGGGGTTGCATTGTGTCGTGACAACAAAGCGATTACAATCAGTTCGTCCGGGTGTGTGTTTACGCCAACGCCCTTTTATGATTGTCTTGTAAACTACTTACAATCTACAACAAAATATGTATAGGTAAGTATTTATCTACTTCCGATACGGAGACTGTGCTTAATGATGATGATGACGTTTTTCTAGCATCATGTAAAAATCGATAACCCTTTCAGTCATATATTTTAAAATTTTGACACTAAATTATAAATTTTATACAGGTGTTTATTATACAATACTGTTTCTTAAGTGAACTGTGGATAATTTTCAATGCATTTATAGTTCTTTTTTAAATCGAGTCATTTCATGTCTACCAGAAAATAAAAAAAATCGTTAGCGTTAAAATTTCATGTCCCATATAGTGGACATCGTGTCTAAAAGGGTTAACTGGCTGACGGAGTGGAATAACTGATAAATTGGTGACCGCGAGATTAATAACAAAATTAGAAATTCAAAAGACAAACGTAATTTACTTATTAAATTTACATCGAATTTTTGTTCAATACTAAGATTCTGATAATATCAATGCTGTTTGATAAGAAGTATTGGCCGAGAAATAAATTACCGAATAATGTTAATTACCATAGAATTGTTAAATTCTACAGATGGATTAAAAGATTGTCCCTTCAAGGGCTTTCCCAGAAAACGTCCCTCGCCTATTTTTTTCATCCGCCGGACAGATTGCGATCAATCTCTCAGGTAGCTCATGCAACCTTCCATGTCCGTACATTCATGTTTTCACCATTTTATCGGCAGATTTACGATTCGGGAGAAATCGGTTATCATTACTTCTATATCGATATAATCTTATAAATTCCCAGTTATGGAGATAAAATAGCTAAATACAGACCTGGAATGCTCTAACTGCAACTTTAATCAATCATTCTTACAAAATCAACTAGTTTTTCTCCACATTCAACTCCTTATAATAAATATATCTTACCTCCTTTAGATATTTATCTCTATACAGCTTTAATACGTCAATTAATATTAATTCTTGATATTTTTTTGTTTAATTGACATTTATTGTTTACACCGTAAATTAGTGAAATTAGATGCCTAATAAAGAAAAAACTTTATTTTCTTTATATCTAATTCGGCATCAGACATAAGTCACTTAAAGTACTAACAAAAAAATAAAAAAGTAGTAAACAATTTATCTGGGAATTAATATTTTTTTCAGAAATTATATAATAAATAAATTTAATATTATTTAAAAATAATAATAAACAATTTTATACTTTACTTTTCTCTATACTTATTCTCTAATGTTTTTTTTTTGTTAAATACTTTCTTTGTCAAATTAACGATGTAAATTTAGTAGGAGTTCTCCCCTGCAGAGCTTGTTTCTTACAATTTGTCATAATTAATAATCAGAAAATATTTCGTGTTTACTCGTATTTATCCGGATTATGTACTATTGCTACAATTACTATCGCATACGTTAGAATTATACTTCAACTTAAAAAATGACATCAGTTTACATAATGGTCTTATATTTACATTATATGCGCGATTGGAAGAATCATATACAGTATACGCGTACATTTGAAATCTACAATAATTATCTATTTACATAACCAGCCGTCTTGATGTCACGCGCACATAACACAAATACACACGAAATATGCACACACAGACACATGATATACATACAACGGACCATTAAGAGACGACGATGAAATCTGGAACGAAGTACGTGAGAGGTAAATGTTTAAAAATTTTTAAAGGATTTGATTGATTTTTAAATTTATTTTGTTGAAGTTTCTCAGAATTTTGTAATTTCAGCAAATGATGGAGTTAATTTTTGTCTTCCGATCCTAAGTAGAGATTTTCATAATAGCCCTGGACAATTTGTCGAATTATTTGATATTTTTCTCGTTTACGTCAACCTGATTATATTTAAATTATTATCGTCTAAAAGAAATAACTTCTAGTAAACCATCCGTTAGTAGTGATAATAATTAAAGTCACTTACGAATTATAAATGACCGAAATTATATAATTTCACTTGAAATATATTTCAAATATTATTTTAAGATTTACAGGGTTTGTAGGATTTTACAAATGCGATACATTATACGAATTATTTCTTTCAAATTAACCGGATTTTTATTTTTATTTTTTCGGTAAAATACGTAAAAAATATTTATAATGACCATGTTGACAACAATGAAAATATCAATCATTTCGAATTTTTGAAATAATCGAATACTTATGAATCGATCTTTAAAGTAATTATCGTCGACTAAAAACGGTTCTCCCATTAATTATTAAAACTCAGTGCCATAGCCGCCAATCGTAATAATTTCCATCTTAATTGTTTGCGCTATTCTCAGCTACAGCGACGATATTATATTATTTCGTTTCGAGGATATTTTGAAAGGGATGAAAAGAATTTAGCAAACGAGCCCGCCCTATTGATGCTGAAGTTGTAATTATTATTACGGTACAACATTAATCAAGAAAGCGATGATGGCGCTATAGCCGCGCGTCAGACTGTAAAATAATTAATGGGAGTTATCATTTCTAATATACTCGATATAGATATGATAGAAAGGTGAGGGTTATAAAATAACCGTAAATCTAAAAATGGATAATAGTTAAAATGACCTGATTTACCCGAATGTTTACGAGCAGTCTGAAGTTTTGGTCATCTTCTTAAAATTGATTTCGATTTTACGCGCGCACGCGTATGCACCTATGACGGTTGGTGTGATATTATTAGATTACGTAATAGCGAAGTCCGATATAACCGAATTGGGTTGGTTAGGTCAGTTTAAATGAAGGAAAACAATAAAACGGTCAGTTATCCAGGGTACAGTAAGAAATAATATCTAAAAGCGGGTAGGTCAACCGTTATAACATTAATGTTACCATGTCCGACAGATGATTGATGGATAATCGAGTATTTTGAGTATTATACGTTGTTTTAAACTTTAAGATATATATATATAATATACATTAATGGTTTTATTTTTATTAATAGAACCGTTATGAGATATGATAAAACTATACATAAATATCCTGCTGACTATTTAAAAACGTTTAAAGACGCTATCGGTTATGTTAAACAAAAGAAAAATTTTGTAAATTTAACTGTTTTTCTATATTTTACATTTTTATACAGATAGAATAGGAAGAAAATGAAAAATTTATGTAAATTTGACATTTTCACAAATTAAATTTCCAATAAAATTGAGAAAACTCATAGATTAATTTAAATAAATGTTGAATGCCGTAATAAAATGAAATATTTCCAAAATAATTAAGTACACTATTGCATTTAAAAGCTTCGATATATATTTTTATAGATTTTTCAATTTTTTTGAAGTTTTTCTATTTTAAATTTATTTTAAAATAAACTAATTTGCGCGGATAACTCTCGAAGTGTAGACAATTTACGTTGCTCCGATAACACGATCATAATTGCAGACAGGTGAATACGCTTAATGTGGAATCAGCCAAAATGGGCATATTGATAAATTGTAAGAAAACTAAAGTCATGGTAGTTAGCAAAGAGAATGAAGCCCAGAAAGTATCAATAAAAATTTACAATATAATTATTCATCAAACCAATAATACTTAAGCTGTAACGTTAATAGCACACGGGACCCAGATTATGAAATGAGGACCAGAATTGAACAAGAAAGGACCATATAATGGGAAAAGTATTAACAAATAAAACGCTTAAATGTAAATGGACAACAAAATGGAGGCTGGTTAAATGTTGTGTATAGTCCGTACTGTTATATGGAGTAGAAGCATGGACAACTTAAAAAAATCTATGATAAATAAACTGAATGCCTTCGAGATATGGCTTTACCGGAAGGATGTTACGGTTATCACGGACAGATAAGGTTTCGAATACAAAGATTTTGCAGCAATTAAATAAAAAACTAGAACTGGTGACTATTATAGAGGGACGGAAAGTAGCCTATCTCGGTCATGTCCTGAGAAATTGAAGATATGAGACTTACTGCAAATGATCATTGAAGTAAACGTCACTGGAAAACAGTAGCAGAAGGAAACTTGGTTTGAGAACATGAAGGAATGGACATGTACCAACATGAAAGCATACTATCTCACAGATCAGAAGCCAAATGGATAATCACTAACATCTATTGAAGGTAGAACAAGAAGAAGAAGAAGTTCAGAATAACGTCTAAGTTAAATGAAACATATCTTTTCAAGAAAACTGTTCATTAAATTTTTAACAATTTAACTAGAAATAACGATATAAATTGTATTATATCGTTTTACGTATACTTGTGTTAAACTATAACCTTTATTCAATTCTTTTTTTTTTTAAATACTTTTACGTGAGGTTTTTTTTTAGGTGCCGTGTACCACAACTTAGGTTAGAGGAACCACGTCTGTTTGATCGAAAAAAAAAAGTTTACTACACCTGTGATAAATATTTAATAGATGAGACAGCTATTTACTAAATGTTAAGTAAATTTATTAGATTAAACTCAGGTTTATGTGATAATTATAAATTATCGATGACAGTTAATTATCTAATAAATTGTAGGTGAGATGTTGAAAATTATTAGCTTAAGTATAATAATGAAGATTCGATAATATTCTTAATATTTATTTTTCGGTCGCGTAATTGACGCGGGGTAAATTCAACGCGACGTACAGTTAGTACTTGTACCATTCAATAGTGATAGACCAAGGTTGTTCGACCATTGTCACTATTACAAACAATATATGACAATTTTATAATAGGTTGAAGTACGCTTAAAGCGATGATAGTTTGATAGAATATTCAAGATTTTGTACTATTCGCGTTAAACAGATTAGTAAGCGTCTTTTGTACAAATATTAAAATTCGCTGTCTTTATAAAGGAATACGTATTAAAACATACGGCGATATATAATCGTTGTTAGAATTTTTAAACCACGTGGTAGCATAGTTAGGGTTCTATGTTTCTGGAAAGTTTGAGCATTCGCTTTCTTCGGATTCCTGTGATTTCTTTATCTCTTTTTTCATATGTTCTAATTGTTCGTTAATGTCCTTCTTATTCAGAGTATTGATTACTTTGTTTGTTTCCTCTTCGAATGTTTTCTGAGTTATTTTATTCGTTCTCACCTCATTAGTATTCTGTCTTTCATTTGATTTATTTATTTTCATATTTTTAAATTATAATTTACTTGTCATAATTATCGGAATATGATTATCTCCTCCTGGGTAGCTTTTGCTTATTTTAATTTGGTTTTGGTATTTTCTCCTAACTATTATATAGTTGATATCTTCCAATAATCTCCTGAAGTAATACCTTTGTTTTGGTTGTTTAAACAAGGTATTTGTGATTACAAGGTCGCGACTGATACAAAACTCATCGAGACGGCTTCCTCTATTGTTTCTCATTCCAAGACCAAATTTTCTTATAATGTTTGTTATTTCTTCGTCTACCACTGTATTCCAGTTCCTAATATTATTAGATTTTTCCGATCTTTAATATTTTCAATTACTGCTTTCAATTGTTCATATGTGTCGTCTATTTCTTTATGTTTATGACTTCAAGTCGACATATAAAAATGTCTTAGTGTGAGATCTTTTGGTGCTGCTAAAATTTTAATCAGAATAATTGTATCACTATATCCCTAAACTGTCTTGATTTTATTTCTTGTATTTTCATTTATTAGAAAGCCAAATCCTGCATGCTCCTTGGAAGATCTGCTGTAGATAAATGTATTTTTCGTTCCATATGTCTCCACTTTTCTACGTTTTCCAATCAACGACGTATTGTGAGTTCTGGTTTAGCTTTCCTAAACCATCCTGTGCGACGTGGGCGTACAGAATTTACGTGGTTTTTATTTCGTTTCTTCGTCTGTATAACTAGTACCATATGGCGGTTGAGTGACTACTTACTAAAAAAGGTGACTCTAGTTACAACAAGAAGTCAACCTATAATTTAATCCTTCTTTTCTGGAATCCGTAAAATGGTGAATAATCACTGTCACTCACGTTGTTTATTAAAGATTGATATGAAATTCGCATTGTTTTTCAGTTCTTTTCAAGTCTGCATACTTGTCCCCGTGTATTCTGTATCACGTTGTACGTTTTAACAAAATATTTTCACACGTTATTTTTAAAAATATTCTTCATCGAGTGGGGCCCAAATGTAAAGTAGATATCAGCTTACCGTACGAAGGTGCTAAAAGTTTCAGATAATAAAATAACAATAATAATAATCGCTTTAAATATCTTCCGAGTAATAAATAACAAAAACTTAATTAATTTACATTGCTGTAGAAAAAAAACCGCAACTATTAACAATGTGTAAGCCATAAGTAAACTATATAATTTTTAAATATATTAGTATTTTGTTTCAATAATTATTTTCCATTCCGATTACTTACCATCTATTCACTTAAGTTTTTAATAACCGAAAAAGGATATATGATCCTTTCTCGCTACACTACATGTATAAAAATTAAATTAGTATCTATTTAGTAAGTTGACGCGTGTCACCACCTAATATATATATAATATATATATATATATATATATATATATATATATATATATATATATACATGAATATGGAGAGAGATATATATAAACGCCAGACAGAATAAATGTATATTTATGATCAAACCAGATATGTATAAAGGTTATTGACCACGCAAAAAAAATTGAAATAAATTTTGGAGAAATCCGTTATTTAAGCATTCATTTACAATTTCATTGTGCAGTTTATCACGCAACCAATCTTGTATTCTTTGTTATTATCAGAAGGCAGAGATTATTATTATTATTATTATTATTACCATTGCTGTTATCATTATTAAAATTATACACCTTCTTTTTTGCCCTATTAAAAACGAATTTAGTTTATGTAATTTATATTCCCATCATCTTGAATACCACTATTAAGATAATGCACCTAAAACGTTTAGAGCTTGTATTTTAAAATAAATAACGTAACACGAAAGGATTTAAGAATTAAAAAATAAAACGAAAAATTTAGCGTGCTTCCTTGGGTGTTACTTATATATATATATATATATATATATATATATATATATATATATATATATATGTGTGTATATATAAAATAACGCTTTAAGGCACGTGCAGTTGATTAAGTTATTTTATTATCCGAAAATTGTTTTACATTTTGTATCATCATTTCTTTCTACGAATTTCGTTCGCGTTTGATGTTCCCGTCTTGGGCACGCGAATGACGTTCATTAACACTTAAAAACTGACGACCACGGGGCTACCTTCTAATCAGGAACGAATATGCCGAAAAATGTAACACGCTACTATCTGCGGCAAAAGCTGATAATAATAATAATGGAACTAAGTTAAACAGCCGAATAACAATGACTCGATCGCTGCGATAAATGATAATAACGATTTAACAATAATAAATCCTGTCTATCAAACTTTTCGTTAGTGTTTTGTTAATCGATTAAGTACGAAGGTTTTCAACTATATGAGGTATATTTTTTTTCGGAATAACTATTTTTATATTGTACTAGAATTTTTTTTGTTAATACGGTCGTTAAATTCGACTACTTTGAATAAATACGATTCGCGAGATAAACGAAAATATAGTTGAAGTATTTTTGTTGCATAACGTAAACATAAAGTTTAAATAACAAATTTACCCGCATTTTGATCGTTGACGAATTTATGGAATAAAAAAAAATATATATATATGTAGTATAAACTACCACCGTTTAAATCGCAAACAACTAAATATCAAGCTAATTCAATTTCTACGATCCGATTTCGACAGCTCTCAATAAAAACACACATCACGGTTAGTATAAAATATCGAAGAGAAAAATGTTCATGACATGAGAAGGTTGTCTAAAAAAAAAATGAAAGCAACGTACGAACAATCATTCGAAAGTATATCATTGAAATATACTGTGAAAGTTGCGATGTATTGTGAGTATCCTTCAATAGTGCGCTACCGATGACTTCACTTTAATGTATATATTTTTTAAGTAATCGATTCAACAGTAAACCACCGGGTACCGTTTAATTTATATACCGTTGACATAACGCAAACAAAAGATTGAAAATTTATTTATGCGGATGATATAGTCCTGGCTACGAAAAATACTAAGCTTCACTTGATAGAAGAGATATTACAGGAAGATCTATTATAATTAATAGACTATTTTAAAAAATGGCGATTAACATTAAACAGTGACAAGACAGTTATATCGTGCTGTCACTTCAATAATCAGCTATCGAGAATAAAACTAAATATAAAAATCGACCAGCGCAAGCTGCTAAAGCATGAAGAACATTCGAAATATCTTGGAGTAACCTTAGAATTACAACTGATCTGTAGCAAACATCTTGTGAACAAGGCGGTCAAACTCAGAACACGGACGAACACAATACAAAAACCAGCAAGAACAAACATTACGGACATCAGTACTCTCGTTAGTTTACTCAGCAGCTGAATATGCAGCGCTATGCAGCGCCAGCATGTATGAATAGTACTCAATAGAAGAATCATCAACATAGAACTAAACACAAGTTTATGTATAATTTCTAGCGTAACCAAATCAAGCTTGGTGAAATAGTTACCAGTGATAGCAAACATTTTTCAGCTCGAAAAAAACTGTATCTGTCAAAGAATGGACGAAATATGCAAACGATGAAAATCAACGGATACACCAATATCTGGAAAGACTACGAAGACTAAAGTTCAGAAAGGAAGCTTAAAGATTTGCTGCAAAGCTCTTATCATATTATTTTGACGCAGTTGCAGCCTGGAAGGAAGAATGAAACAAAAAACCTAGATAGAAGTTGGACACACCGAACTGCAACACGTTAGGTTTTTAGCACGTCTGAACTGTGTCCGAACTGGCCATAGATGATCCACCCTGTAACTGTCAACTAGAATATTAGATAATGAATCACATCCTCAACGCATGCTTCCACAAAGTCGTTAGGTGTTGAAGGGAGGATATTCGAGCAGTTTAAGAACATCATCATCACCTGGTAATCTATTTAACTTATATGGTACATAAACTTTGAATGCCAGAAAATTCACTATTTTCACAATAAAGAACAATTAGTTGACGTAAAAAGATTAAATTCCAAAAATATGTATACAACGCACGAAACTATTAATTCCTGTTCCACTTCGTATGTGAATAAATCTTTCGTATTTCACTAAAGATTTCTGTGGAGAGGAGTTTATAATGGATTAATATACAAAACAATATAAATACACAAAAATATTACTTTGTTTTTATATCCACGAGTCAATAACTATCCCATATAAAAAATTAATAATGTGTGACTGAAAGAGTTAAAAGTGAATCAAGATTGAAATCCAGCACCCCTGAACATAAAAAATCAACTTTTGGATTAAGTTAACTATTAGTTACGAATACACTTAAAATTCATAAAACTAATTGCAGAAACTTCTAATCAACTATATTCTTTACTTAACTATAGTGCACGAAGCTAGATGAAGTGTCATGAATGTTAGAATAAAAAAATAATAACACAGCTAATGTACATTAAACGAATCGAAAAATTCAAAAAAGTTGCTTACGAGATAAGAATAAACATTATATATCGTATATTTATAAAAATTTAAAAATTCGTCACAAGTCTCTCTTACATATTATTAAATGTCGTATTCTGTTGTTGTGTGTGTGTGTTTAAAAGTTTTCTGGTAATTTTTGTGTACAAAGTTTACATATCTTTCTCTCTTTATCTGTCTATTTATCTATCTATCTATCTATATATATATATATATATATGTGTGTGTGTATGTATATTTTCACAATTTAAGGGGATGAATATACGTTTTTCGTTCGGTTTAGTAGATCACACATTCTAATTTGTATTCTCGTATATACAAAATATAAATATGAAATTGTTTTTGGATCAAAATTCAAAATCAATCATAAATGATGTTTTTAATGACCGAAGTGTGTAAGACGAGAAATAACCATGAGATTAATGAAAATTAATTGCACACTTGCCCTTTATATCGCTTTAAGATAACACGCCAAATAATTCATGTCTGATAATTAATCATGTACCAAAGATCTTCTAGTGTCGTCGTACAAACACCCAAACAAACTTATTTTCTAGTAGGGTTCAACCCCTAGAAAACTCTATATACATAATATATCGAATAAGGGAGCGAGTAACTTTAGAATGATAAACGGCTTGATACGCTGAAAAAAGCATCGATTGATTTCATAGTATGAAAAAAAAAAATCCACTTCGAAATATTTGATAAAAAACGGTGGTTTTCTGAATATATTTACAAGTGTTTTAGATGTTAGAAAGCTAAAGAAGGTGACGTGTATTCAACAAAATGAATCGCAAAAGATTTACTTTTTATGAGCGTTAAAGGAAACGTATCAAGGAAATTCTAGATAATATAAAATTGATTAAAAAAGAAACCCTAAATTCAGAAATATTCATATAACCGTTAAGCTGCATGCTAGTTTTTAAATGCGACTCTTAAAGTTGTTTAAATACTTAGGCAGTGCGATACATTTCAAATTAACTTTTAAATAGAATGTTGACAATATGAGAGTAAAAATTTGATATTAAATACTGTTAAATGTTACAGGTCTTCAGCAGAATTATACAAAATCACTGTTTGAAAACACTTTAGCATATCGTTGCACCGTCCTATTAAACCGTGTAAATGTAAAAGCAGTAGAGAAAAAACTTCTCAATATGCAAAGAAAATTTGTTATAAACGCGTGTAGGGGTATAAACGCATCTGTAACTACCATACTTCCTGTCGATTTTAAATGGAGCAGTTATGCTTACCATCAAAAATTTAGACTTCGTTGCATATCTTATTTAGCAGTAAATAGAAAATCCGAATACCATAATCTGGAAATTCAATCTAAATTTTCGCAGTGAAATTAGAACTAAATATACCTTTGCTCTGAAAACTATAAAAAGACACTATTTAGAAATTTCTTAAAAAATGGTGAGAAAACAATACTGGGCGACGCACCTAGCTTAATTTAATACATAGATAAAAAATGTGCTCTTTGTATGTCATACCTTAGATCACATAAAAGTATACAATAAAAATAATTTTCACCTAGAAGATAAATGCACTACCTAACAATTTCAATTATCCTTTTTGCGTGCGTGCATGCATGAACACTTTATAATAATGCTCATATGTTTAACTATGTTTAATTGTTCACACGTGTAGGTAACTAATGTGTGTACGTAATGTACATAGGTATGTATATACAGTGAAAATTGTTTAAAACGAAATGGAGGGGACCGAAATGTTTTTTGTGTTAAAAGAATTTCTTATTAAGCGATATTAAAAACAAAGTACACGTACTCAACAAAATTATATTTATTAGAGTACGTTTTATATACAATAGGCATGTGTGTATGAAATCAATAAAACAGCAATATTATTAACAAGAACTTAATGAAATTTAATACATACATAATTTTCATTTTTTTTTAAATCAAATATAAAACATTTATTGATTTTTTGTTAAACAATGTGACATTTTTTTTCATTTTATTTTTTAACATCAAATTTTCAACAAATTGTTCGATATCATCTATTTTGTTATTCTTTTCACCATTTGACTGTGGAATTGAATAACTGCACACACTTTTCATGATGTTAGGCATTTTGAATGTTGTGGGAATAGAAAATGCATTGTTCATCTCATTGTCTAATTTGTCGTCGGAATCGATATCAAGGACAGTTTTTGAGCTTTGAACAATCTTCAACATCTAAATATCTGCCCTAATTGGGGCTCTATACACATTATCATCATCTACTGCAACAAATCCTTCCGATGATACTGTAGAACAGTTCAATGGTATAGAAACTTTAAAATGCTGTGTTTGTCTTTTCAAGTGTAGATAAACGAAAACAACAAAGGCGTGAGAACAGTAAACCCGGAAGGTTTTACAGAAATAACGACGAATCAGGTCGGTTCTAAGAAGCGATATCTTTTCATGTTAAGCGATTTTTGTTTCGTGTTAAAAGAACAAAATGTACGAAGATACATGTCAGTTTGTCGAGATCGTTTCATTATTCCGTGTTAACCAATATTTCGTCATAAGTGTTTTCGCGCTAAATATATTTCACTGTATTATATGTAAACAATTATCACGTATATGCATCTAGCACACCTAAATTATAGTATTAGTATTTCATATAAGAGTTATAAGTGTATCTATGTAAATGGTGTAAAGAACTATAAAGTGGGTGGTACAACTGATTAAGCCTAAACTCGCAGTGCAGTATATTGACACTGCTGTAAATGAAATACAGTGTAAACAAGAGAACGTTGAATAGAGAAATTTGCTTCATTTTATTTTGTGCGCTGGATGACAATAATATACACAAGTGTACCACTTATAATAGCAAAATAAATAAAAAAATTGGCATCACAGATCATGGAGATATGATCATGCAATTTCAAGAATTTCGTTTTATGTTGGTATGATTATAAGTGATACACTTCTGTAATATTATTTTCATCACGGATCATGCAGGCGCCACATGTAACAAGAAAACGTTAAATAGATAAATTTGCTTCGTTTTATTATGCGCCTGTATGATCTGAGATGTTACACAAATATCATTAAGTAGACAATTTATAATAATATAAGCTAAAGTAGCGAATTGAAAATTTGCGAAAATTTTGCGCTTTTCTCGCGACACCCGATAATAGGTCAACTCCCGGTCGATGTAACTCCGCTACTATTCTATATAGAGACTCGGTATATATAATTAAAATTTTCCACTATAGGATAAGGTAAAAAAAAAGTCGAATACCTTTAGACGGTTGGACGAATAGTTAGACGGATATTGAAAAAATTTGGAAAAAGCGTTAATTTACAAAAATTTAAACCTCTTTAAAACTCGACTTTTTCCGACACCTGGGTAGGTGATATTTATTACGGAAAATGTTCGGTAGGGCATTTAGAAAATTCTCTGGGGACACATTTTCGATTTAGGCCTTGGTTTTTTTTTATAACGTCCTAAGTAAAAAAAGTCCGATTTTCGGTGGATTTCCAATCCTTAAATACCGGTTGGTTGAACACAGGGGGTAAGTATATATATATATATATACGCGTTAAAATCTCCATAAGTGACTTAGTCAAACGCGCGAATCTCCGACAGATGTCATAACATTTTACTCGAAAATTGGACCGGTTTCAACCCCCATTTGTGGTATAACGGATTATGAATTTTAAAGGTAGTTTTAGTCTAGATTTGTAGCGACAACTTGGACGAACATGTTTTATTAAGAACTTTCTTGGATCCGACGTATATTATTAATGTTATTAAGTTTGTTCATGGCAAATTGTTGATAGTGTATATATTAAAATATATATTAAATTAGAAATAACAGCTTGAATAATAAAGTATTAATTGAAAAAACTTTTTTACCTTTATATTTAACATTAACTCTTTTCGAAGGTTTTTAAATGATTATTATGGATTAAATAAAATATGTTACAAAACGTAAAAAAGAAACATTAAAATAAATTAAAGACAAATGAATACAGATTACCTATCTACCAAAATATTTGAGGTCAAGGTTTTTAAATTATTTTCGTAATAGTGTAAAATGGATGGTTGTGATGTACCGATAGTAATAATTTATAGTTTCATTTTTTGACCAGCTGCTATTATTGCGTGATGTTAAACCATTTCTTGTTTATGTATTCAAAAATTTATAATCCAATGTAGAGAACTATCACGAAATGAATTCGATTTTCTGTTAACAGCGATATCTAAGAGTTAGTAGATCAACTTGTAGGTTAATCCTATTTCGCACTGACAGTTATGTTTTAGAGGCTTTATAATTTATCCGTAATTGTTTATTTTAACGTAGTTACGCAATTTATAGAAAATAGAATTACATTTTTTCAAAAATTTTTGTCGATTTTTTTAACAGAATCCAGTGTTTAGGTGGGCAACATAATACAGTTTGTCAAAATAAAAAGTACTAAGACTTTTATCAGATAAAGGAAAACTGTTTTTTAAAACTTATAACTATACTACGAATATTTTATTATTACGTTAATTCTTATGTTTTATTATGAAAAATACTTATTTTGCTTTTTTTATTTACAATCTACACATAGTGGAATAAGTAAATGTGATGAAGGAACAGCAAAGAATCAGATACTGTTGATGGTCCATTGACCACAACTTAAATGAGAGGAGGAGGAAGACGTTTTGAGACTGTCTCTTGGCCAGTTTGTCTTCAACCGACGCGATGAAGCGAGTGGTATATCATGATTTGTTAGTTGTAGAATAGCTGGATTAGCGGCATTTTTTAGTCTGCTGAAAAAGAGCTTGTAGTTGGTATTCGCAAGTCGGAACGTATAGGCTGATTTGATACGAACCAAGGAACGTCTATAATTTGACGTATGATTCCATTTACTGTAAGCGCCGGATGTTAACTGGCTTAGCAGTGCCATATAGTTCAATGTCATACGTCCAAATCGGTTTTATGACCGACTTGTAGAATAATAATTTGTTCTCAACCGATAGTTTTGATTGTTTTATAAAAAGGCAATTGTGCAGACCATATCGCTTCCGCACATATTTAATTTTATTAGTAATGTGATGACTCCAGATAAGTTTTTAATCAAAACACAAACCAAAATATTTAACATGGTTAACTTAGGGGAAGGAAGTCCCATCAAGATGGACCGATGGTGTTAGCCCTTTACGCAGAGTAAAAGTAATGTGGCTGCTTTTAATTTGATTAATCTTGATTCTCCATCTGCTTAACCAAGAGTGAATCAGAGCTAAATGGTTTTGAAATTTATTAGGCACAATGACCGGATCAGAATCAGATGAGATAATGCATGTGTCGTCTGCAAAAGTGCATAACACAGTATTTTTATTAACCGGTATATCTGCAGTTAAACACTGTACATGGAAGGACCTATAACACTTCCTTGTGGAACTTCTGTTTGAATAGCATAGATTTACGAGCTGGTTTCACCATATTTTACACAGAAAAATCTGTCTTGTAGATATAATTTGATATTTAAATAGTGATGGATGAATGATATCTCTCAGTTTGAAAAACTCAGGATGCCAGACGCGATTGAAGGCCTGTAGCTGAACAATATTGTTTCCGCTCTAACATTGTAAAGATATTGTCAACAACATGGTGGCATTGTTGTATAGTTGAATGATTATGCCGAAATCCAAATTGATGAGAAGGAATTATTCCCTTCTTTTCTAAAGATGGATATATTCTACTTATTGATTTTTTTCAAAAATTTTACTAACTGTGGAAAGTAGACTGATCGGCCTATATGAAGTACATATGTCAGATGGTTTATTAGGTTTTAATTTAATGCTATTTTAATTATTGAAAATTTGCATAATAAGGGATAATAGTTTAAACGAAGCATCGCGTTAAATATATAAGTGAGCAATAAAACTACTTTGTTTAGTAATAATTGCAGGATTTCTGATGTAATGTCAAATCCTGGTGCTTATTTTTTAGGCAATTCCATTATTATTCTCCTTGTTTTAGCTGGCGAGATATTGTTTAATTGCTTTAGATACAGATAATGGATAATTCAAATATTGAAAGACCCTATTTACGTGGTTGTAGTCTAGAATATCGCTGTGTACCTGGAAGGTAGATGCAAGGTGTTTTGCAAACGCTTGATTTTTTGGTCGGTAATTATCCAGTTACCATCGTCTTGAACGATTGGAGCTTTAATATTTGGAAAAGAGAGGATTTTCCGCCATTTCGTGTAGATAATGAATTAGTTAAATCGGTGAAAGGTGCAGATCTGTATTTTTGAATTTCAGAATTTAGTGCTCTGTTCAATCCGTTCCATCTCGATTTATCTGAGAGCAACCTTGTGCGTTTCCATATAGATGTTGCCCTTTTTTCCTGAGTTATTAACTCCCTGATATAAATTGGGATATAGTGTTCCCTATTTGATGTGTCTTTTTTGAATGAAGAGGAATTCCTAACAGTTTGTTATATTTGAGATGTAGGTCTGTTTACTGCTTCATCAAGGTCATGGGAAGTTTTAAGAGGAATTTTTAAGTGTATTTTTTCATTTAATAGTTTTTGGAATTTATAGCTATTAATAAGTGAAGTATGTAATCTATCTGGTGGTAAAAATGAGGGAGCAGTATGGTTTAATATGAGCAACACAGGGCTATGATCTGATGAAAGTCATGTAGTACTTGAACCACAACCTGCCCTAACAAACGTTTAGAGGCAATAAATATATCAAGTATATTCTGTTGGGAAACCGGCCAATACGTGGGTTCATTGACGGAGATAATTTCATACTTATTGGTGATGGAAATTAATAATACACTTCCACGTGTATTGTTTACTCTGCAGCCCCACTGAAAGTGTTTAGCGTTATAATCGCCACCTGAAATAAATCTAGGACTAAGAAATTCAAAAAAAGATGACAACATTTGATGTGTAACTTTCTAATTAGGAGAGCAGTATAGATGCAACATTCATTACAAAGTTAGAAGTTGCGAGAGAAGTTATTGTTGACTGAAGACATGTGGTTGATAAGTAAGGGACATGAGTATGTTTAAGAGTGTCACGAATAAGTACTGTAGTATTACCGTGTGCAGTGCCACCCGAATTTTGTAGGTTAAATAGTTAGACATGTGAAACCTACTATTAGCTATAAAGTGCGTTTTTGTTATTAGAGCTATATCAATACATTTTTTATGGAGTAGAAAGTTCATTATATCGTGAGATTAGTCCATTAACATTCCAGAGAAGTATGACTAAGGATTGATGTGTTTAAGTATTCATAATTCAAGTTGAGTTATTAATGAAATTAATAAAACTAACCAATATGGGGTAAATATAATGCAAAATAAGACAAAAATGCAATTACCATTAAAATAAGACAAAAATGCAATTACCATTATTTTTTGTTGATTTGAATCAACATCCAAATAATGCAAATATATTTAAGGAAAGGTATCTACTTGACACAGTAATTAAAGTAGAGGAACCCTGCAGGCATAAAACTATCCCTCAGTGTCATCAATGCCAGTTATATGGGCATACTAAACATTACTGTGTCAAAGATCCCAAATGTGTCCACTGTGGAAATGAAAATGTCTTATCTGATTTTTTAAACGAATTCCGATCATTAATCAATTCGCCTAATTTGAATATTAATATTCGACTACCCTGACGTCGTCGATAGAAATGAACAATATAATTTAAAATTTATAAATTGTGTCTTGTTCATTGTCGATTACAATTGGCCATTATTTCTTCTCTCTCTTAATGTATTATTCATCATTCTTCATTTATTATTCATAACTTTACAACAAAACAATGTTTTTTCAAAAAACAAATAATCCGTTATTTTTCTCGATACAATATTTTAAATTATAGTGTTATGTTAGTTATTTCGAAAATAGAAAAAGAGGTTATTTCTCGTTTCTATAATTTGTCATAATTTCTTAAAAATAAGAACCTACTTAAATCACCATTTGTATGATGTCACCGGATAGTGTAAATATGCAGGGTGTATTTTCCAAATATTACTTTTGAAAAATCTGCAAAATATTTAAAGATTTAAAAAATATATATAACCGTATAAACATATAATGCCCTCGTTTTTTTGTAAATTGATTAATATTTGTTATCATTAAAATGTATCATACACAACGGTAATCTATATAACGAATTAAAACAAATACAATAAAATAAATAACTACTTTCAATAACAGGTGGGATCAAAAATAACTGTGCATAAAAATTAAAATAATTTTAGCAACATCGTAAAATTCATCACAATAAATAACTACACGTTAATTAATCGGAAAAGAAAATAAATTATTTCAACGATTACAATATGCAGTATATATGAATATAATGTGATGTGCAGATTTTTGAAGAAGTTCTTTAAGCTTGATTAGAAATCACAGTTCCTAATTCTATATCGGATACTTCAATTTCCTGAAAGATTCACAAAATAAACATACATTTTAATAAAACTTTTTTGATATAAGAAAATTATATAAATTAATACAATATTCAATCTATTTTTAAACATTTTTTAAAGCGTTGGTTTTTTGCTGATATAATCACAGTACTAATTGTAGCGTAATTGAGATGTTAAATGTACATGATTTATTATGTTAACAGTGGACTGGCTGCAAAAGCTTGATGTTATAATATAAGTATAAATATAAATATAATTAAGTATAGATAAGTTAAAAATTTAAAATGTAGATACCCTAGATATACGATTAAATAAATAATAAATAAATGTTAACAATTAAAGGAAACAGAAAACATATACTAAACAAACAATTAAAACAAATTAGAACCTCTGATCAGAAAACCTTACTGGTAAAATAGCACTTTACCACATCTAGTGGTGAGTGCTAGAAAATTATGCAACATGTAGCCTATCCAAAACTATAAATTACGAATATATACAATTAAATACGAATGCTATACACACCCACTTCAACATTACAACACAATAAATGTACTGATGAATCTATAGACATTAATAGGTACCGATACCAAGCAGAAATATATCATGAAAATATAGATCTGATACGAACCTTCAGCATAAAATACGCTGGTTCATCCACCAGCACTGAAATATATGCCATACACAAAGCACTTGACTATCTCAAAAATAAAAAACAAAGAAAATTTATATAGTAATGACAGATTCCGTAGCTGCAATACAGTCATTGATTGCTATTAATACAAAACAAGACAATATTGTCGCTAAAATAAAAACCATACATGAAAAAATACAGAATAACAAATCAACAATTACATTGATGTGGATACCATGGCACTGCGGTATATATGGGAATGAAATAATAGATAACGCAGTAAAATCTGAAACAAATGTCAAAATAGATAATATTAATAACAGAATATATCCTACAAATAAAAATAATGAAATATGAACAAATGCAAAACGAATATGATAAACAAAAAGAAATAGGCAAACAATACCATAAAATTCAGACAAAAATACCTAAAACCCCATGGTTTTGGAATAGTTCAGTACAGTATAGCAAAAACTTTTTGACAATTATCCGTTTAAGAATAGGACATAATAAAACACCTGTACATCTACCCGAATACACATAATTCAAAATAGTCTATGCGGTAAATGTCAAGAGGAAGAGGATATCAACCACATTATATGGAAATGCGAGAAGTACAAACAAAGTCGAAATAATATGATACGGTAATTATTAAAATACAAACACACGCTCCCTCTAAATATAGAAACAATAGTAAGTGATCCAAACAATGAAGATCCGGTCAAAATCATATATAAGTTTATAGTGCAGAATAATCATATATAAGTTTATAGTGCAGAATAACATAGAAGTACAATAAGCCAACTAATAGCTTACAACAAGAAAACCATCGTAGTATAGATATCTAAACGATAAATTAACATTTTTCAAAAATTAATTTGGGTGTAGGTTGATTAAACAGGATTTTTAGTAAATTAGTCAGTAAATTTATACTGGAATGGTTACATGGAATTGCAACACTAGCATATATAAAAGGCCCATAAAGCTGGAGGAGACGGAGAAAAATAGTACTTTAACATATTTCAAAAAGTAATTTAGGTGTAGGTTGATTAAACAGGGTTTTTGGTAAATTAGTCAGTAAATTTATACTGGAATGGTTACATAGAATTGCGACACTAGCATATATAAAATGCCTATAAAGATGGAGGAGACGGAGAAAAATAGTACTTAAGGAAACGGAACCAGTGCGTAATCTGTTCAGTAAGATAGAATTAAAACACGAAACACTTTTCATGTGTTTGACCCTTTCAAGAAAAAATATAAAATCCCAATACTTCTTTGACATAAATATTATTTTATGCAAAACTAATACTAGTCAAAGTTATTTTATTCATATATACATACATACGTACATATATATATCATCAGTGAGTCGTGTCACCCCATGCAGGGGTATCGTGGTCATGATCTGTCACACGGCTGACCATTCTGCGCCAACAAATACGGTCGCATGCGATATTTACACAATCGTGGAAAATACGGATATATATAAACACACACACATATATATATATATATATATATATATATATATATATATACAAGTAATATAACACGCAGCAATCGCCGTAATACCTCACTCAGTTAGTGAATAATCGAAAACAACTGAAAGATACGAAATAATCGGATCAAAAGCGATTATAAAGCAGTGTGAAAACTATTTATTTGATTACATGTAGTTTCCTTATTTATATGGGAAACTTTGGAAAATGCACTATTTTAAATATAAAAATATTTTCGTTTTGATGTTGTAGGATGTTTTTCTTTAACATATTTATTAACTTTAATGAACGTGGACTATTTGTAGTTATTACATCTACTTCCAAAAAAAAACAATTGAAAAGCTATGTAATGTATTGAATTTAAACTGCCGCTACCTTGTCATCTGCGAACAAAACATGTTACGTATTTGTCATATTGTACCTCAAATAATGCAGTTTTAAATATAAGTTGACTTACATATTTCTTTATATAGACACAAAATATAGGGTGACCCAGAGAAGACGGACGGTTTTTGTTTTTTTAATACCGCAGTTGGTAACACTGTTAAAACGCAAACCGTGTTGCCTACATTTAGTGTACACACTAGAGATCCGTTTTGGTCTAGTTTCAGTTATCATGGCATCCTCTAACAAGAACGAGCACGCGTTTAAGATCGATTTAAACAATGTTTTTATGAGCGATGAAGCTCATTTTCAGCTATCCAGATTCGTAAACAAATAGAACTGTTTCACTCGAACAAAAGTTGTCATACAGCGAGTGAGTAACCGTCTCGGCTGAAGCGGCGAATAGTGGGACCTTATTTTATCACTGGTACTGTCAACGAAACGTGCTATATCGAGGTGATAAACTCGTTTTTGCTTCCCTCACTTCGTCATCGTCGGGGTCGTAACAAGTAGGTGCGACGTGTTATTGTTCGAACGTTCGCAATACTGAAACAAGCGTTCATAGCCGCATATTGTCGTGCAGCACGGATTTTTCTTCGCCGCTACGTTCACCAGATTTGACTACTCGATTTTTTGTTGGGATATCTTAAGAACCGCATTTACGAAACACGTTCACGAGATCTGGAAGACCTGAAAACTCGGATTTCTGAATAAATTTTAAAAATTAAACAACCTATGCTTGAAAGTATTTGAAAATGTTGTAAAAAGACTGAATGAATGTATTGTTGCAAATGGCGGTCATCTGAACGCTATTGTGTTTCAAAAATGATTGTAGGCTAATCTCTCGTTTTCCTATTTTAAAATAAAATTTCATTCAATAATTTTGGTCGAGTAGTTTTTGAGTTATTAAAAAAAACAAAATCGTCCATCTTCTTTGGTTACCCTATATAATAAAAAAATATACTTTATTAAAACTGTTTTAATGTGTTTGGGAAAAGAAGCATTTGAATTTTTCATTCATAAATTTGAATAATTAAAAACTTTTAATGAACTTACCACCTATAAAATATAATAAAATACCTAAATATACGTATTTTTTAGTAGTATATTCATTTTAAAGGGTATAAAAGTGAAAAATATAATTTACCATTTCTTTTAATGTATTGTGATAATCGATCTCATATTGATATTTAGGAGAAGTAATTCCGAAGAAATTTGCGAGATAACTTCCAACCACGTCACAAGTTTCAATCGTAGATGTACCTAGTGATTCGGCTTTGTATCGAAACCAATCGCTCCAACCAAGTGAATTCTAATAAAAGAAAAAAACATGTTTTATTATTATATAAAATTATATTTAAAAAATAACAAGATGAATAATTTGCTAGATAAGACCAAAATATGATATATTGACTCGATAGAACAACGATTTTGAGAATTTTTATTAAAAAAGAAAAATAAATAAATTTATGGAAATATAAGATTCAAATAACATATGTTTTTTCTAAATTTATTATCGTATTAAGTCACTTATACCCCATCAAATAAGTTGCTCATTTATGGACTAATATACTTATAATGTTCAAAGATTTTTTTAGTTAACCAATTATATACAACTGTTAAACATATCTTTTCGTGGATCACGCGCAATTAAATAAATACAAGTGTTTTTGTGAACTTAACGAGAATTATACTTAAAATACAACTTTCTCGATTATTTCAAGTAAACATTCACTGAATTTACAAATACTTCTAGAAAAAAAACGAAGTTTTCATAATTATGGAAGTTATATATATATATATTTATTTTTTTTTATTTAAAGACTCTCAAGTTGTCGTTAAAAAATATATTAATTTTTTCTTACAACTTTCGGTTTAATTAAAATGTTGTTTGCTCAGAATGAATTAAGGATAACTAACATTAGCAGGTTTATTCATTAATTCACATAACATTTTTCTTTAGTAACGCAGAACATGTACGGGTTACAATAATTTACATGTTACATATTAGTAAATAACAATATAATACCATTTGTTCGTTAAAGTACTTTAAAAAATCATTAACATAGGTTGACTTCAATTTGATTACCGTCATTCAAAACTTTTGAAGTTAATGTTATTATCATACAATCACGATTTCATTTTCCAACCATCTGTTTATGCTAGAGCATTAAATTTTAAATTTTTGCATATTCATACAATATTTTTAACTTACGGCTTTAATTCTTATGTTGTTATAGATGTGATCAACCTAAAGATCAATCGCCAGTATTTAAATTTCACCGTCAATGTCATCTACCGAATACGGACAAGTAAGACATAAAAAATCAAAATTGTGAACTTCGTCATTAAACCACTATCAATTTATCACATTCAGGTAAGTTTTTTTTATATTTTTTAGTTTTATTTTAATACTTCATATGACACTGGCCTTAATTCAATAACTGACTTTAAAAGATACAAAAAATATAAAAATTCTTACTTCATATGAACTATACTTAATGTAGATAATATATTTTAAAAAGAATTACTATAATAAAATAAAACATGTTTTTTTCCGTTTATTAACCAGTTACATTAGTGTCAAAACGTCATTCATAACAAACAATACGTATAATTTTAAAAATTCCCTGGCTATATGATAGAATAAAATTATATTTGTACATTCAATACTACTTCATTGCAGTTTCATCTTCAAAAACACGAATTAAAAAAAATGAAAACACTTTTTCGTGATTTTTTAATGAAAACGTAAAATTAAACGCAAAAACCAGAATCCGAATCAAAACAATAATGATTTTTTCTCATTATTATTATTTATATTTGCTTTTAATATGAGCATTATTAATAATAAAATATTCACACTACGAGAATAGAAAAATATTAAAACAGTTACGCAATAAAATTAGTGAATTTTAGTATCTAATGTCTATGTTAAAAAAACATTTCAATTTTCAAAGTAGTTTGTATAACTTTTAACTTTTAGGTTCAGATTTTAAAACTTGGTTGTCTTTTAGCTGGATCTAACGTATATTAGTACGGACATTTATTAAACTTTAAAAAATAATGATTTTTTACTTACATTAAAAAATGTATTTAATTATTTAAATTATTTAATTCACAAAAGTTTTCCATAATTTATCTGTTTTAACGAGAAAACTACACCTATTCATACTTTTTAATCGATTTTAATTTTGAATTCCTGCTTTATTTTCTTATATTTATTTTTCTTTTCTCGATAGTTTAGACGTAACAGTTTTGTTCCTCAATCTAGCTAACGTTTAGATATTGTAAAATTTTTGCATTTCCCACATAAATTTCATCGAAATTTGCTACAAGGAATCAGCCGATAGCTAATATAAGTCAAGTTCGATTTTCGAACTCTCTAACAAAAAGGCAAGCTAACGAAAAAGTTGTTTGTAAAACTACTAAACTTATTCAATTTTGTATGTATATTATAAATAAATAACGTTAATTATCTATATTTAAAGAAACCTTTTAAGTTCTATTTTCAAATCAATATACTAAAGTAAAATATTTTTAACATACAAAACTAATATTTACTGTATGCGTAGTTGTAGTTTTTATTGTATCATAAATTTCAAATCATAGAATTCATAGTTTACTAAAATTTCAAGCTGTTTTGTCACTAATATTAACTGTAGATGTGATACTAACCGGTTCAATAACCTTTATTTGTCCATCTTTTTCCGAACAAGTAGATCTTCTAGCAGATTTATCTAATTCTAAATCACTAGTATCTGATTCATCGTCAGGCATCGTAGACAGTCCCTTTTTTTTATCGTAAAAATATATTACTTCTTTTGATTTTGTATTTGAATTATCGTTTAGTTCATTATTCATTTCAAACTAGAACGTGTTTTTAAACAATTTATGACAATAATAAATTGTTTACTTCAAAATACTAGAAAAATGTATTATATCGGTACAGTTAAAAATAAAAATTATTTCGAGAAAACAATTATAAAATTAATAATTAAATGTTTAAAAAGACGAAATTCGTATGTATTGTAAACTATACACTTATACTGAAATAATAATTAACTATTATTTATTCAATATGTCATAACGTTAACATTCAACAACTCACCCCTTTTTAATTCTTTTGTTTACCAAACAATGGTCTTTATTGTCAATGTCAAACAGTTGAAGTTATGGTCACAATAGAACGGTTGAACACGAAATGTTAAATTATTACGAAAAAAGATCCGCATATAACGTACCTATTTTTAAAATATTTTCGTTTAAGTTTAATTGAGTTAACAAATGTTATTTTGTTCTCAATTATCTTGTTAAATTGAAAGCGCAGAGAAGGGCAATTTTAACATGTTTTATCTTTCGATAAATATGCTATTGAATTCCACTTTAATTTCTTAATTCTTAGTGGCTACTCGGATAAATTACTCCGGGCCTAAATGGAAGCGGGTCCCCAAAATTTAAAAAGTTAAAATCCCCCTTATCTGTCTCGTTTTTAGTCAAAACCCGAAATGTAAATACATTGCTTATTTACTACTTATCTATATGTTGTTTTTTTTTATTTCTTTTTATATACATGCGCGTTGCATTCAATTATTAATGCCAATCTATGAACTTTATCAGCAGGGTCCTACAAATTAATACATGTATCTTCTTTATACGTTAAAAGAATATTATAATTAACAAAATCAAAACATACCATAGTTATAGTAAATCTTAAAAAGATATGAGTGTAAGATATAGGCATAATAAAAATAACAAAAACCAACTTGGTTAACTTCATAGTCACTTCACTTCATGCTTGTCATACACTTTTTTTAATCAGAGTGTACATCTGTACTGTATAAAATCTAAATTTTACAACGGGAGTATTTTATTTTTGAATTTATTGTTATTAATACATATTTAATTTTTTGCATAAAGTACTGGGTTAGTGGATTTTGAAAAATATTTACTTAATTATTTTTTCACTTTAGAGGGACCCAATCATGTTTTTGTCCCTGTCGTACAAGTTTATGTAGCGAGTCTGATCGTATCAATAATTGAAGGTAGAAATTATGTCCCCAGTTTCTATAATGTTGAAACTCACTTTTTAGAGTGAAAATCTGTAAATATAAATAATTCTATCAGCATCGACAGTTACTGTTCAACTATTGTGATAAAAATGGAAAATAAAGATAATTCATAATAAAATACACCAACATACTTAGCGTTATGTGTTATAAACTATTATGATTTAATTATCTTACCGGCGGACAATTTTTTATAATTGAATAAATATCGATTCAGTTTTCACAAATTAAATCAAAAGGAGAAAAACCTGATTATTCGTTTATTTGAAGTAATAAATAAAAATCGATTTATTTTAAATAAACATTTACCATTGAAAATAAATCTGCTGACTAAGAAAATATAAAAATACTTCACATCAGGATTTTTTTAACTATATGAAACTAAATCTAATATTTTGAAATACTTAATTTTACTCCTCCTTCGGTTCTAATTTACTTTATTAGCCAGTGTTGACTTATCATTTGTAATCACTTCCTAAATTCATGCCATTTTGCAATAATAATTTTACATGTATTCCGGATAACGTAAATACATTTCAATTGTGAGAAATATTGATACAGATTTTGCCAACATATAACAAATATTGATCGACATTACTTAACTTTATTTTTAAATTAATAAAAACTTTAAAGATCGCTTATAAACTCCATAAGTATTATCAGCATTTGGTTATTGTATTTTAAATAAAAAGCACAATTGAAAATAAAGCGTATGGTTTTTTTTATATATTTGCGTTAAAAGTTGAGATAATAAAAAATTCTTAAAAATATTATATTAAACTAAATGTCACCAATGTTGCTGTTATTTTGTAAGTTATTTTGAGAATATTAAGATGCCAATTCATCTTGAATTTGTTTCAATGTTTTACCTTTCGTTTCTATAACGAAAAATATGATCCATAAAGCAGCTAGGAAACAGATTAAGGAAAATATCCAAAATGTTACGCTATTTCCAATTACATCTGCTACTAACGGGTACAGTTTGGTTACGGCAAATGCTAAAAACCAATTAGTAGCCACTGCTATGCTAGAACCAAAACCTTTCATATTAGGCGAAAATAATTCGCCTATCATAACCCACGGTACAGGTCCGAATCCGATTGAAAACATAATAATGTATACTAGTAAACTAATCACTGGCACAGTGCCTAATAATGTCCCAATTTCATAACCGGCCTCTTTCAATCGGAATACTGTACCGAGTGCAGCTAAACATACACCCATTACGATCGCCGACGATATAAGCAGAGCTCTGCGTCCAGTCTTATCCGTAAGGCTGGCCGATATACAAGTCGCTATAATTTGTACAATGCCTAAAGTGACGGATGAGGTACTTGCGGAAAGGGAAGCGCCAGCAGTTTTAAATATGTCGCCCGTATAAAAGATGACCGCGTTGATACCGGACAATTGTTGAACCACTTGTAATCCAACACCTATGGAAAGTGCTCTATAATTTGCTTTTCTACTCAATTGAACGAACGATATGCTACCGTCAACTCTTTCAACTTCTAAACTTTTTTCCATATCTTCGACTTCTAATTTTTCGTCGTAATCGGCGGCTCTTAAACTTTTCAGAACGTCTGTCGCTTTTTCTTCTTCGCCAAGTCGTAAGAGATAAAGCGGTGATTCAGGTAAGAACATAGTACCGCATGTGTAAGCAGCTGATATGATGGTGCATAAAACGGCAAGTAGTAAATATGATTCCAATGTTCCTAGTACATATACTACGCATATGCCTACTGTAATAAATATCTGATAAAATGTACCCAGCATTCCTGAAAAAAAATCATTCGGAATCACAAGCGCAAATTCAATTAAGTAAATTCTTTGTATATTATTGGTTTACCGTATATAACAATCGTATTTAATAACTTTTTACTAATTAAATGTTTACAATTTTCTTATTTTTTCTGAAGTTATCGCATGATGTTAATTTTTCTAACCGATCTCTATATTCAAATGTAAATTGCAATTCTAAAAGCGCGTTATATTTAACCCTACAGCGCATACATCATGTTACTAATAAACAACAAATTCTATGACATGTTATATAATAATAAGATTTTAGACAAAAAAAATGAGTAGATACCACTACTTTGAAAAAAAAAAGTATTTGCACAGTACATTATCCAGACGGAACATAAACTAAACTACATTATCGAAGACCACTCTTTGAGCGACCGTATTGTTTCTCAGGCAATATATGTAACTACCATTACTACGACTACCAATATCACAGATTTGATTGGTTGCTAGAAGATCATACGACAGGATTTCAAATAGCGCTCAAACGAAAGCCATCCTCTCCTATTGAAATTATCTCGATATTTACTAATTTCAACAGCTTCTTAATGTTTATCCACTCTATCCAAAATGGAGATATTATTTAAATTGGTGACATGGCTTGAATTACACATATGATCGGCAACAGCCTAAGGTATTTTACATCTGCTACATGCTCCTTAATACGCAACAGCCTAAGGTATTTTACATCTGCTACATGCTCCTTAATACAAACATCGATGGCCTTAATATAACACTTCCAACATGAACACAGAATATGATACACACCTGGAACTTGCCCCTATGGTAAGTCATCTTTTACACGTCTAATCATATTTCCAATTTTCCGGCGGGTATTAAACACGGGTCTAATATTTTTTTTCTGCATAACACTCTTCCAATTTTATCTGTAATTTCTTTTATATAAGGCAAGACTAGCATCAAATTTACTTATAAAATACCGGAGACATAATTCTTACGAAAATTTCCTTATTACTAAAATATTAAATTGGTAATTTTTACTTCATAATTAAAAACGTCGGAGATTAGGCGGTGAATATTTCTCGATAATAACCTATTCTGAATTGAGCGAGAAGCAGTTGTTTACAAACGGAACTGAAAAACGTTCTAGTTAACTTCGACCTTATTACTGATATTCAGTGTTATATGTTTATAAAGTTATTTTGTTTAGCGAAGGTTAAAAAATAAATAAATAAATAAAAAAGTTAATTTTTTAAAGTCGCGTAATCAAAGATATTGTTAATTTAAAAAAATTACTTTAAACATTTTTATACTATCGAAACAATTATAATTCGCATTTTTCTTTATAATATTCAAATCACAATATTTAGTCAATTATTTTTATTTATACAATAACTTGTATATGGGTATGCATGTGATATACATGTATTATCATACGTATGTATGCAGGGTCGTGTACATAGGTATCTAACTTTCCATTTGTTTTTCTTGCAGTATTTTTACTTGCTTTTTCCTGTATAACCGAATATTTATATACTATATTTTATTATTATTCGCTTTAATACAGCGCTAGTTTTAAGATAAATATTAACATATAACATGTGTAAGTGTATCGTACTATTTAATCAAAGTTCTTTCTTTCTTTCTTCGCATTGATCTACGCACGACGGAACACGATTAATTATGTTGAAAACCTTATTGCGTTACAATCAAATCAGCAATGTGTATTTACTTCAGCGGATCTTTCGTGTAAAGTGCGATTAAACTTTTTGCGAGTAATTTTATTTCGTTCGAAACAAGCGAACGAATAATTTTTTGAAAATGATAGAAAATACGAAAAAAAAAACCATAAACGTGAAAGTCGTCATTACCTCTGATAGACGGTTCGGTAATTTCTCCGATATACGTAGGAACGCACGTTGAAAGTACGCCGGTAATTAAACCTTGTACAAATCTGGCTATGTACAGATAATATACGTTGGTGGCCATAATAACGGCGATCCACGATATAATCCACGGTAAGGAGAAAAGAGTCATGGTAGTTTTTTTACCCAAAATTCCGATTACAGCTCCCGCTGGTAAAGCGCCTACAAATGCGCCGATAGGAAACAGAGAAGCTACCCAGGAATTTTGTTCTTTGTTAGAATGAAATGGAACTGAAGTACTATTTACATCTTGCAACCAAAGAGTAACGGGCGAGGTAAAACTTAACATCGTTCCGCATGCTAAAGCTGACAAACAAGCTGAAAGAAACATTAATATTAGTCGGATTAATTTTTTTAACGAATAGTAATTTCATTTTTAATTTAATAGCAACTAAGCAATTACTTTAAGAAGAAAATAATCGCATTTAACTTTGCTTTCATAATTTTTAGTTAAATTTCGCCATTACCGCTGTAATAAAAACTACCACAAAACGTGCGCGAAATAATTGTAATTTATTTATTTTTCACGTTAATCGAAGAAATTTAGACAGGTGAAATAAAAATTAATGTTATAATATTAAAAATAATTTTCCTAATTTGTATTCACATTCGTACTGCATAATTGATAATAATTTATTTAACCATTTTAGTCATAGCGTTCCCTATACGGTGACATTTTAATAACGACAACATTATATTTTATATATTTTCTGATTGATCATGAAATGTTACTACTCTAATAATATTTATATAAACTTATTGAAAGTATATAGAGTCGTCTAAAAAGCAACGTTAATTTTGTGTAAAAATTTCATATGCGACTGAAACGGTTAAATTAGGAGAAAGTTGCATTAATAAATCGATTTTATTACAAAAATTAAATTACATTACTAAATTATAAATAAAACAAAATAAAAACAGTTTAATCACTATTAAAATTTTGTAAAGTAACGTTTTTTATGTACGCTTGGTAATGAAGTAATTGTCGGAAAGCTTCCAGTAAGTAAAAAAAATATATAGTGATTAAACTGCGTTTTTATCTTGTTTTATTTATAATTCATACAATCAATATTCTCCGATACACCAACATACATTATTAAATGCTTTAGAAATGCGAATTAATTCTGTTGAACCCGAAGAATCGTCGATCAAATTTGATTCGAATGAAGTGCAACACTTATTATTCTTGTTCGTGTCCATGACGTAATTTTACATCTTTCCTCTCCAACTATCGATCTTGCTATCGATTCTATCTGAACTCCTTTAGATCGGTTTTTATTACTGGACATCGAAATAAATGGTTTGGATCTTGTTCTTGTCCACATTGGCAAAGGCTACTCTCCGAGAAACCTCATTTGGAGTGGTTTCTCCTAGTACTGCTACATCCAGTTCGTAATCTATTCAACGTTTTCAATTAACCCAGTTTAATATTTGTCCTATTTTTATATCTTCTGATTGTTCTATTTCAGTTATAATCGATTCCTTCCATTTAATCAGTCGAGCATTGTTCGAGTTACCACTAATAGCTATTGTATTATCTCGGAAGTGGCTCCGTAATTGTAGTCTTCGAGACAGAGGTTCATTCCCGAACAAGGGGTGACGCGTATCATTTGTTGCTTTCAATTCCATAGCGACTTCTTTTCTTATGGATTATGACACATGTTAGGTAATGTTTTTCTACGTTTATTGGTGTGAGGTTATTATTCTGCATGCGTCATTTAATGATATATGCACCTTCTTGGTATGAACTGACTTGATTAAACACTATAGACGTGCGTAAAGCACACTAAGTTATATATATATACATATGCAAATATTTAAATTATTTTAATCATATAAATTTATATTTACAAACTTTTCGATAATTACTACTACGTCGTTTCTCTTTCGAATATTTAACATTCATGCTCGTGACACGACTCATTATCAGACACCCTCATGATTATCAATATAACGCATGAAAAACGGCAAATGTCTCATAATTACAATAAGATTATCATCAATGATTCCGATAATGATGCGTATAATGGGTCCTAAGTGTTAAATGTTTAAAATCAGTTTACATTATAATAAAGAAAAAATTATATATATATATATATATATATATATATATATATATATATATATATATATATAGTATTTCAATGTGTATATATGTTTGTATATATGGAATAAATACTAACGTCTTCGTAAGTATGTATGCGTGTATACAATGAAACGTGTATGTTTTGAATGAATAGTAAGATGGGGGCATGATTTTTTATGATAGAACGTCCGATTATTTGATATTATTATTTTATTTAAGTTATTCTTTGAAATATAGCTGAAGGGAATAATATAATACTCCGTAAATGAATCGTCTTTTAATGGAGTTGAATTTTTTATTTTAATTATTAAAACTTAACCACCTCTTAATATTTCAAATATTCGTTAGGAAATTAGAGAAATAATTATTTTAATTATCAGACATAAAATTCGGACTGTGAATTCTCCTTTATATGATAAAAGTAATACACTATATTTGTATGCGGTTTATAGATAATCGCGATATTTGAACTGTAAATAGTTATTTCATGTTTTCTTGTGTCATTTATTTCTATGTGGTTTTTATTTACTCTTTTTTCCTGCAGTGTTTAACGTTTATTTTTTCGTTTATTCTTTATATTCTTACTTTGATATTGTAGTAAGATGACATCGGTACACAATGTTTGTAACCCGTGTTATATTTCTATGTTTGTAACTTTATGCAAATATATTGTTGTTGTTGTTGTGTATACATATCTAAAATTACGAATGAATTTCTGCTCTGTTTTTCTTTTGTTGATTAATTAAATAACAATAGGAAAATGTATAACCAAAAGGCAACTGTGTAATATTCAAATAAATAAATAATTTATATATCTGTATAAATTACACTAAATTAAATAAATTTATAGTAATATTATTAGCAATACTTAAGGAAAAAATGTATACAGAATTACTACTATATAAATTTGTGTAGTCGTTTCATAAGGCATTTTATACTGTTCGAGAGTACTCTCGTTCAAAAATAGAAAATGTAATAAGAAACTGAAGCATAAGAAGTCGCCGGGTTTGGACACAATAGTAACCGAAATGGTAAAGTTGAACGAGGAAATGAATGTAAAATTATTACATTAAATATGCAATAAGAATTGGGCAACCAATGAATAGTCAAAACATTGGACAGAATCACTATACATTCAGGTGTACAAATAAAAAATGAATAAACATGACTGCAGTAATTATAGACAATTGTCCTGATTAATCATGCTGACAAAATCATACTCTATATAATTATAGAACGTCTAAAATTACATATTTGGCCTCACATCGTACCAATGGAGACATGCTTTATGTTTGTGAAAGATACAAAAGAACAACTGTTTAATATCTGACAAGTAAAAATATAATATTCTAACCACATTCCGCTTTTTAGATTATGCAAAGTCTTAAAGTGCATTGAATTACATTATGAATTGCACTCAAACAGATGGATGTCCCAGAGCATCTAATGACTTTAATAAAAAACTTTTATTCAAACAATGCTGTTTACATTAAGATATAAAAAAAAGTATCAGAAAGCTTTAGAACAGAAATGGGTGTCAGACAAGGATACATTTTTATCTGTTACACTATATGTAATATATAAAATAAATAGATGCGCCAGGCAATGAGAAACTGAGAAGGTGGAGTCAATATTGACGGTAAAAATATAAATTCTCCGGTATGCTGGTAATAATTGCTATTAGTGAAAAAAACTGACAAAACTACTCGATCGAATAGACTATTTCAGCATACACTTGATACTTCGCTACGGCTCTGAGTTCTAGATTATATAACAGCAGCGTCGTACAGGAAAATTGAAGCATTCGACATGATGTGCTATAGACACATGCTAAGAATACACCGTAACCAACTACATATAGATCCGTGACAACGGCTATTACCTATTATAATACAACAAGAATTAAAAATATATTGATCACATAACAGGCAGAATAGTACATAAAATACATAAAAAAAAAACGCTTTTGTACTAAAAAAAAACACAATGTAATTGACTCTATCTTGACATTATAACACATACATGTAATGGCTTCCTAAATAAAAACTACGTAGTAGTCTTCAGTTTTACCTTGAGGAAGTTTTTGACCGAATCTGGAGGTAACAATAATTAATAACTTGTCCGAATAGGAAATAAAGGTCGGGTGCCAACATATAAGACCATATCATTCAGAACTGAACATTTCAAATAGGGCTGAACAATATTTTATGTGGAACACAAGATGTAATAGTATATCGCAAAGTTTGATCGTAAGTGTGACATTATTTATTATTGGAATCAATGATATATATGAAAAAATATCAACTCCAAGTAGATATAGTCCCTACTTTAACGATCTTAACGTTCGAACCATCGAACAAGCACTACAATGTACTACTAACGAACTTTTGAAATGAACAAATTCACAAGGATTATATACTTTTCCCCGGATAAAACAGAGTGCATCACATTTAACATACAACCACCTATGCCGCCATTGTGCTACATTACAATATATCGCAAACTCACCAAAAACGCAAATATAAGTCCTAGGAATAATTTTCGACAGAAAAATCGATCTTCGATTAACCACATTCAGTTACCGCAAATCAAATGTCAAAAACTTTAACAAGTTCTCAAATCGTAGTGCAGACAGAGTCACTGTTGCTTAAAGGACGATTCCATTCTGTACAACAGTGCAAAACCAGACAGATTAAAAAATAGCTCCACATAATAATACAAAATATATCAATACGCCTTAAGCTGTTTGAAAACGAATCTTGTACGTTGCTTACTAGCGGGGACTAACCTATTCAACCTTGTTAAATCGTCGAAATCTGATATTTCTTCAAACTCGTTTAACCTACAGCAATCCATTTAGAAGAATTTAACCATTCACGTAAAGTCAACAACACCCAAGACCAGTGTTCTAAACCCATGTATCGAATAAATATCCTACAGCAAAGTATTTTCACTCTTGAAGTAGATATCGCGTTAAAACATATTCACAGTAATTTACACAATGCTGGCAAAAGAATAGGAATAAAGATACTGTATGCAATCAAACCAAAGCTGTCTATGCGACGTTTATCATTTTGATAAAGTCATTTGGCCCGTTTACTAATTAGACACTAATTTAACGCACGGCCATATTTTCCAGAAGACATATTCTCTATTCTCCAAAGAAAGCCAATATAAATTATTTGTACGTCACGTGTTAATAGATTGCCCGAAATACGAAATATCCCGTCGTACTTATAACAGTTCTTTCCAAGATGCACGTGTTAACCGATAATATTATTGGTAATTAATTTTGTCAAATCACGTAACATCTATAGAATTCTTTATAATCATTTGCGAATGACGACAATAGGTCAATATATGAAAATCAATATATATAACAACTAAATTTAAGGCTGATTCCTATAAGCAGAAAATATATCTTTATCCAACACTTTGTTTGACAAAAAGAAATCGTTGTATAAAACACACGCACGTGTATAATTGTAACATAAAATTAAATAAACAATAAAAAAGTAGTTAAAATCACTAAATTTGTATTAAAAGACACAAAGTTTTTCTGCTACTAAACATTTTCAAATGTGCATAAATAAAAAATAATAATAATAAATGAAAAATAATAAAATATACGTAAATCATTTAAATTCGTTTCAAAATTATAAAATTTGACGCACAGAAAAACAAAAAAAAAATACACAAAAAAATGGAAATAATAAAGATAAAAATAATTCGTTAAATTCACTGACAGATTTTTATGAAGAATTATTTTTAAGAAGTATATTATAAATTTAATCATTTTTTTATTCCTTTATATTAATTAGAGTTAAGATTTTTCTAGCTGGTTAGTGCATGTGGTTATGTATAGATTATTATGGATATCGCCGATTGGTTGATTACGTTGTTTACCACATTCAGCATCCGGTTAGTTTATAATAAAATCTGTTATTTCATATTATTTTTCTTTGTTTTTTTATTTATTTAATCCTATATCTGGGGTTCTAAATTTTAAATTTTTTAATTCATCTATATTTAATTATATTTATATTATAACGTGAAGCTTTTGCAGCCAATCCACCGCTTGGTCAGTCAGCTTGATGATTTCTTCCCAACTGTCTTTCGGAGCTCGCTTCTGGCATCCCATCAGGATGTGCTCCATTGTTTGCTCTGGTTCTCCTGCAGTCACAGGCTGACTCGTCCCTGAGTCCATATATCTTCATCTTTTTTCCACACCTTGCATGTTCTGTTCGGAAGCGGTTCAATATTGTCCACATATTTTTCGGCAGGTTTCTTTCTCCATTCTTTAATTCCATTAAAATCTTCGTATATTAATTTTGTTATAGTCTTATACAATGGTTTTCTCGACTTTAAACATTCGTTCCTTCTGTGTCCTGATATATCAGTAATTCTGCATTTTGTTTATATTTCGCCCATTCTTTAATCGCCGCCTCTTTTCGTCGGTATTCTGGTGGCATAATATTGCTTAACACCAGAAGCCATGCTACTGGTGTGGATTTCAATGTAGCTGTTATGGTTCTCAGTGCCGAATTCAATTCCACGTCAATTTTGTGAACATGGGCACTGTTCAGTCACACTGAAGCTACTTTTCTTTGTAATATTGTATATCAAATTTAAGCACTTTCTTATATATTTTTGTATCTTTTGTTGGTCTTTTTTATTATTATTGTTTTATTTTTTTATTTATCTACACTTGAAAATTGTTTAATAGCTGAAAAGCTTCGTATTTTAGCGATACACTTTTAAACTTTCATGATTGATATCCATACGTTTATGATTTTTTTCGGTGTAAACCATGTCCATATTTTTTTTCAAATAACGTTTCGAAAACATTTGCAGTTTTCATGGTGAAACTGAGAGCGGTTATGAAAGTGTAGGTATATTTATAGGAGTATGCTTAGAGAGTCTTCTTGACTTAATGTTGTCAGGATTTTATTATAAACACGCACCCTGCTCTGTGCACATCAATTTATCAATGTTTTTATCATCATACGATTTATTGGACTAACAGTTGTTTTTATTGCAAACTTGTTTTTCCTTATTGGGGCAATGACCGGCAGCCACGTTAAATTAAGCTAGTATCCATTCCCTTTGTTAAAATTTGAGTTTTCAAAAATTTCAATTGCTTCACGAACAATTCTAGAGCTATATTTATCCATTTTTAATAAAATTTTTAAATCGTCAAACTGTATTTCATGATTCACTGGGCACTGATGCGGAGCCACTGCAGACGAATCTTTTCTCTTATGATTACAATCTGCTTTGTGTTCTTTTAATCTTTGATTAATACTTCTACCAGTTTGTTGTCCTTTGGGGGAGTTGATCCTTGACGCTTTGTAAATATTATTTAATTTTTTTACACGTCTGTCTATTCTGTCTGTGGTGTCTTTTATATAACACTACATTGGCAGGAAAATTTCCTTTGTTACTATATTTGTTTTTTACTCCGAATTTTTTTCTGCTGGGCATTGTCTCAATAAGGAAAAACAAGTTATAATAAAAACAACTGTTAGTCGAGTGAACAACATCATTTTCACGTATGATGATAAAAACATCGATAAACGAGTGTGCACATAGCAGGGTACCTGTCTGGACAACATTCAGTCAAGATTGCCCTCTTCTAAGCATACTTATATCAATATACCTACACTCTCATAACCGCTTTGTTTGATTTAATACTTTTTTATCGCTTATAAAATTAGTGGTAACATTGTGACGAATTAGGAAACATTATAGCATACATTTAAAATCCATTCAAACGAATTTTACGGTATCGTAATTAAATGATCCGAATATTGACATTATATTATTACCGGTAAGTGAAACGATGATCTGTGTACTACGGCCCATGATAACGTATTACGTAATTGGAGACCTGCAACATTACGTGATAAATTGATTAAATAAATGGCCTTGTCTTTTATGGTTTGGTGTGCACATGTGTATATATTATATAAAAAATACATATATATATATATATATATATATATATATATATATATATATATATATATATATATATAATATACGTGTAATATAGATATATTTTAATTTGGCGGCTTTTGCAAAGGTCACTATCGTTAAATATCGTAATTTTGAATGCAAAGAAATGTACGCGAGTAAACTAATTACAGAAAAAGTTATAAAAATAAATATTATGCAACATTAATCGTCTGCATATAACGTTTACCGAATATTTAACGCTTTAAATATATACGAATTACGTGAATTATCAGTTCGAAGCGGTTGATACTAGGCCACCAACTCGAGTTTAAAACAAAGTATGATACGACTGAATCACGATGTGGTAAATATTTCTTTGAAGAGAAAAATATTGCAACGCGACATTTTTAAATATAAGCCGAGAATTTAATAGAGTATGGCAAAATAGCTTCTAACAGAAAATCAAACGATACTTTCTGATGCGATCATATTTTAAACGGAAGATATTTTTAAATCAAAGATAGAGATGATATATCCAATGTTTACCCCATAAATAAGGTTGTATTTCGAGATAGTATCCTCTGTCCATCATCTATATAATTGATATTCCTCGCACCATCTAACGTTCAACTAATAACCTTTGTTGACAACACAACAATTTTGTACGCAGACGTTTGTAAATACTCGTAAAGTCACCGATCAATGAAATTCTTTCGTGTCTTAGTTGCAAAATCTTAAGTCCTCCGAACTTTCTGTTCGTCGTGTTATAATCCTGAGAAGGGTTTTTTCGGAATATTCTAGTTCCTTTTGGCAGTATTCGTTACAGTCACTTTTCCGCAAAATACGTTATAATAGCACGACTGCATCCAGGGGCATCACGGGGAGGTTGCTGCATACTCAACGGCGAAGTATTGAGCATCTGTTTGGCTGAACAGTGCGCATACTGAGAAAATAGGTGTCCAGTTGAAAGCCGCAATGAAAATAATTAGCGACACATTAAGGTTCGACGAATAAAGACTGGCTTCCTGTTCTTGCTCACACTACTCTTCCAAAATTAAGACGAGAAGAGACTTTTCAAAAACTTTGGGAAAATTTTACACATACATCCACCCTGGAAAATGGCACTTCATACGGATAACACGTCAAAAAACTGGAAGGAAAGGTGAAAACATGAATACACAAAGCGTAAAGCCCATTAATGCAGATCTCGTACAAGATTCCAGCATAGAATCACGGGAATGGGCGAATCACTGCGGGAATGGAGCAGAATAAATAGATTTTGAACGGGAAAAGGTAAATGTGCTTATACATTGAATAAATGGTATGTGAATGTGGGGGGACTTCAAACTTTCGATCATTTGTATAGTTGGACAAACGGAATAAAAAATACGCAAGTACTCCAAACCATCAATGAAAAAAAGATGCTTAATGAACATCATAACAGATAGAAGATCTGGCTGGATAACATCTGAATTCTAAAAATACATTTATATCACACGTTTAAAAAACTTATTTAGAATCGTTTCAAATTAAATATTCTACACTTATTACTAGTTTACGTTTTCAACGTCTTCAGTAATTTTGTATACCGTGTATACCTTGCATCCAAAAAACGGGAATTCTTATCAAAAATTTTGACTATACTTAGCATCTTAAACAATTTCATATGGTACCGAATTTTATAATTTTTGTATCGATAATGCGCGGAATGAAGGGTTTAATGACTCACTTTTCTCGTACATGCAAGTTACTTGATTGTCCTTAACGCTAGTAAAGGCGATAAGACGAATTTAACAAATATTTCAATCAAAAAGTAAATACAGAATAGTAATAATTATCCGTAATTGTAGCATTCCACAAATTAAAAAAAAATATATATATATATAGTGAAGTAAAACACTAAAACAAAAAGAACATTGAAAAATAAATTTTATCGTATAATTTTTAATAGATATTTTTTAAAAATACGCTGATTTTATAATTTATATATATATATATATATATATATATATATATATATATATATATATATATATATATATATATATATACATACATAAACAAAAAAGTAGTTAAAATCATGAAATTTTATATTTTACTGATTTACTACTTTCTATTATTTATTATTTTTTAAAACTCACTACATTCCACAACAGCTCAAATTATATATATACATACATATATATATATATATATATATATATATATATATATATATAATGGTCGATTTTTGTGCTAAAATAATTATTTAGGATTAATACGATTTTTCTTTGCTATTTAACGTAATTATTTTATTATTCGATGCATTGAATAAAATTTACATTAAAAAAATATATAAATCGTTTTCGTTACGGACGAATAAATAAATTAGTCTACTTAAAAAGACACCTGTTTGTTATATATATATATATATATATATATATATATATATAATCTTTGAAAATAATAAAATAATTTAGTGTACAATAGGCAGTTAATTATGAATAGTATGTAATTTAGTAAAAACGAAATAACGGTTAACACCATCCAAACGTTATTAGAATTATAATTCGAATCGGTATTCTCAGAATAAATTACAAAAATAATAACAAAGCGATTAAGTCGGTTTTTTTACTATTCAGACATTTATTGTGCTGTCATCGTTGAAGGTGGACACACGTCAGTAGCAAAAAATGAATTTCAGTTATAATACAATTATTAGTATTTTAGAGTAATTACGACAAATACAAATTACCATTGTTTTTTGATTTTATTAAAACATTCGTATTAAAATTATATTTTATTACTGGAACAGTCAATAACTAAAAATTAATCAATCAATCTCTCTCTCTCTCTCTCTCTCTCTATATATATATATATATATATATATTTATTTATTTATTTATTTATTTATTTATTTATTTATTTATTTATTTATTTATATATTTATTTAAATACATATGATACATTTGGTCTGGAAACTTCAACAAAACTAAATATATAGTAATCAGCAAGCACAATATACCCCACAGTCAGCTGATCATAAAAAACAAACAGATAGAAATAGTTAATCATAATATATATTTGGGAACTATCATAAGTGAGCATCGGGATCAAACTCAAGAATTAAAATGCAGAATATAGGAAGCAAGACACACAAACAAAAATTAGACTACTCCGATGTTATGTTTTTTCAATACTCTCATGGTCTTTGACGGAAAACATGTTGAAAAAGGTGAGTGCTTTTGAGATCTTGTTATATCGTCATATTCCAAAAATTCTCTGGAAGCAGAAACGTACCGACAAATATGTTTTATTCAAGATGAACAAGGAACTGGAAATCCAGAATACAGCAAAATCTAGGAAATTAGAATACTTGGACCACAAATGAGAAATGAAAGAAGATATGAATCACCGCGAGAATTCTTCAAGGCAAGGTAACGGAACGAAGAAGAATATCATGGCTCAATAATTTAAGAACATGGTTTGGAGCAACATCCACAGAACTCTTCAGAACAGCAATGGACAAAACTATAATAGCTAATTTGATCGCGAGCATCCGTTAACGGATATGCACTGGAAGAAGAAGAAGAATGCATATATATACATATATAATAGTATAAAAGTGGTTAAAATCGTTAAATTTTATAAGTTAAAAACAAATCTTTTTTTAGCTATTAAGCCATTTTCAAATAAACAAAAATAAAAATAATAGAAAAATAATTAACTTAGATACACAATAGTACACTAACAGCATGTGTATCTAGATTAATAAGTATTTTCTTATATTTTATTTTTAGATTTTATTTTAGTATTTTTTTATATATATTTTTATTTTCGTCCACTAAGAAAGTGGCTTAATAGTCAAAAAGTTTTAATATCTTTTAACTTATAAAATTTATCGATTTGAACTAGTTTTTTATTGTTTTACATCAGTTCGCGAACATATATTTCTTATCTTCTTCTATTCTCACTGGAGTCCTAGTATCAGCCCTTGTACATTAATAGAGGTATCGGAATAATATATTTGTACACAACTAACATTTTATACTAGATGATATGACCTTATCATTGAATACTCTTTAGCCCTAAAGAGATTTCATCATCTAGCGATACATTTTCATTAAGAACACTACCTAGGTACTTTTAAGTTTCTACCGAACGAATTTTCTTTTCATTTACTCCTATATCAGAAGCAACGTCGTCTCTCTGACTTATACAATTTCAGTTTTATTACCAGCATAGGGCAGGCATGTTAATCTGACAACTTTTGATCGATTCTGTGAGTTGAATCTCGCGAGGCTGTACACTCCACCATCAACTCAGAAAATTATTTTAATACCTTTACAAAACTCTTATGTAATTTTTTTATCTTATTTGTTAACATGAAAAACGTCCTTATTTCCGTACTTTTTATCTTTTATATTATGAATTGTAATATGCATCACAATTGTGAGCAATTCAAAATATGTTATTTTAATATATATATATATATATATATATATATTGACCCAGAGAAGACGAACGATTCTGTTTTTTGAATAGCGCAGTTAATAACATTGCTACAACGCAAAACCGCAAGCTCCATCTTTGTGGTACACAAGAGAGATTCGTTTTTTTTTTTCAGTTTCAGTTTCCTATAATGAGAAGGAGCGCTCGTTTTGCGTGGAACGTTATTTTCGGTGTGAATCGATCACGACAGTGGAAAGAGTTTCGAAAAGAATTCAAAGTTACGCGATTTTTATGTGAGAGCTGCGTTTACGAAACACGTCCACGAGATCTGGAAGACCTAAAACCTCGGATTTCTGAAGAAATTTCAAAAATTCAGTGACAATTTGCTCGAAAAAGTCTTCGAAAAATTTTATAAACACTGAATAAATGTATTGTTGCAAATGGCGGTCATCTGAATGATATTGTGTTTGACAAGTCATTGTAAGCTAATCTCTGGTTTTCCTTCTTTTAAGTAAAATTTCATTCAAAAACTTTGGTCCAGTAGTTTTCGGGTTATTCAAAAAACAACAAAACCGTCCCATCTTTTCTGAGTTATCACATATATATGTGTGTGTGTGTGTGTGTTTATAACATTCCTAAAACAATTTGGCATCCTGTAAACTATTTAATAGGTAAATTCTTATCGTACCCCGTTATTAGTAATCACTATAGCCCATAATTTATTTATATATATATATATATATATATATATATATATATATATATATATATATATAAAATATGTTGCTTTATGGGAATGTAACGGTCAGAACATTATGAATTCCTGAATAGGAAGCATTTGTAAAAGTGTTCCAGATATTCTCATAATATTATAAACAAATTCATTTTACTTTTTATATTCTTTATTTCTATTAGGTGCAAATTATGGTTATAATAAACAGTTGCATTTCTTATGTAGGCATCATTATGCAAACGCGTATGGCTACATACACATTATACAAACACCTGCACACATGCAAAGGAAATATATGGACAGGAATCCATTATATATATATATATATATATATATATATATATATATATATATATATATATATATATATATAATGTGCACATAGTTCAATTCTCAGGCTTTATTTACGTAATGGCGAATGTAGTTATCCTGAACAGTACAACAAATTTTTGTGTGCAACGTTGCCATATTCATCAGGTCCTGAATAATTTTAAATTTCTAGATAATGCGCTTGAACTGTTGAGAGTTTTGTTTATCCTTATCGCAATTTACGGAATAAACAATTAAATGACGATTAAATTTAGAATTTTTTAAAATTAAACTACGTCTAAACACTAAGCATAATGACGAGGTTTTTAGTTTAATAAACCCGTAAGTAATGTTCCGTGGGTAGTAAAAAGTATTCGAATATTACCACGAATGTAAATTTTTCATGGTAAAGAAATATGGACTCTAGTCAATTTAGATACCAGCTTGCTGGGAATGTCAAGAGGTCGAAGAGGGTAATAATCCATATTAGCTTGTTGCGTTTAACTGATATTCTGTCAATTTAAAGTTGAAGATCGTTAGGCTGACGTTCCCCAACTAATTTTTGAATTGATGGAATTTTAATTTTTTATTACTCGAATATTGAATTGAATATTTGTTTTACGTAAATAATTGTTTACCATTTAACGTATTGATGCTCCAGTGAAATCTTTATATCGTACAAAAAAAGATCATAGAGCAAAACTGAATTAACTGTTATTCAATAGTACGCCATTATAACCGTAAAATTTCGTTCAAAAATTTTGTTCTAGCTACGTCTCGCTTCCTAATCATTTTAAACAGATTTTATTTTACGTATAAAATTAAAAATTTAACGAATTTTGTCTATAACATTTAAATAGTTTTTCGTTCATTTTTCGTACATTATATTCGCTACTAGATTGTAAATTTCATTTAATTCGTTAATAACGTACCTTTTTGAAATTCGATTTCAATTATTTATGTTTTCATTAAAATTGTAAATAAAAAGTAAGAGAATTTACGAATAAATCATAATCGTATTGTTCACTGGCAAACATCGTGACTAACATAGTAATTTATTGTTATTCTATTAAAATCGCATAGTATTAAGTAAGTTATGCTAGAATTTAAGGTACAAGTAAATGTTCTAGCTGTTATTTTCGTAATATCAACGTATTATTGTTAATTATTAATTATTTTATTGGACAAGTCAATATGGGGTGGTTTGATGTTACATTTTTTTTACTTTTCTTTACTCCCCAATAACTGTTAGTCATATGCCGAACAACTGGATAGATAACTCAGTTGGCTAGAGACCACCTTGCTACCGTATTAGGACTTTATCTATTTTTAATCTTAATAAATTATTTACGTAAGTTTAGTACTGTACGATGGTAATTTAGTTGCAAAAACCTATTGACTACATATTTAAGTTTTATAAACGCTGAGCCTTAAACAATAACACGAATAAAATGCGTAAGCTATATTTTTTTGTGTCGTCGGAATAGCCAATACGATCGACGATGCAAAAATTATCATCGTTAGAAAATAAAATATAAATAATGCTAATATTCTCACGTGGAAGGCAATTGCAAACAAACACCATATGCGCGCTAGTAATAATATAGTATACTATACAAAAACACACGAGGCTGCATTGTGTCGCGAGACATGTGTATGTGTGTTTAACTGCGCTAGCGCCATATTATAATTGCTTTTGTACGCTACTTACACTATACAACAAAATATATGTATAGGTAAGTAGTTGCATAAATTGCCTACCAACCGAGCGGTTGAGAATAAATGATGATATTTTTTGTAAGGCCAAACCAATCACAATTAGCTGAATTCGCCGTTAATGGCATTCATCAGCAAAAACAAGTTTCGTTTGTTACTTAATAATATTGGTAATCGAATTAATAATACCCACAAAATTATCCGTATATTTTCGTTAGTTTTTAATCGGCGATTAAGAACAAATTATTATATAGATATATTATTCGAACCACACCAATATATCTGCCTGTCCTGTTTAGTGGTCAGTTTTCAACAGCACGCTAAACAAATTATAACTTATTTAAAATCACTTGTTGCGAAATTATATTAAGTCGTTCGTACGATTCAAAAAATTTTACAGTACGTGTAAAATTTATTCGAATAAATTGATTAGCGTTATAGGTGACTGTGACATGCTAAGTTTCGCCGTGTGCTATTCTAGGTATAAACGCCCTAGAATTAATCGTATGTTACTCTTATATAATAATCAGCGTTTAATTTTTTATTTATATATAGTTATTTATATATGCATGTGTTTATATGTATATGTGTGCGTTTTGTACATGTACATATTTATTATTGTCATATCTTCTTTATTTTCCTGACGTTCTTTTTTTATTTACCTTTTCCCGTATAAACTAATATCTATAACGTTTTATTTATAATGATTTACTCTAAAACATACCCCAGCTTAAGATAAACGTTAAGGTATCAGGTAGTCGACATTAACAGTATGTTGCACATGTATTATTGTATCGTAGTTTTGTAAATAAAATCATTTCTCTTTCTATTCTCTTTTTCTCTTTGCAACTATTTGTTCAAATATATAATTATTGAAATGTAGTACAAATATTAGCATAACCTCCGGAAGCAACGAACAGAGTTCTAAGAAGAAGTGTACTTCCATAACAGTGTACGTAAAATATAAATTTATAAACATTATTCGTAGCCATAACACACTTTTTTCCCAATTATCGTAGTAGCGACGGAATGTTAAATTATCGAAGAGAAACAAAAAATTATTTCGATGTAAAATTCTATAAATCGTGAATAATTTATCGTTTTCTCTTCTCGTTGTTCCATATCTTCAATAGATGTTGGGTGAATTATCTGTTTGGATTCTGACCTGTCAGATAGTGTTCGCTGTAAAGCTTCTGTGTCGAGACCTGTTCATTCCTTCATGTTTTCAAACCAGATTTTCCTTCTTCTATCTCTTTCCCGTTTTTCTGTGACGTTTCCTTCAATGATCCATTTAGGTCGTATATCTTCCATTTCTCACGAACACGATCGAGATATTCCGTCTCTTTATAATAGTCACCAGTTCTAGTTTTTGGATTTAATTGTTGCAAAATATTTTTGTATTCGAAACTTTATCCGTCCACGATAACCGCAACAACCCATCCGGTAAAGCCACATCTCGAAAGCATTCCGTTTATTTGTCAGCGTTAATTGCCCATGCTTCTATTCCATATAGCGGGATCGTACATATCATTTAACCAATAATTTATATGTACATAAATATGTACCTAGCATCCTTATCACCTTAGAATGCGAAAACAAACGACTTTTTCTACAAAATTAAGAAATAATAACGAAAATAAAAATAGTTGTTTCGGTCGATAAATTAATTTACGAATACGAATTTATTGTACGAATAGAAACTTGTTATAGTAGTCGCTGAATAGATCATATTCGAAAATTTGAGATGCACCTGAAATAATTTACCCGTTTTAACGAAAAATTTCAACGCGTAATATTAATTAACAACTCGTCGTATAAATTGCATCTGACGTTTGGAATATTGAGATAATGGAATGCGACCAAAACCTAATACAGGCGCGACACTTTTAAAATTCATTTACCGAAAGAGAGTGATTTCTTTAATGAGAAAAATGACAGAATTAATAACCGCAATATCCCGTAAAGAAACCAATTTTAAAATCCGATCGTCAACAATCAAAATACATTATAAAAATGCATGTACTCTTCGTCCTATGCTGTTCGATATATCGAAGTTGTGTTACCACTGGAATGAAAATCGTTACTGTGTAAATCGTAATATTAATAATAGCGAAGTGGTAATAATAATAAGCACTGACTGACACAATCAGTATTTCCGAGAACATCGCTCGGATTATGCGCACAGATTACGCAAGCGATAAAAATTATATTACAAAGTATATAGTTAATAATTCGTCGTCGTATTAAATTTTACAGCTATGAAAAAAATGCGGCTAAAACTAAATCAAATAAATTTCTCTGCTCGGATCTAAATTTTGTTACTTCTAAAAAAAAAGCTGAGCAAAATTCTATACGAAATACAAGTGTGCTTTTATCGAATAATAGAAAATATATTGTTTTAAACCTAAAGATGCACAAACTAAAATTTGTTAAAAACCAAATGCAATGCAAAATTACAAAATCGAAATATTCGGGTCACTGAATATGTAATAAAACCAGTACGTAAACCGACTTGATTTCAAATTAATACAATGTATATACATATTATATATATATATGTATATGTATATTCTTCTTAAGTCGAAATCTCCCGAAGATTATACTACATCATCTTTAATTTTTATCGACACTGTATGCGATCCGTTTGTAGTCGGTAATTGACCTTATTAGCATAAACTCAATCATATCCGTCCACCTAGTATTTAATATTTACTTGATCTCGTGGGCCAGTTCCCTGTACTAGTCCATCAATTACTAACTTTAGGATGGAATGCTTATTAAGATAGTGTAACCGAAAAAACGTAATGAACACTCCGGGCAAGGAACTCACCCACGAGGTAGATTAAATATTGGATGGACGGATATGATTGGGAATATAATAAAAAAAAGTCGATTAACGACTGTAAACGAATGGCCGATAACCGAAAAAAATTAAATCTGCTCTAGTATAATGGTCACGACATCTCATCGAGGGATTTCGACTGAACTACAAAATCGTCCATTTTAGGTGCACGTATTACATGTACTAGTGACGAAAAAATTTTTATCCGCCGCTCGACAGTTTTCGAAAAAAAAAACATTAATCTTTGGAACCGTCAACAAAATCGAAACAAAAAACTCGTTATTCAACCCGTTCAATTTAAACTGACTAAATATACTTATAAAAACATTGCATATAATTAAAGTATAACAATTTTTTTTTCTAGATTATACTTCTTTCAAACTTTAATGTTTAAAATAAACAAACATCGCTAATATTCTACGATTGGTATCAAATGTTACCGATTGGTGTGCTCTAGTCTCGATAATAAATTGAATATTTTTTATTTTTTATAATTAATTGCAAATAAATTTTATAACGAATCAGATTGATAATTATTATAATTAATTACAAACATTTTAAAATAATTTAAACATAATTTTTTAGCAGATAATATTTTAATCTTTTATCCAAAAGGCCGAGAAACGATATTAAGTTAGGCTTTAAAGTAATTTGAACATAAAAAGATAATACACTGTGATCTTACTCTCAAGGCTCGGAAACAATATAAGGTTAAGTTTTAGATGTATCAGGTATTAAGCTGATAAGAACAGGTACTACACTTTGATCTTGCCCAACAGGCACCAATATTAAGTTAGGTCGATGATGAATATTTTACACTTTTTAAATTAATTGCAAACAAATTTTATAAAAAATTACTACAATTAATTACACAAATTTCAAAATTATTTAAACATAATTTTTTTTAAAAATATATATATTTTTGTTGTTGTTCTTCTGGTGCCGTATCCTCAATAATGGATGTTGGCGATTATCTCTCTGGTCTCAAATCTGTTGGCTAATAAGGTTTCTGTATTAAGTCCTGTCCATTCTTTTACATTATCCAACCATGTTTTTCTTCTTCTTCCTTTCCCCCGTTTTCCAGTGATTTTTCCTTCAATGATCAATTGTAACATTTCATATCTGTTGTTCCTCGAGATGTGTCCGAAGTAAGATATTTTTCTGTTCTTAATGGTTCTTTCTAACTCTAATCTTTTTCGTTTTAGTATTTCCGCATTTGATACTTTATCCGTCCACGGAACCTAGTATTATTTAAATATAGCACGTTGTTTTTTTTGATAATTTAAGTCAATGGCATTGCGGTTAGTCCGTTTTTTTTTTTCTATGTGATTATAGTACTGATTTATTCTGCCGTTCTGCGTGTGTTTTATTTGGATGCTTTGTTTTATTTAAGTTCATCGTTATTTTAAATGTTTTTTAAATTTTTTATAAGTTATGGAAAATGCGTTTGATTTTATATTTTTCGTGCGGAGATAAAGACCGTTTATTAAACCGGTTAAGGGATTGGGAGTTTAATTCACGAGATTTAGAATAAAACGTCCTAAGTGCTCCCAACCTCTTAAATGATATAACCACGCGAGGTGTATACTATACCTACATTTTGCTTTTCTTCAACCATTCGGATTTCCCTATTTATTTTAGATTCGTCGCTCTAACGCTATTCGTTACTCATGTGTCCTAAAAGTCTCGAAGATAAAAAAGGTAACCGAAAATAGGAAAAGAAAAAAACCCGGCAGAAATCCATCTTCTCGTAATAACGGGATTTATACAGGAAGTCTCAGCGGCAATATTTTTCTAGTCTCCGAGGGCTCTTAATTCATTTCTTCTTATTATTATTACTTAACGGCGAACTATACGCGGTAAAGGCCATCTTAAATAATAATGATGGCCCCCGTGAACCAGGAAATAAATTATTTGATCCTTCCGTTAGAGTTCAGACGGGTAGATCCAATAGTAGAGATAGTATAGTGTAGTGAATGATATTTTTGCACGTATGTCCTTTTATATTTTATTATCATGTTTTTTATAATTTAGTTGTCTTATATTAAAATTAATTTTATCATCAAGAATCCAAATCAGATTTGTGTATAGTTGCGATTAACGATGAAAAATTTTCCCTCCAAAATTTTAAACACATAAAAGGTGTATATTTCGTACTCGTTAACTTTTTTCGTATTTCTTTTTTTTTTTTTTTTTAAAAAAAAAATCGTTTCCAAGTAAAAATGTTTTCGGCACCAGTCGTTTTTATGCAAATGTGATTTATGTTCCAAAAATCACGACTGCGTATATTTAACGTAAAATCGGTTTTAGGAAATTATAGACTGTTTATTATTTCTTTTAAATCGTGTCTTGGACTCGATTTAACTAGGAAATAATATACCGTCGTTAAAGTGTTTCTATTAGTAGGACGATGAGTGAAAATAACATAAATCTTTGATGTAAAAATACACGTTCGTCAAAAAACACAAACTTAGTAAAAAAAAAAATTAAAAATAAAACAAGAACAAATTATGTATTATATTCTTTTAATATTTGTCAAAGCTGAATTTGTTAGTTATAGCATTGGAAAATTATGAAACGAAATACACGATTAAAATAGTTATGTATGTCATATGATTCTTATCTAAAGATATTTTCTGGAAAAAAGCGATTTCCAACAAAAAAAAAATATTGAGTAAAACTCGGTCGACCAGGTACTATTACTGCTCTAATAAAATAATAAACTGTATAAATGATTTTACATAAAACTATCCCGCACTATAGTAGTGAATAAGACTATATACATGTTTTCCTTTGCATCGACAATTTAGATTTAACCATGTAACAATAATAATAAAACAATAATAATGATAATAATACTTACTGATTTATGTATTATAATAAACACGTTCTGACGGCTCTTTTCACTCTTGCACTGAAAATCTTAGTATAAACTGTTCGATTCGAACATGTATCGTTTATGCCATAATAGAATTTTGTTATTATTATTATTATTATTATTATTATTATTATTATTATTATTATTATACGTTATTAACATGAATCATGTTAATACGTGTGTATTATTAGGGTATACTACTAAAGAGATTTAAAGTCAGCGAATTAAATATCGATTATAATTTTCCTGTTTTCACGATCGATCCGAATAATATACGCCAATAATTTAATAATTTTAATAATAATCGGATGTGAAAAGTAAAATAAAAATCGAACCAATAATGTATATATATATATATATATATAATGTAACGTATATATATAAAATTCAGTTTTAAACGCGTTTACGTTAACTCGAAAGGAAACCAAACATTAAACTGAATTCGTGTTTTGACGTTTCCTGTGCGATGAAACCGCAGCGAAAATGATAAATGACGTCACTCGAACAATATCGTTTTAATCAACAAAAAAGTTTCGGACGGGATAATATTTAAAATAAAAATCGCGACAAACGAATATTAATAGTGCTTAAATAAAGGTGAATATTATCCACCAATTATTACATTTTATAAATATATAGTTATATATAAAATATAACATAACATCAACGTATTTTATATTACTCGTTCCCTGGTGGTTTCGTTATTTCGTCAAAACTGTTGATAATCATTTCGAGTCTTTTCCTACCTAGCATTTCTCTCCATGCTTTTCCTAATGTATTTTTTGTAGTCCAAAATTGGTTTTATTAACTTTTTTTGGCTTCCTCGAAAATTAATAATTTATTTCAAACGTAACATGTTTTTTTATATTCACTTATTCACGACACGTCACAAATCCTTGAAAGATGAAAAAGGATTATGTTGACATTTTTTCATAGCAGAATTGTTTCTTTAATTAGTTTTCTTATATTTATGGGAATGTAAAAGTTTTTTGTTATTTTTGGTCAATTGTCTGAACTTCTACATGCGTTTTGGATAATCTCTAATAGACTCTGTACCGTCAAGGTCAATATCATCTTCACACTGTAGTATAGTTTTTAGGTTTATGTTATTTTCAACTATACTAGAGAACAAGTTCCAATTTGTGTGTCTGTTTTGCTGAGATGTTGTTTATAGGATGATTTAGCGTTGACATCTAAAATGGCTAAATTGAAACATGGTCAGAGAAGAGATCGATTACAGTATTGTATTGTTTGTTTTATACTGATGCATTCCACATATTACAAAAAAAAAAAAAATAATATATCAGTAATCTGTTTGAATGATTTGACCAATATGTTGGAGACATTGGAGTGAAGACATCGAGAGAGTTGTTACAAAAAGCGCGAACAAGTCTTTATCGTGGTTTGTTAGTTTTTCTTGATCCCCACTTGGTGGACTTAACATTGTAATCTCCACCATATATGAATTTTTTCCACCAGAACTGATTAAAACGCAATCATCTACTGGATTTTATGTAGGTATATATCAGGAGATGGAGGCTTTGCCCATTAGCAAATCCAACCGTTTTAGAGTAATATTAGATTGTACTCAAACCAGATCTATGATTCTTTTCCGTTTTAATCTTTTAGGTATTTCTTCATTAAGTAGGTTAGCTAATTTTTAAAGGATCACTTCTTTTTTGTTGTTTTATTTTAGTTATTTAACAGATTTCCACAGCGAATAATTTCCAACCTTTGAGGAAGATAGATTGGTTACATATTCTGTAAATGTATCGTTTTTTGAAATTTTGAAGCAATGCTTTCAGTTTCCTCGTTTGATGATTTAACGCTGTTTTATCGCGTGGAGTTCTCATTCTCATCTACTGTCTTCTTACTTGTTTCTTTATTGTTACCTGCTGGCGCTTATAATCCGGGTAAACCGTAGTATAATTTATTGTACATTTAATCAAAGGAATGCTTTTACACGCTGCATTTATTATTTGATTAATAAATAAGTTGCTTCATTCGTTTTAAGTGAAGTGCGAAGATTTTGACATTCTTCTAACGTATTCCTAAACGTTTCCCAGTTGGTAAACTTGTTGAATAGCGCAGGTCTTCTTTCTCTCATCTGTATCTGTTCACTGACTTTTAATATAACGATTGAGTGGTAGCAATGAAGAATCATTCACAACTTTCATATAGTTATTTGAGATTCCCTTTGTTATAAATAAATCTAATAAATCGAAAATTTTGTTTCTGTCTGTCGGTCAATATGTAGGTAAGCCTCCCGACCATATGTCACATTTATTTGAGTCTATGGCCACTTTAAGGTTCCTGCCTCTAGAAGTTATTAAGCGACAGCCCGAAAATGTATTTTTTGCGTTGAAATCTCCTCCTATGATGAATCGGCTTCCCATTTCTTTCAAAAAGTATGTAAATTGTTGCTGGCTTATGGGGTACTTCAGAGGGGGGACAGTAAACCTCTGCCACATTTAAGATATTATTACTCTGCCTTATTGTTACTCTGGTAGATTGCAAATGGTTTTTTTGATAGTTTCCCATAACTTCATGCCACCACATGTGAATGTCTTACCGAGCTCTCTGAGTATAGCATTAAATTAAATTCGTGGTATGTAGAAACCAGGATGACATTATATTGCCGCTACTTGTAAAATCACCTCGATTTGTCTTGTTAGTGACTATGATGATTTGATATGCATGTTTACTTGTAGAAAATTTTTTTACTGCCAGTTTATGACCATGGTACCTCCATGAGCTGTACTATCAGGATAGTGCGCTGTATGTCAGGATAAATCAGGATGGTGTGCTGTACGTATCCATTTATTTAAATACTTTGTTTGTATATCAGATGTGTTTCAGTAATTAAGCCAATGTCTACTGCATTCTGATTGAGGAAAATTTCGATATTATTTTTCTTTCCTGAAATACCATTTGCATTCCATAACATTATCATTAGGAAATTCTGACTATTTTAACTTTATCTAGCATTTCGGGTAGTAATTTGTCGATTACGCTTGTTATGAGCGACGTGAATGGATTTATTGTTTTTTAATTCGTTTAAAAGGAGCTCATCATTAAGGAGATATTTAATTCATTATTATTATTATTATTAACACAACAGACGGATTTATATTCATATTTTTAATTTATGTGTTCTTTATTATTATTATTGTTATTATTGTTATTATTATTATTATTGTTATTCTTGTTATTATTCGTGACGCGTCTGATGTAGTTGTTTTTGCTCTCGTTTATTTCCACTTTTAACCATTGTAGAAAGTGATTTAACATTTAAAATTATATATAAATTGTGCAGTTTTTAACTGTCTTTACGATTTAGAAATCCGTTTTTCGAAATATTCATTACCCACTTTTTTATGATGATTTGATTCTATAAAAATAGCTGAGATCGTTTTATATTTTATTATCTCGTCTTTGTTATCTCTTTGCCGATTTTCAATAATACACATACACATATGTTATCGTACATTGTGGTGGTGTAAAAAATTATCATATTCGGCCTTTAACAATCTTACAAAACGCGCTATTTAAATAAATCAAATTTGGCAAAGATAAGAACGATAAAGGTTCTCTTATAAATGTGAAACAATTGTATGAAGTTTAACTTTTATGTTTTGTAAGCAAACAAAGATTCCGAAATTTAATAAATTCCATTCCAGATTACAGTCTATGTATCCAGGAGCCAGGCTATTTAATTCGTTACCTCATGTAGTAAAGGAATCGATTAAAAATTATAAATGACGACGAAAATATTTGTTATCGTACGTCTTTAATTTAATAAATAACGTATATTTAATATAACTTTAAATAGTTTACAAACCGAGTTTCTTTAAAGAATAACGTTTTCCAGGCACAAAAGGTACACATTCTTTTATGTTCACTTTTCTAATTCTATCCTTTTGTAACATTTCAATGACGAATACATACATGGGCCAGGATATGTAGACGTGTGTGTGTGTGTAGTTAAAGTATAGTGTGAGTCTACATGTATTTATATATATAACAAATATGGGAATATACGTGTGTAATGTACATGGTGTGTGAGAAGGAGAGACAGAATAGGGATGAATGGATGTAAATGGTTAGGGTTTTTAAAGGAAGATTTAAGTGAATATTACGAGAAAGTTTATTCTTATTTATGTGTATATGTGTTTGTACATATATAGATGTATATATGTGTATGTATTTGTACGTATATATATATTTATTTATTACTATTATTTCTGCTTTTTATAGCAATCGGTTTCGTCTTTATTATATATATATATATATATATATATATATATATATATATATATATATATATATACAAATTGACCGCGATAAACAAACGAACACACGAACTAACGAGGACGGTTTAAAGAAAATAAGAAGAAGAACAAGAACGAATCTAAATTAGTCATAAATTAATTAGGTCTTAAAAATCGGTTGGCCCCGTTTGCGACACCAGTGTTTAAAACACAGTGAGTCATCTTTTTAAATATAAACAATTGTAATAATGTATAAAAGGTGTTTTTATTTATTTTTTGGGGGAAAAAGTAGGATATTAAAAAATAATAAGACTAAAATGGATTGGATATGCATACACACACACACATATATATATATATTCATCACCCTCATCATCATCATCATTGTCGTATTGTTCCTTGCCGAACGTCGTGACTAGCCATTGTATGTTTATTTTTATATACAAAATGAGCTAGCATTCAAAGCACTATTTATATGCGACGCAGATGTGCTCGCATATGAGGTCATACAGAGTTGGGGTGTCACTGCCTTCTCCGTGATAATTAAGAATTACATAATGATGAAAAAAATTCTATGCCGCGTCGAGTTGACAGTCGAGCACTCTAGCAACTACGCTACTGATGAGTAAACCATGAAAGGGAAAAGACCAAAAGAAGAAGACCTAGTCAAAAATACATAAAACAAATACAAGGATATGTAAAAGTAGAGAACTATAAAAGTACGAAGAAAATGGTTTTATCCAAAAACTGTTAATCATGGTTGTCCACCAATCTATTAATAGGTTGAAGAATTAAGAAGAAAACTTATATATATATATATATATATATATATATATATAAACAATGAATATTAAACGTAAATCATTTAAGGAACCATAGAAAAAAAAACAAATAACGAAAAATCCAGGCAGAAATATACGAATCAAGTACTTAGGATATTTAAAACAGAAAAATATGGAATTATGAAGAAAGACATGACTGCATTGATCTGTTCGTTACGAGGACCCTAATGCGCACCTAACGGTTACATGGACTTCATTTTATTCGCTTAGAGTCCTAGTATATTAATATATTTTATGTTCTATCTTTCTTTCTCCCATTTCCAAATCTATTTTCTTATCTAATTCTTTTCTCTGAATATCCTCTCGTTCTTTTTATTTAAATATACTTTTTTGTTCTTTTTTCTTTTAATATTCTTTTACCAGTCGCAGAAATAAACTATGACGTCGTTTGCATAAATGAATAATTCATTAATAACGGTTACAGGCATAAAATCTAAAGTTTATTTACGTACGATAATATCGTGCAATTACAACAAATTTTACTTTTAGTCGGTTAGTTTTAACGGAAACTTTTGAAAAACCGAAAGAATAATTCTTATACGTTAATTGCGAATATAATTTTAGTTTTTTATCGACGAGTAATCATTCTTTCGATAAATAACATGTATAAATCAAACTAATCTGGTTTGAGATTTGTATGTTCTACCTGGAAATGTATCGCCGATTTTACTGCCGGAACATTCATAATTCTCGTAATTGTTTCTAACGATTATGTTACTTCCTAATTGAGCTGAAAAAGTTGACACTTTCTGTTTTTCTGACTTTACAGATTCCTCATGTGTCTCCCTCGCGGGTAGTTCAAAGTAGATCGTGAGTGAACCTGTGTTTCAGGTTTAAAGTTCGGAATAATATTTCTCCTACGCACCTTCCTCATGGGTAGTTCAAGGTAGGACGTAGGTCCGAATTCTGTCTTTTTGAAAATTTGAGTTACTTAACACTTTTCCCTCGTCGGTATTTCAAGGTAGAGACTTCGAGGTCTAACGGCGGAATAGAAAAAATCGCTAGAAATCTTTTACTGCGTCATTTGATTTCTGCTGATTTCGTCTGCGACTGGCTACTGCTAGTACAACCGCTATAACTGTGATTGTTTGATGCTGCGTCGTCTTCTACTACTGTGTACTTCTTGTCCGCTGGAAATACAACTGATTTCAACTGGAACTAACTGTCTCTGGGTACTCGTACCTATATTTATACCCAGATTTTGATGAAAAATCGTCAAAAATGGACGCTTACTCTCCAACCTTTCTGGCTAACCACCACTCTAAAGCTTAACAATCCGCCCTCATTATTTTCTTTTTTATATTATACTTGAATTTACCCCAACATGCATATCTTTATTTTACCATATGTCGGATTCCACCCTCCTTAGATTATGTTGTTGATTGTGCTGAAACAAAGTCTTTATCTCTACACAGCGCTGCAATCGCTTTCTCGGCTCACATGACAAAGTTCGCGCGATCTCTCATTGGCTATTTCATTTCCCTTTCCTACTCGCAGAACCGGGTCTAAACTTACGGAGCGGCTTGAGCATCGCAATTTCTTATTTCTTTTATTGACCTCATAATCATAGGGACGTTTCAGCTTGAACTACTATTGTATAACAATGACGCGCTCATCTCAAACCGTGTTTTGACAGTAATAATCATAATAATAACTGTAACTATACATATGTACGTTTGCAATTACTACACTAACGAGCGTCGAATTAGACTTTGATCATAAATAATTCAATATTCCTCGTAATTATATCGACATTAATATCAAAAATTATTCCTTATTTCCTAAATTACTAAAAAAATAACTTATATAACGTTTGTATCGAGCGATTTTCTGAGACATGTATTATGATTTTTTAGACGAGTAAGAAATCGAAAATTGGCGCGAGAGCCGTACAAAAACGATAATATGTAACTAAAATTGTTAGTATAAGTAACGTCTGTATAATCATGTGTACTTTTATTAAAATACTAGCGTCGCCCGATCCGTTCGCTCGCGAACTCCAAGTCAATTTCTTTGGGGTGTGAACCCTGTCGCTGCAGTCGGCTCAGTATCATTTTTATAATATAATTAGAAATTCCGATAATATAATTAATTTATTCAAATTATCATTCAATTCGTTCAGTTTTAGATTAATGAAGTATTTCTGAACTTTTTCCATGAATTCACAGCTGCAACGGCTGGACATATTTTTCATAGTGATAGCTTATTAGACTTAGGTGGACATACCCTTTCCAAAACTGTACATCTCAATGAAATCGTCCAATTAAATTAGGCGCAGCATAAAAAAAAAAAACACAATTTCTGACAATAAGGGTACAATAAGGGTACAGTTGCAACGGCTGGACTGATTTTTATTTTTGATAGCCTAAAACCTTCCCGGCATTGTGGTAATAAGCCTGCAAAATTTCAGCCCAATCGTATAAGCGGTTTAGCCGTCTATAAAACGCAAACAAACAAACAAACATTCATTTTTATATATATAGATATGTATGATTTTTATTTTCTAAATTTATTGTTGTTTTTATTTCGAAGTGAACATATAACGACCGTCGTATACTATAGACTGAAGAATTTAATAATAAAATATCCTTTGGATGGTTTTTTCCAGCACGCGATATTTCACAAGCGATTCTAATAAACTGACCAGTGGCGTGCATTCCAGGTAAGCGAGGTAAGCGCCGCTTACCCTGAAAAATCCCGAAAAAATAATTTTTTTATCCTAACTGATAAAGGTATAGAATATGAAAACAGAAAGCGATTATATTGGCGCTTATTACTTCAACAACCGCATGTGATACTTGGCTGCGCACTTAAGTGTTATACTTAGTGTATGAATTGTGTTATACAGGCGCGTCGTATTAGCTGGTTGTGACCTTCCGACAAGAACACGTTAGACGGGTAAAGCGCCTGTAAGATCGCTTTCAGCCGGCTATACGGATAATTCACTAACACAAAGACACACTACACCCATAAACACGAAGGCGACACTGGCAATGGTAAGCGCCCGTAATATCGCTTTCGGTTGGAGTTTAACGTGGTTTAATCCATGATTTCTGCAGGCTGTATGGTCGATTTTTTTTTTTGTAAACAAAATGCGTGTTCGGGAATTCTTTGAAAAACCGTTTTCACGATTTAATTTTAATGAACAGTTAGAAATTATAAATTGTGGTAAGCCAAAATCAGAATTACCATTTTTAAAAGCTAAACAAAAGAAAGTACAACTTTTACCAGACATTTTAAAGCATCTCAATATGAAAACATTTTGTGGTTAACTGGTTGTGAAGATAGTGGAAAACCTTGGCCGTGTTTATTATTTGGCAGTAAAAAAAATAAATGTGTATGGAATGATCTTACTCAGGGATATGATAACTTGAATAATTTGATCGATGCGATTAAAAATCATGAACGTTCTGAGTCATATTTTTTCCTCCACGAAACTGAAGAAATTTGGTAAGCCGTGCATAGATTTACAATTAAATGATCAAGTACAAATTGAAGTCATGGAACATAATGAGATTGTACTACAAAATAGAAACATTTTAAAAAGATTAATTGATGCAGTATGCAATCTCGGTGTTCATGAGCTTGCCTTATGTGGCCACTCTGAAAAGGCTGATTCCGATAATCGTGGGAATTATGTAGACCTTCTACAATTACTTTCAAAATATGATATGATCCTGAAAACGTATATAGAGACTTCTATAACGTTCTGCGGTACTTCAAATCGTATTCAAAATGATTTAATTTCTTCGGTACACGCTGCTGTTCAAACTAAGATAAAAGAAGAAATAAAAAATGCGAAATCGTTGCTATATTACTGGACGAAACGTCGGACATTTTAAATAATGTTTGTAGTTTTACGTTACATATGCAGTCACATTGCAAAAACTCAAGATAGATTTAATAAATTTATTGATGTGGATCGATCTGTTGATGGTATACTTGAGTATGTCAAAAGTATTATCGAAGAATATGATTTAGCTCAAAATAATATCAGAGGTCGACACAGGGGCAGGACCGATTAAGTGATTTATCTTTAATATTCGTTGAAAAAGCGTTTTAAAATCAACTACAAAATGAACCGATGGGTACGTTTTATGATCTTGTTATAACTGACTTTATTAAAATAGATCATCGAATGGATTTTTTTTATATTAAATAAGTATTAAATAGATTTATCATCACGTGTTTTTTGTAAATAAATTTTCGTTTGGTATAGTATTACACTTTATATGGTTACCGCTTACCCTTAGAAAAATTCACCGCACGCCACTGAAACTGACGTATCGCATCGTACAGCATTTCTCCCAATTAAATCCGCGCTCTTGATTGCGAGAGCATTTTTTTATATCGCAATTATTTTAAAATTAGATCTTGATGATTAAGACTTCTAGACAAGTTGTTCTAATGAATTCTGAATACGTTTCCTAGAATCGTGCTTTGTCGTTACTGTAGTCGTTATTGACGAAATTGTTTGTACGAGTGCACAATTACAATACACTTCATATGGTGGGATCTAACAAGGTATAATTAACGCAGTAACCGTTCGAACTGCTAAAAACTCGGCAACTAAATGAATTTTGAACGTAAATAAAATAATTTGTAAAATACTCTGTGTTCAAATTCGAAATATTTTTTTTATGTTCTAATTTATTCTATGCGGTTCACGCATAAATGCGATATAAACAACATCAGTGTTCAGGTTTTTCTTCTCGGTGGTATTTTATTATCATTATACTGCGTATTATTTTGTATTTCTTTACACAAAACTATTATAATACACGAGTACAATTTTTATTCTAACTGGCTACATGTACTGTGTATAATTTTAAAATTAAAATCATTGATGCGTTTCATTGTCAAATTTTCGATTTTTGGTCAAACACATTTGCTGAATATTTTCGGTTGGACGAGTGTAGGTTACCTCATGCTCAATTGCGGTTGAAGATAAAATTCAATCAGAAAAAATTGATGAAAAAATTGATTAAATAATTTCCGCCGAAATTCCAGATATCTCAATTATTATTATTATCGTATTGGTCGGTTACTATAGTCCTTTCTTCGTCCAGTATTTCAGAAAAATTAACGTTTCTTCATCAATATGTTCATATAGTTTGTCACAATCAAACTTCCCAATTTCTCAATTGATCGAGAATTATATGATACTATTACCAGTCACACGATCCACGGTCCCTATGATGTTTTTAACATTCAAATCCTACAAATGAAGTTGAAATCGATAATCACAGAATGGTACCATGCTTAATACTGCTTTCAAAAACGTACAAGCTCATATAAATTGCAAGCTTTGCAAATACATTTACAAATACGTCAATAAAGGTAGCGATTTGGCCTCATTTGAAGTATAAAATGTTAAGTCGAAACGACGAAATAATTCAGTACCGAGTGGGTAGATACATTCGTAACAACATTAAATTTAAATTCATTATTATAAATGGAAACAAAAATATTGTCATTAAAAACTTTGATATTACTTCCTATACTTATTAACTATTATATAAATAAAATATAAAATTAAAAATCTTACGCTTGTTTGTAATTTATCGCAAATATCAAATTTCTAATTTTTGATTACTCAGTAATAATTTAATTGTTATAAAGAATTTTATTTATTATTAATTTAATCTGTAATTAGTAAGCCACAGGGGTTCCCTAATCGCGCGCATCTGCGTCGAATATAAATAGTGCCTTGAATGCTAGCTCATTTTGTACGTAAAACTAAAAGTACATAGCTAGACACGACGTTCGGCAACAAACAATACAACGATGATGATGATGATGATGATTATATATATATATATATTGCGACGCCACTCACCACTACTATCGATATATATATATATATATATACATAGATGGGCGACGTCGCATACAATTGTTTATTATAATTTTGGTTTGCTTTTTATTTTTATTTTATTATTATTTTTTGTTTCTATTACTATAGTTTTATTGTTATTATTATAATATTGTTATTATTATTATATTGTCATTAATATTATCTTGTTATTATTACTATGATTACTATTATTGTGTAGAATTAGGAATATATGTGAATACTTAACGTTACCGACATTTATTGCTGGTACTCGGCGAACTCCTCTATCCAACGGGATGCCACATGGGAGAGGCCCATGACCGATTATTAAATAAATCTAAAACGGAAGAAAATAATACGCGTTTTATTTAAGATAAACAATTTATTTTAATTTTATTTTGTTTTTCGCATAGAAATTACGATTAACTAATACATACATATAGTTATATATACGCACATATATATATATATATATATATATATATATATATATATATATATATATAATCAGTGGCTGCTCGTGCATAAGGGCTGCAGGGCTGCAGCCCCACCTACAAAATTACCAGTATAATTTTTTTTTTCATATTCAAAAATCAATTCAAATTATCCAAATTTTTGAAATTTCGTTTAAAAAAGTAATTTTTTCTCTTTGGATGCTCATTCTAGAACGTTGGTGAGGGCTACGTATAATGCAGCTCTTGTTGGCACGTTTAGGAAACATAAAAAGCGTGGTTCCGCGAGAAAACGATGTTAAAGGCGCATGCGCAATGGTTTCTTCTTAACCGCGTTCGGGCTGCACAAAAACCAGCCCAATACAGCTCTCGTTCTCGTGTTTAGGAAACATAAAGTGCGTGTAAACGGAACAGAACGATGGTAAAAGCGCATGCGCAATAGTTCTTTTTTTGCCCGCGTTCGGGCTGCACGAGAACCAGCCCAGCCAGTAGACTTGTATTAATGTATTAGAGATTAATATTCCAACTGCAGAATGAAATGTTGACGCGCGCGTTCTTCTATTGTTGCTCATTTACTTATGTTTTATTGATTGGATAAATATATTTATTCATAAGGATTTTATTACTTCGATTGTTTTGATAGAAAGGCTAAATTTAATTATGGCTGGAAATAGCGATTTTCGTGAAAGTGAATTGAATTCGGTTTCGTGTTTGCTAAATAACAAATTTTCGCGGTTATCGTTTGTAGAAAAGTGTAACGTTAAGGCTAGTGGGAGGCCGACTCCGCAATTGAATATCATACAAACGTCATCTAGCCGAAACAATACTTTTGAAAGAAAATTTAAAGCGGATATTTATTCAAAATGTGACTGGCTTTGCGGTTGTGAAATTAAAAACGCTTTCTTTTGTTTTCCTTGTCTAGTTTTTGGCGGTGAAATAGACTCAAACTAGTGTGGTAGACTTGAAACATTTGAATGAAAAAATCAAGAAACAAGAAAATTCAGCACAACATATAAAAAATTCGATGGATTTTGGTATGCTGGGAAAAATTAATATCGCGACACAGGTAAGCGAAGCGTATAAATTAAATATCAGAAAGTTCAATGAAAACGTCAAAAAGAATAGGGATATTTTATCAAAAATCATCGACTGCCTGATATTTTGCGGTAAATTTGAACTTCCACTACGAGGACATAATGAAAAACCTGGTATTCTTCGAGGACTGTTAAATTTCGCAGGGAAATTGGATGAAAATTTGAAAATGCATTTTGAAAATTCTACAGTGTTTAAAGCTAACTCAAAAACAATTCAAAATGAATTGTTGGATTGTATGTTAGACATTTGTCGAACTGAAATTTCGAATGAAATTGAACAAGCTCAATTTTTGGCTGTTATGTCCGATGATACGACTGATATCTCTGAGAAAACACAGGAGGTAATTGTTTTTCGTTACGAATTCAATGGAACCATATACAAAAGATTCTGGGGATTTTATAACCCTGAGTCACAAGATGCAGAAGGATTATCGAAACAGATTTTGGAGCAGTTGAAAATTGTTTTAAAAGATGATACTGTGAAATTAATTGCTCATGATGGCGCCGCAGTTATGAGCGGAGCGCGTGGTGGTGTTCAAAAAATAGTAAAAGAAACTTACGCAAATGCCCATTTCATTCATTGCTATGCTCATCAATTAAATTTAGTAATGAGTAAATCAGTTTCAACTAATAGAGAAGTACGCATCTTTTTTAGTAGCTTGTCAGGAATTCCAGCATTTTTTTCGCGTTCTTCTCAGAGATTAGTTGAGCTTGAAAATTGTATGTCAAGAAGAATTCCACGTGGTTCCGATACAAGATGGAATTTCAATTCAAGAGTCGTAAATATAGTTTTTGAAAATATTGAACAGCTGAAAGAATGTTTTGAAAAATTGCAGAATTCAAATAATACCCAAACGGTTAATGAAGCATCCGGTCGTCTTTGTCTTCTCAATGACAACAATTTTATATTTTGGCTTGGCGTCTTCCATCCTATTATGCCACACGTTGATTTACTATACGATGCATTTCAAAATCGCAACATTAATTCTTCGAGCGCTTTTTCATCACTGGAAAATTTTTATCGCGCAATTTCTTTAATCAGAGAAACGAATTTCGAAAACTTGGTGTCCACAAATACTGATTCTATGCCCGTATCTCGTAAGAGGAAATGTGATGAAAATCGAAACGCCGCTGTCAAAGAAGTTTGCGACACAATATGTATGCAAGCTAGGGTTAGATTCGAATTTACTGGTCATCTATCTGCAGGAAAGTTGCTGTTACAAGAGAAATTTGAAACGTACTGCAGGCAATTTCCTTCTCAAGAATTTAACGAAACTTGCCAGGTATATCCCATGCTAAATAAAAATCGTTTGCAAACTGAACTTTCTGTTCTATACGAAAGAAATTCAGAATTTTTCCTTGCATCGGGAGTTGCACAACTCCACCAATTGTTTCGAAACACCGGTATTTACAAAACACTCGGTGAAGTATATGTTTTGATGAAAATTTTGTTAACGTCTCCTATGACAACTGCTGAAGCAGAAAGGTGTTTTTCTTCCTTGAAAAGAATTAAAACATATTTACGGAGTACAATGCTGGAAGACAGAGTTTCTGCGCTTGCCATGATAAGTATTCAGAAAACTCTTATCGATACAATTCCTAACTTCCACAGCAAGGTAACTGACCGGTTCGCGAAAATGAAAAACCGTCGTATGGACTTCATATACAAATAAATTTTGAAGTAAGTGCTTTGAAATTACACATTTTTTAAAATTTTTGTTAGAATGGCCGATTCTAAATTTTATTTTTGTTTAGAAAATTTAGAATTTTAAGTTTTTATGAAATGGTAGCCTAGCTGTATGTTTTTTATTAAAAAAAAAATTTCAACTAGGTAAAACTTTCAGCCCCTCCGCTTCGAAAACCCACGAGCCGCCACTGATTATATATATATATATATATATATATATATATATATATATATATATAATATATATATATAAACGTACTATTAAATTAATTTTATTCGCGTATTCTAAATTTTAATCACTTATTTGTTATGACTGCGGAACTTTTTCTTAACACTTAGACGAATCGACGGAGCGACTCTCACTCCGCGATCGATCTTAATGAAGATCCATCGTCCTCCTGATCTTAACTACAACCAACTAACTCTTCGACTAAACTTAGACTCGACTTAACTATTTCTAATATTATCTGAAGACCCCAGCGCACTACATTATTATCATTGCTTTATCTTCCCTTGTTTTCGGCAAATTCCGCTTTCTTTCTTCTTTCAGGTATTTCGAATTTCTCTTTGCTAATGGGTTTTTCTCAGTTCTTTGTTAATAAAACTGATGCTTCTTCTAAGGAGAAGTTCCGTCATTTTTTATATTCTAAACTTACACACACATACATATACATACTTATTTTTATTGTTATTAGCACGGCGGCCAACAATACCTGCATTTCTACGAATTTTCTAAATTGGTTGTTTCGGCGAAACCCTCCGGTTTCTCTTTTTGGATAGTCAATCAGAAAATTCCGAGCTGTTTCTTTTAGTCTTTAACCAAAATACCGACTGAGCCCATTTTATGAGATATATTCACCTCCTTTTGTCTGCGCTTGCTATATCAATTCTTAATTTATTATATTTTTCCTATCGGTATTCTTTCTTATTTTTTATCTGTACTAACTTAAACGAATTCCCAAACAAAAACTGTAATGCTCATGGCGCCAGCATTCTTTCTCGTATACATATATATATGCGTATAAAAATTGTATCTTCAAATCTCATCTTTTTGCCAAAAGTCACGTCCGCTGTTCCTACCTATACTTATTTTTTACCTATTGTAACATGTTATTTATTATCCGCTTTTATATACATTTCACAAACTCCTAATTCTTTATCCTACATTTTAATTTTGACATTTTAATTTTCTCTCACTACTACTAATGCTGTGACAACTAGGGTTGTTACAATATATATTTTTAGTATTATGTAAATATTCTGACAATTTATATTCGCTATTTGTAATGATTTCATTCAAAATGTACTCTTTATAAAAACAAAATACAGTATATATATGTAATACAATATACATTTATCGTGAAGAAATATTTGTTTCAACTAAATACCACTTTATCAATATTCGCATATACGCTACTACTTCATACAAATGGATCGCCCATGTCTCATATATATATAAATTTTTAGAAATATATTTTGTGGTATAACCGCTGATCTTCTAATTATTTTGTATCTATACGGTAAACAAAACTGTCAAATTTTTATCTCCTCTCTCCATTTTGATCACTCTAATTGGTACGTTATTAAGATTTAAATTTAAGAATTAGTAAACACGCGTACATTTTCTCGAGTTGCATTAAACGCAGTGGCGTTGCCAGGATGTGGTTTTGGAGGTCTGAACGCCACCTTGGAATCAATCGGATAAGAAAATATATATCGTTGTTAAATGCAGTTTTGCATTTGTTAAACCTATTTTTTTTTCATTTATTTTATTTAAATTTCGTTGTTTTTGAAGTAAATAAATAGTTTTGTAATATAGGAGGTACTAGAAGAATTTTGTAGAAAAACGCGAAGAACAGATTTTAAATTTTAAATTTAGTTAAGTATTACTATGTATTATTCCTTCAAAAATGTAAAATCATTATTATTCGTTTATTTTTCCGCGGAATTTATGGTACTTTGCAACCATCTCCCTCTGTCCTCAATAACATACTATTAGTGTGTTCCAGTGACGTTAAATATTTCTGCCGTCTATTGCTTCTAATAGAATTACATTTTAAACGTCTAATCAGAATAAAAATAACTCCAGTGAGATGGATTGCTTAGGGCTTGGGGTTTAACCTACTTGAGTTTTGGTTATTTACTTAAAGTTCAATTTAACTTGGGTTTACTGTTATAATTTAGTTTTGTTTGAACCCCCCTCTTCAACCAAGTCTGGCTACGCCACTGATTAAACGTAATACTGAAAAAAAAAAACATTTTTCAATGAATCACATTTTTATTCTTTTAATTAATTTTACTCGTCGAAAGTTAAAAAAAAATGACAACGATAACTACGTAATTATCGAGAATCTATTATCGAACACTGATTAAAAAATAAATAATGTAAGTAAATATTTTTTTCCGTTATATTATTTTCGTTCAAAACGGTTAATAAACACGCGGTTAAAGTACATCGTTATATGGATAATTCGTCTTGAATCTGTTTCAACGATTTGCCTTTAGTTTCGAGTACGCATAATATGATCCATAAAACGGCCACCCAACAAATTAACGCGAACATCCAAAAAGTAACGCTATTACCGATAGCGCCGGCGACTATCGGATAAAGTTTAGTTACGACGAAAGCTAAAAACCAATTAGTGGCCACGGCCATACTAGATCCGAAACCTTTTATCTCGGGGGAAAATACTTCGCCAATCACGACCCACGGTAACGGTCCCATACCGATCGAAAACATGACGATGAATACCATCAAACTGATTATTGGTATTATACCTAAAATTCCGGAAATTTCACCGCCGTGTTCTTTAATGTGAAAAATTACTCCGAGAGCCGCTAAACAAATTCCCATGATTAAAGTCGATACTATAAGAAGCGCTTTACGTCCGGTTTGATCTATAAGACTAGCCGATACGCACGTGGCGACTATTTGTACGGTTCCTAATATTACGGAACAAGCGGTAGCCGATAGAGAAGCTCCGGCCGTTTCGAAAATGGTACTGGTGTAAAATATAACGGCGTTTATACCGCATAATTGTTGAACAACTTGTAATCCGATACCGATGGCTAACGCTCTTCGATTAGCTTTAGTAGTTATAGAGGCGATCGATGTACCGCCAGCCGTTTTAGCGGCTTCTAAACTGGCTTTCATTTCTGCGATTTCCGGTTTTTCGTCGTAATCGGCCGGTCTTAAACTTTTCAACGTAGCCACACTTTCGTCTTCTTTGCCGACCGAAAGTAGATAAAGCGGTGATTCCGGTAATATCAGCGTACAACACGTATAGATAATAGCTATGATGGTGCAGCTTAAAGTTAGTACGAAATACGAATTAGTTACTGCGAGAGAATACACGGTGAATATACCGAGCGTGATAAATATTTGGTAAAATGTGCCGAGAGTTCCTGAAAAAGGAAATAAAAAAATAAAATCGTAACGATTTTTCTAAAACGAAATCTAAATTATTCGTCCATCTGTTCGCTTTATTAAGTTCTTTTTTACCGATTTATTACCGGGTAGAGTACTTTATGAATTTCCAGCGTTGAATCGTAATTACGCTATTTTAAAATAATCGTAAGGTGTGTACGCACGTTCATGTATCCACACAAAACTAATATTTTACGAATTTATAGCTTACAGTCCGACAAAATTGTGTGAGTCAAACGAAATAATCCGATTGAAAAGTTCTAATTAAAGGTGGTCTCCTGGTATTTGTTAAAACTCACATTTTTCGTTGTAATTACGGAAATTTATGAAACGAAATTCTATTAAAGTAGTTATAGTTATGTAACGGTTTTTAATCATATGCGCTTCGTACCTAAATATATTTTCAAACAAAAAAAAAAACAATTTTACAAAAACAATTACCAAAAAAAAGATATTATTTATACAATTGCTGGCCCATGGTAAGAACTAAAACCTGACACGCTGCGAAGTGACCAAATCGAAAACGATCAAAACAACGACACGCAAGAAAATATCTACAAACTATGCAACGGAAAGTCCATGCCAGTGAAGTTGAGGAGTGGATTGTCCAATGTGAAAAAAAATACTTTGAAACCAGCGAACAGCTCAATGATAAACAGATTATTGCCGCTGCTTTGGAAAATAATAGCGAAAAAACTGTGAATGGGGACTCGGATGGTGATGATGACAAACCTCCTACCCGCATTTTACACAACCATCCCAACAACGCTTTTGATATTGTCCTTCAGTACATCGAGCCGAACTTAACCTCAACACCTATGGACATTTTGTGGATCACGAAATAGAGGAACATTGTAGCTAAGTCTAGAATTTTCTAAGTAAATTTTTACTACATATACAAATACATATATTTCTATTTTTCGACAGTAACAACAGCTTTTGTGGAATTTATTGTACCGTAGAGAACGATACAATAATTTTTGAGTTCCGAGAAGATCGTTTATTTTACTGCAGTTCCTTTTTTCTCCCTGTATTTTCCGACAATCCGATCATACCCTTCATGCTAACGATGACGGATTAGAGAGGTTCTAGAATACCGGCAATTATTACCTTTATTTTCGAAATATATGGCCATTTCGAAATTCAATTATGAATGAACTTCGTTCCTTCTTTTTCTCCTCCGTACACATACGTACGCATTTGCCTGTATCTTTAGAAATAGTTTTTAAAACTAATCTTTCATTATTTTTCTATTGCTGCACACAACGAAAATGTTGCGCTACATTTTAAAAGTTTTTATGTATTTGCTGTCCAAAATATATTATACTTTTAAGCGAATTTTTAAAAATTTAATGCTATTATTTTTCTTTTGTTCTTTGCTATAATGCTCTATAAATAACCCCCTCTACCGTTATATATTCAATTTGTTTACAATAATAATAATATTTTTACCTCTTATAGCTGGTTCGGTTATTTCACCTATGTAAGTAGGAACGCAAGTTGATATCACCCCGGTTATAAGACCTTGCAGAAATCTGGCAGCGTATAGATAATTAACGTTGCGAGCGATTATCATAGATGCGTAGGCTAAAATCCACGGTATCGAAAAGATAGTCATCGTCCATTTTTTGCCGAGTGTGCTTATTATCGGTCCGGCCGGAAATGCTCCGATAAATCCGCCGATAGGAAATAAAGACGCGATCCACGTACTTTCGCCCGTATTAGAGTGAAATGGCACTCCCGTATTATTGATATTTGCCAACCACGGTATAACAGGCGCCGTAAAACCTAACATAGTTCCGCATGTGAGAGCCGCCACACAAGCTGGAAAAACAACAACGGATATAAACACTTCGTGATAAACATATTATTAAATAAATTAAAATTGTTTTAATAAATACGGTCAAATTGGAAAAATTAAACTAATATAAATAATTGTTCTTACAAGCAATAGCCACAACGACTTGCCTTACACGACCCATACTTCCTTGAAAAGAATCTGTAAATCAAAGATATGAAAAAAAAAAATGTTATTACCTGTTTAAATTATATACGCGTAAACAAGCCTCATTAATATTATAATTATATATATATATATAAAACTTTCTAAAGTCTAGATTATCTAGATGATATAGTTGTAATCTTAGTACGATTAAATAAATAACTTATGCTACGATAATTAGTAACCAACTACATCGGCGTCACTAAAAGTAATTCATAAAGATGTAGGTGCCAAATTTTTGTAACATGGAATTTATTGAAAAGACTTTTCAAACTGTAACTTGCGTATATTTGGAATTGTATATGATATGATATATATGTCGTGGGTACAAACTCCCAGTTCACCTATCTCTCATGCACTCACACACACACACACACATACATACACACACACTGGAAACGCAATATGTAAAATGAAACATAGTGTTGTCCTAAAGGAGATTAAAGATAAGTATCCTTTACGAATATATTAGGGAAATAGAATGCTGGTTTTACGAGTACTAAATTCGTAATACATAATACTTTCGTCCTTAATAAAGTTTATAAGAAAATATTTTTGGTAATAAATTTTTCGGCTCTCTTAAGAAATATCGACGATTTAATTATAATATTCGTTAACGACTGTACGGTCTTTCTTTGACGGTTTGGTTTTAAAATTATTTTACAAAATAATTGCTCTATTATTTTTTTCCTCTAAATAATTACGTTATTTGTTTTTTAATAATTAGTTCGTATACTTTTAATAACCGCCGTAATTAATTTTAGCGCTACTAGAAATATCTCTACGTACAAATTAATGCCGTTATTGTTAATTAGCAAATTTTTCGCAAAAGTACGTACCAAACCGAAATAAATTAATATCGGATCGTATCCGGTAACGACATATTTTTTTTATTTCCAAAAATATTATTAATAATAATAATTATAACAATAATAATTGTAATAATGTAGTGTAGTGAAATATGAAACATAATGTAACATAATAATATTCACAATATAATAATAATAAAATTAATTAAAAAGTGTACGCACTTCAATTTAACGCTGGTATTGAAATTGATTCCACAAAAAAATTTTAACGAAACGATTGTCTTAACCGCCGTGCACTTTGCGACAATTTTTACATATTTTTCCTCAATCGGATATTGCGACAATAATTTTTAAAATTTGGAAAATAATTTTCAACAACTTCCTGCAAAATTATGAAATTTTTAAAAATTACTCGTTTGGAAATTAACGCGTACAAAAACGTATAATTATTTAAGTAAAATTCATAATAAGTCTTATCAATACCGTTACTTTATTTTTAAAATGTAATTTTTTTCAGTGCGAGTCATAAAATTTTTATTTGAGAAATATTTCCCGTTAAGAAATATGTATGCTGTATAGGTATAAAATAAAAGTTTTCGTAAAATTATAAAAATGCCTCTTATCGCAATGTTATGTTCGCGGTTTGAGCTTAAAACTACAATTTATGTTGGTATATTTTAATCAACGGTACCGTAAATTAATTTAGAAAAAAAAAATTTAACGAAAAAAAAACTTACCGAGTAATATCGACATCAAACGTAAACGACTTTTCTAAAATACGAAAAACGTACAAGCAACGAATTCGTTACATTTATAGTTTATTTTAGAAACTTATTTTCCCAGATAATTACTCGGTAGCCAGTAATAATTTGTCTCGCTGATTTCAAATGTTGGCCTTAAATATTTTGTCAGAAATTTTAAAATTAAATAGAATTATTTTATCACAGATTTTTAAAAATAAAATATTTATCGTCGAAACTGTTAATGAAATGTTATATATATTTAAATCGTAATTCGAAATATCGCTACTGATATTGTTTTTTTAAATAAGAAAATGTGATAATTTTATAAGTTGTTAAAAATTAATTAATAATTCTTAAATTAAATATAGTTCCAATTATTTTCATACATTTTTTTTTGTAATTATATGGTTTTAAAGGTTTAAATGAAATAACTTACTTTTTCTATTATACATCTTCTATATTTTTAATTTTGTATACAAATATTAAATACTTTATATGTTTTTTTTATACAATACCTCAAAATGAGCCTTTATGTTGTGCAAAATAGTTTATATATTTATGGGTAACATTTACTAGATGTACTTAATAAGTTAAACAATGTAATTTATTTATTTATTGTAAAAAAGTGTATTATAATTTACTCAAATCTATGAAAGTGGGGAAACTATGTAATTAACGTAGTCGGAAAAAGTGCAAACATGGAATAAAATTATCAAATTAAACCACACCATAAACTGGGATTTCATTTTTTAGCAATAACTTAATAATTAAACATGAAACATTTAAATTTAGGTATTTATTCTAAAAGTACATTTATTGCCTTAAATTCTTCTTCATCGTTTACTCGATCGAAGTATCGAATTTGCCGTTCTCCGCGTATTGAATAACCCGGTGAACCGACGTGGTGTTTGTAATTTTTTAAATTACATTCGTGTATGTTATGGGCGTTCTTCCTGGTTTCCTTTTTCCTTCGGTCATACCTACCAGAATTAGTTTTTCGGAACTATCTTGCCGTATAATGTGGCCAAAGTATTCACTATATCACATAGACGAATTTCATTTAGGATTGAGACGTTTGTTCTTTTTTGGATCCATGGGATTCTGAGCATCCTTCTCCAGCAGAACATTTCAAACGCTCAAACGCATTTATTCGTTAGATATCTCTTGCTTTTAACGTCCAGAATTCCGATGCGTATAGAAAGACAGAGAAGACCAGTGTTTTCATAAGACGTGTTTTAGTATCCATCGTAATGTTGTGACTCTTCCAGATTTTTGTGAGTTCAGCCAGTGCAAGCTTAGCGACTCCTACTCATCTTTTAATTTCCTCTATCGTGGTTCCATCTCTTGTAATTATCGATCTTAGGGAGGTTATTTACATATTGTAGGTTATCAGATTTATTTCGGTCGATGACCATCACCTTGGTCTTAGCTCTGTTTATTATTAGTCCTGCTATTTTGCTGACAGTTTCCACTCTCTGGAACAAAACTTTAAGATTTTCACCGATGAGGCAAATATGGCAATGTCATCGACATATCGTAAATTATTGACAAGTTCCTATTTTTATTCCATCTTCCCATCCAGCCATTGCTTCTTTAAAAATCCAATCGCTGTATACGTTGAACAACATAGGACTCAGTATACAACCTTGTCTTACTCCCTTTTCAGGTAGGAATTTCTCAGACAGTTTATTATTGATCTTCACCTTTCCACTCGTGTTGTTATATAGGGATTTAATCAGTTCTATGACATGCTGTGGGACATCAGTTTCATTTAGTACTTTCCATAATCTGCTCTACTACACGCAATCAAATGCTTTTTTGTAATCTATAAAACATATGTAAGCTCTGATATTAAATTCCCGACATTTTTCTATTATTTGCCGTATGTTAAGAATCTGTTCTCTTGTGCCTCTTTCTAGCACGAACCGGCCTGTTCCCAAGATATTTGCGGTAATATATGAGGTTTTAACCTCTCATGGACAATGTGCAACATTACCTTACTAGCATGTGACATCAAAACGATCGTTCTGTAATTTTGGCATATGTCTCGTGATCCTTTTTTTGTAGACTGGGACGTAGTCATTGGGCCATACGTTTGTGTTCCAAATTTTCTGGCATATTCTATATAAAATTTCAGTCATTGTGTCACCCAGGTATTTAAACATTTCTGCAACGATTTTATCCTCTCATCCAGCCTTGAATGGTTTTAAGTTTTGTAGGGCGGTGCACACCTAATCCTTAAGTATTGCGGGTTCTATTTCAGTTGTTGCAGTATAGATTTTGCTTGTCTCTTGATCCTTATCATGTTCTTTCATAAGCTTTTCGCAGTATTCCTGCCAATTAGATCTTATTTCATCTTCTCTACATAATGTTTTCCCATTTTCGCTTTTAATTTGTAAATATAGTGGAGTGAAATGTTTAGTTATCAATCTAATCTTGTGAAACATCTCTTTTACTTCATTCTTGTTTTTATTCTGCTTCATGTCCTTACATATATCGTTCAGGTATTTATTTTTATCCTTCCTACATTGCTGCTTAACTTGTTTGTTGACATCACAATATCTTTGTTTTGTTTCTTCACATTTTATTCCCTTCATTTTTATTTCTTTGCGCACGCTTATCGTCGCCCATGTTTCTTTTGTGATCCATGGTTTCCTTTTACACAACATCATGTTCGAGTTCCTATGCGTTTCACTTGCCTCTCCAAGTGCATATTTTGTGCGTTCCCAAGTAATATTGACAACTTCCTGCGGGTGTATTGATTCCAGTATAGTTTGTAATTTATGTATCGCCAAATTTTTATAGTTAGTATTATTTCTTAGATACCATTTATTGGAAGTATTTTTTTGTATTTCACCTTCTGTAGTTTAATCTTTAATTCTGCAACCAGCAGCTGGTAATTGCTATCACAATCTTTCCTAGGATACGTCTTTGTATTTTTAATTGATGATCTCCATCTTGTATTAATTAAAAAATAATCAATTTAATTCCGATATCGTTATAATCGTCTTGGGTGATGTTTAAAACCAGTATTACAGATCGTACTAGCGCAAAAATTTATAAGTTGTCCGCCTCTCTCGTTCCTTGTCCCAAGACCATAGTTTCCGACTACATTTCGTAGTCCTATATACTCCATACAAAACCATGTAAATGGCACTGTGGTGTTTCATATTATATAAGGTTGGCAATAATTTTTGGTAAATGATTGAGAAAATTTCCATTTTCGCCGATGAATTGATTGATTATAAAATTGATTCAAAATCAACTATTTTACACGTAAATTACAAAGAAAGAAATGAGTAATATTTATTAATTTTCAAATTTTTGGTATTTAAAATTTCATCGAAAGTATTTTGAACATGTTCCAGCCATTGAAAAGATATTTTTTGAGCATCGACAAGTGTCCTATTATATTAAAAAACTTTTTTGAAAATCCAAGCTCTGAGCTGTGACTTTTTTATACATTCTCAGCGAATTTTCTTCAAGCTGTTCAAAAATAGAAGGGCAGAATATTTCAGAAATTGATGCTGTAAATGAAATTAATCAACAGAATGAAAATTTGGTTCATAAAGAGATTAATCAATTCCTATACGCAGTTCGTAACTTATTGAAAAAATAAAGATACTTTTGATATTGACGAAGAAGTTGTGAAAACTGCGTGTATAGAATTTTACAAAACAAACAATGAATATTTGGATCACTGGATATGTTCACTAAAGACTTTGAAATATTTTATTGAGCAAATTAAAAAAAGTACTTGCGTGGGAACATGGTCAAAAGATCTTAGATGTTTTGATTTAAAAAAGATATGTTAATGGAAATTAACATACAGAAATATTTGATGAATTTTTACTAATTTCTAACTACATTACATCTCAAAAAGTGGCAGATTGGAATAATCTAAATATTACGACAGAAAATAGATGGCTTTCGAAGTATTTAAACATTTCCACAGTAATAATCTTAAACATAATAACTCTTGCATTTTAATAGAATATATTTCAGTAACAAATGTGCCAGTAGAAATAGAATTATCTTTAACGAATAAATTATGTATATTAGAAAGAACTCAGCTTTAAGTAGCTGTTCTCAAATTGATAACAAAGGTGAATTTAAAAAAAAATTCTGACAGGAATTTCATTTTTATTTGAAATTATCACCAGCTATATCGAAACAAATATACTCGTCTGAAAAGAACACCTTTCCTGATTGTGACAAGGTTCACTCTGATCGAATACAAAGTTTGTTGAGTGTGCCGCGCCAGTGCGAAGGTTTTCTCTCCGAACGAAGTCTTTGTATGTCTTCGTAATATGCCGTCGCGTAAGGCTCCTGGCTTGGATAAAATTACCGGAGAAATAATATCACGGTTGCCGAAGAGAGCGGCTATCCTTCTTTGCTATATCTTTAATGCAATTCTAAGGATGCGATATTTTCCTAAGATGTGGAAGAAGTCGGTGATAGTCATGGTGCATAAAACTGGAAAACCGCGGACTGAGACTTCATCATACCGGCCCATTAGCTTACTCTCCTCGTTATCGAAGGTTTTGGAGAAGTTAATCTTAAATCGAATCGCTACGATTATAGAGAGCCGAGACGTATTACCGAATCACCAATTTGGCTATCGTACGGAGCACTCTACGATCCAGCAGTGTCACTTATTAGTTGATGCAATTTCACTAACTCTGGAGAATCGCGAAGTTTGTTCCGCGGTATTTCTTGATGTCACGCAGGCATTTGATAAGGTCTGGCATCCGGGATTACTATATAAGATGCGGCAAATTCTCGATGAGGATATTTATCAGCTCCTAAAATCGTACTTGACTGAACGTTCGTTTGTTGTTAGAATAAATGGCTCGTTTTCAGAAGAACATTCAATCAGATCATCGGTACCGCAAGGCAGCTTGCTAGGTCCTATTTTGTATTCCATCTATACTGCGGATGTACCAACTTCGAATTTAACGTTGCTGGCTACGTTCGCTGACGATATAGCGATACTGGCGTCTAATATGAATGTTATGCATGCAAACGCTGCGGTTCAGAATCATCTGAATCGACTACAAAAATGGGCAAGTCTTTGGCGCATATCATTCAATTCAACTAAATGTCGACACATCCTGTTCACCAACAGACGTGTTAGATGTCCAACCTTGACATTTGATAGTTCATTAATTCCACAAGTCGAGTCCGTGCGTTATCGCGGCATGCATATGGATAAGCGATTAACGTGGCGTGATCATGTGGAATACACAAGAAGATCAGTGATAATAAGGGCTAAACAGCTCCGGCCGTTGCTAGGACGTAAATCAATTCTCAACCTAGCCGTAAAGCGGAATGTTTACTTATCGGTCATCGCTCCAATTTGGAGATATGGATTAGAACTGTATGGAACAGCAAGTCGAAGTAATCTCCACAGAGTACAGCAACAGCAGTCCAAAATCCTACGTACAATAGCATCTGCACCGTACTTTGTATCGAACGACATATTACATGACAATTTGAACGTTTCATACGTGAAGGATATTTATACGGAACAATATAGAAGATTCTTCGGAAAGCTCCAGTTCCATTCGAATCCACTGGTACACCGAATGTTTACTAGAGATTTTCCAGTCAGATCCAACAGTCGGCTAAAACGAAGAAAGTGGTGCCGCGATGCACTTCCAATTACCTAAGTGGCTACATTGTTCTCAGGGACGCTACGTGTAATGGTTAAACTCTGCGATATAATAATAATAATAATAAATTAATATATTTTTCCTCTTTGTAGATCCAAATCTGGCTGTTCGTTGGAATTGCCAGCTTAATAATATTCTTTCACTTTCCTCCTCTTGTTCACATTCCATACTCCAATTTCTTCCTTCTCCTTACTTCTTTACTTACGATCATTATTGTTTATGATAGGAAACTGTCGGTACAGTAAAATAAAATAAAAAAAAAAAATAATAATTTTCCCAGCTTTTTGAATTAGAATTAAGTGTTAATCGAGTAAATAATAGTACACAGTTCAGATCAGATATCTAAAAAGATTCTGACAAACTGAACTGCACCACAGATTTATTAATTAATAAGGAGAGAAACTGTGAATAGCTATAATTGTACAACTAATCAGCAACGCTGCTTATTGTCCCATACAGGAAAAAAAATTTTTTCAAAAATTGTGCATTGAATTAAAAAGGTTCTTTAGCTTTGTTTTCTTTTTAAATCAATATTTGGGTTATATTTTCAAACCAGCATAGTTAAATCCAAATATTCTTCTTGAAAATGGAGATAACGCAGTTAATTCTTGTTGAACTGACATATTCGTTTTTACGACACAAAGATAATGTAAAATTTTCTTTTTTATATCCAATTCGTTTTGTGTTCTGTGTAAATTTATGGGATTTGTTAATTTTGTTAATAATTAAAGTTAATAATACAATAACAGGACTACAACAAAGACTACACTGATTCTTGTTATTTCGACCCGTCATTTTCTTTTATTTATTGTTAATAACAGTTAAAAAAATATCTATTTTATTATATTTAATATTTTTTTGAAATCTTCTAGTTTAGGGTCCCAAATTAGCTTACAATGTTTGACTGCGATGCCAGCGCTACAAATTGATTATCGAAAGATACAAATGCATTTATCGATACACGTTTCATATCTAAACTAACAAAGTATTGTATTTTGTTCTTGGAGTGTTTTTGTAAATTCAATTATTTATTTTGTTTATTTCATTATTATTTGATTTTTAATGTTTATTCCCTTCTTTAATATTTATATTACGTCTTATTTTATTTGTAATCATAATATTGTTGATGTTCATCTATATTTAACCTTTTTTGTTTGTAATCATAATGTTGTTTATTCATTTTTTTATTTTTATATAAGGTTTCTTTGGTGTTTATTTTGGCGATTTTTAAAAATTAATTACAAACGGGCAGAAGAAAAGCTGATACATAAATTATACATTTGGAACTGTTAAAGGTACGTTTTGATCGGGACGACTGTTACGATTAACGTTGAACGACAATCGTCCTACGATTAATCGTTGAACGATAATCGTTGGTGACCATTTTGCTCGGAACGTTTTGTCGTACCGTACGACCTGTTGATTTTTCATAGTACGCATATTTTTCGGTGCTTCTCACTCGCGGTTGTCATTTGCGTACCTGTGTAGTTGTCAATAATGAGTTTAGTGTTGAGTCGACGTAAAAGAAAAATGATTGGACACCTTTTGATTGAGGAAATGGAAGAGATGAACTATTACTCCACATGTATAGCATGAAGAGGAACAAAGTGCACCCTATATTCGTAATGAAAACTGAAGAAGGGTTATATCAAAAGTTGATAAAAAATCATCTGCGCGAAGATGATCAAAAATTCTCGGAATTCTTTCGTCTTTCTGTTGAGAAATTTGGAAATAACTTACTAGGTTTTCCAAGTTTTGTGGCAATCTCAGCTCATATATTATCCTTGATCCTTTGATTTTTGTATGACACATGTGACAGCTGCCACAGTGAAGGATGATTTGCCACTTCCTCAACAAGGACATCATCGTCTGCATCGGAAAATGAAGGAGCCATAACATAAACAGCGCAACACGTGTTCACAAAACAAATAATCGTTAACGACTAACGATTATATTCACCAGTCTGTTGACCGACTATTCAAGCCGTACGATAGTCGTTAACGATCGAAGTCGTAGTCGTTCGAAGCAAAACGGCGCCATAAGAAACACAAAGCAATAGGGGTTCAACGATTATCGTTCAACGATTATCGTCCAACGATTATCGTAACAGTCGTCCCGAGCAAAACGTACCTTAACTACGCAACAGATAACTGAAGAAAAGTGTAATTTAAGAATTTGCTCCCTGAAATTGGTGGCTATATGAAATGTATGCAATGGTTGACCATTCGTAGACTTTTGAAGAATAGTTGCATTTGTACTATCTGCGTGCATAGATGTCCGTACATGGTCATATGCCTTTAGACAGTCATGTCGGATGAAGCAGAGGTTAATGTAAATACTACAGTAGATTGGTGCAATTTCTTAAGTGAAGAATGTAAAAAATACCTGGATACAAATTATATTGAAATTGGTAGTTTCAATGATGATGGTTCACAAATCATTGTTGAAATCGATGAATCCAAATATTTCCACAGAGGCCAATTCCATGAAGGTCATTGGTTGTTTGGTGGAGTAGAAAGAGTTTCTACCAAATGCTTTTTAGTGGAAGTTCCTGATCACACTGCCGCAACATTACAATCAGAAATTGTGAAGCACATACTTCCAGGTACACACATAGTGTCCCGGATGGCTGGGTTTCATATAGGGATATCGAAAATCTGAATAATGGTATTAATACTCATTCAGTGATAGTGCACCAGACAAATTTTGTGGATCGTAATGATCCCAGGCATCCATATATAAGACATTGAAAATTGTTGCATGCGTGTAAAGAGAAAACTAAAGAGCCAGTTTGGTATAAATTATTTATTATTTACTTCATACATCGACGAATTTGTTTTCTGAAATTCTGTTCGGGATTCTAATATTTCTGTAACATTATTAATTTTATTACGCGTGAATTATACTTAATTTTATTTTCGTACTATAATTTAATTTTTATGATTACAGAAGTTTTAATGTTAATTTTTTTCCTTCACCTTAAATATTTTCTTTTTCTTTTTTAGTGTTCATTTAATTTTTAAAATTTAAAGTAAAATTTTTCGCTTTAAGTTCAATATTTTAATGTTTCCTTTATTTTAAACGTGATCTAAATATCGTCATCTTATTTGGTAAGTATAATTACAAATTTAATATTTAATAATATCACTATCGATATATTTATTACAATCTTAAATCGAGTATTGTATTAGCGAGCGCTAAACATCCTAAACTAATTTTGGACGATAAACTAGGAGAAGGAGATTATATTTTTTTATATTTATATTTTTTTTTTTTTTTTTTTTTTAATGGGGATGCCTTTACAGCTTACCCAACGTGGAGCCGTAATAATCACTAACTCACATTCTTATGAACTCGGACAACTTCTAGAGAAAAGTCGCTATGTCCGAGAACAAATCTAGATTCTCAACATGCAGAAGGGACATTACATTATAAGGAGGACCACCACGAGATGCGTAAAGTAATTTGAGATACAGTTCAGAACGTAATGCTGTTAATGAAGGACATTCGAAGAACACGTTATATTTAATATTTTGGTTTTTGTGCTGATGTATTGTCAGTTTTTGTTTTGGACCGTAAGTGATTGTAATTTTTACTTGGTATTATGAACGAGTATATAGTTCAAGTACACAGCTATACTCGTATATTGCATAGTTTGAATATAGAACGATACACTTATTGTCTAAATTATTTGTTATATTACTGATAATAATGTTTCGATTACTGTTTTCTAGACGAGAATATGTATAATGCGATGAAAATGATCAAAAATATTTAAAGTAATAGTTTGCAACAACCGTGTAAAAATAAATAATTATAGAAAGGAGAATAGAATGGCGTGATGCTGCAAACCAGTCTTTGGATGGATGACAAATGATAATGACTGGAAGGAAACATCTTGAATTATTCTCAGTTTTAACTATGAAGCATGTTAAGCTTATAAATTGGGTAATAATAAAATTATCCAGTAAACACAACTCCAACTTAGAATAAGTTAAAATTAATGTATGTAGTTCGTGAAAATAAATTCAATCCGAAACGTAATATTATAATAGTTTCTTGAATGTATCGTACATTGAAATTGTTACTGATGTGAAAATGTCATATTGGAAACGACCATCTTCTAACGTAATTCATGCAAGCATATTTTACTCACTTACTATATGTTTATGGGTATTTATTTAGAATTTCAAAATGTATTATATTTATAATCATATGTTTAGGTATTTCGGTTACATTTGATTAATGATCTGCATTGAAAGTCAAATGTGATTTATTGTTTTACGTGATTATTACACAATGAAACCCACGTACAGGACACTTCTTGTGAATTTCAGGATATTTCGAAGATTTTTTATAAAAGAGAATAATTTCGGAAAAAATTGTTCGAATTTTTAATGGACACGTTTAACAACGTAGAGTTGGTAATATACAGCAAATAGTTCAAGAATTGTAATATATACTGTACGAGTTCAAACTACACTATAATGATCGAATGGCGACAATAATATGTGCTACACCACAGCGGTGATGTGAAAACGGTAAAACATTCATATTAATTTAATTATAACTTGAAAACAAATAAATTACATAATTTTTCTTCTTTTGTCCATTTGACTGTTCTTAGTCGTTGTTAGCAATTACGGCGACTATTTCTTTATATAAGATCGGTCTAGTTACATAATAACATTACTTAAATCGACCTAAAAATAGGAAGTAATGAAAAATTAGATGCATAACACGATGAATAAAGAGTACTTAATTACAGAATATTACACCGCAAATACTTATTAATTCATTAAAACTTACAAATAGTATTCAGTTTAATTGTACATTCTGTAAATATTGATGTTCTATTAACAATTTTGTAATTGTCAATTTTCTTTTTTAATTTTTCATTATTATAGAACATACGTCAATGGGTAAATTACTGTATATTTTAAATTTTGCATAATGCAAATGTATCGTCAATTAGCGTTGTAATTATATAATTATTTCCGCAAATTATTTGAATTGCTCATTATTCATCGTTTTACAATCTAAGTTGTACAAAATGTCTGAACGTCGATATTAGTGTTGTTTAACGAAATATTTTTCATTACTAATAACCACTGGTTAACTGGACAGTTCGGCTGATTTTTAAACTAGTTGGTATGACTTAGTGCTCACATAGACATAATTAAAATTATTTAAAATTAAATTATAGAATATATGAAGAAAAATTTAAGGAAAAATTGCGTTCTTCCAAGTACCATATTTATATATACATATAAAATTAATTTTAAAAGTAATACATATTTAATTTATACTCGATGCTAGAGAGCACCAATCGACCAATTGTAGAATATTAGTATCAACGTTTGTTTAAGCTTTGAAAAAATTTTAATTTTTTCCAAAAATTTTTTTTTTCGAATTTTAATTGTGTGCAGTGCTTTTAATAAATATATTTAGTTATTTTAAATAAAATATACGATAAATAACGGGGTTCATAACAAGTTTTTTGTTTCGATCTTATTGATTTAGTAAATTTCGAATTTTTTCTAAAATTTTTGGCTATCGAGGAAAAATTTTTTCATCAGTAGTCGTTTTTATGCGAATGTCGTATGTGTACCAAAAATTGTCAATTTTCGAGTTACTTAAAGGAATTCATTTCCTTTTTGTAAGAGTGTAGAGTCTTCTATATTCCTAATTTCTTTAAATCATTTTGCATCATTAGCGTATAATCATATTCTTGAGTACTGTATAACATTTGGTAAATCATTAATATAGAGCAACAAGAGAAAAGGCCCTAATGAGAAGCTTGAGGTATTCCTGAAAGGCAGAGAAAAGAAGAAGTTCTGAAATTTCCAAATTGAACATATTATTCTCTCTATTTTGTAGATAGCTTTGGAATAATGTTAGCAACCTATAGGAGAACCCGAAGTTACTTAACTTTCGCAACATCGCCGAATAATCTACTTTTTCAAAAACCTTTTGAAAGTCTGTGTGTACCACATCTACTTCAGAGGTATTTAACGCAGTTGAGTCTGTAAACATCATTAAATTAGTTATAACCGATCTTCCTTCCACAAAACCATGTTGACAGATTGAAACATTGTACTTTAGGGGTGTATATATTTTCTTATAAAGAATAAATTCGAATATTTTAGTTGCTTGTGGTAGGAGAGATATAGGTCTGTAATTCTCAATATTATCAGAGTGATTTTGTGTAGTAGTAGGCGTAATTTTGGATAATACTTGTGGGAAAATACTGGTATTATCACAATGCTAAAAAGGTGTGAAAGAGGTTTGATGAATAGATCTCAATAGCTTTAAATATATATACGGAGGTTTATTATCTGAGTCTAAAGTCTGTTTCGGCTTGAGCTTCCTTAGAACTTTATTTACATAATCATCATCGTCGTCTTGTTCGTTGCCGACCGTCGTGAGTTGTATGTTTATTTTTACGTACAAAATGAGCTAGCATTCAAGGCACTATTTGTATGCAACGCAGATTCGCATGCATATGATGTAATACGAAGTGGGGTGCCACTGCCTTCTCAGTGATAATTAAGAATTAAATAATGATGAAAACTTTCTATGTCGCGTGTTGATTTCGAATCCCCGACCGTCAAGTTGACAGTCGAGCACTCTAGTAACTGCGGTACTTATTTACATCTAACTCCGTAATATTTCCCACTGTTATATGAATAGCCACATTTAAGTCGTCAGTAAAATCTAAAAAAAAAATTGACTTCTGTGAACAAGAATATACTGATAAGAAATAGGCTAAACGTTAAAGCAACATTCTGAGGATTTCTCTAAATTTTACCATTATACATAACAGATTTTCATGCGTACTACACTTGTTTCTAATTGTTTCTACCCTCGTTATAATATAACCAAAACTGTTTGGGCTTCGTTTACATAATGTTTTCTTTAATAGATTCATATTTTACTTTTTATTTAATATTTTTAGTTTTAGCATTCTCCGAAGATTACTAAAAATAGTATTGAAAGGCTAATGCTTTGTTTTTTTATACTTTAGCCGGTACTTATTTTTTTGATTTATCACGCTTATTATTTCTTTATTAAACCAACGCGAATAGTTACTTTGACATACGATACAGTTTTGTTCAAAACAGTATGAACTGTCGTATCAAATTAAGACGCTCCTTCATTGTTGTCAGTAGGTTTCCAGTCAACTGTTTTGAACATTCAGTAATTATCTTTCTGAAAATTTCTTACACATAATTCATTCTGATTAGCTTTTTCATGAATATCCCTGACTTGTCCTACATCATTGAAATTAATATTTATACGTAAGAGGAGACGCAGTCAGTTCATGAATTCTAGTTCGAAGCTCCCATACATTTTGATAAAAACAAAGTAACTTATTTTTTGCAAATTGGTTCATTACTTATTAATTGTGAAATGAAAAATAAATTAAATCAATAAACAAATAGACCGAAGTAGAATACTATAAACTACGAAGAATAAAAAATAAGAAACAAAATAATGTGATAAGTTGGAGATGCCCCGTGAGAGATACGAACAAATTACATACACACTCGCATATATAAACATATTTTTGATAATTCGACGTGGTCGGGACCAGAGGAGTGACGAATTAGAGAAATAGACGAATTATAGAATAGGTCTGGAAAATATAAGAAGGAAATAAGTACATACGTATTTCATCCATTTATTCTACTTACAATTATTGTACAGATTTACTTGTTGAAAAAATGTGTAATCGTTTTTTTAATTAATTTTTCACGTTCTTTCGTAATTGCTAAATTACACACTGTCGCATTGCAATTAGTTTCAAAATCCGCCTCTTGTTGCTTTTCATACCATTGAATACACTTAGTTAACATGTCTTCTACTTCATGTTGATGTATTGGAGAGTAGTGATTTTATGAATTAACAAAACAAAATAAAACAAAGTTAATCACTATAAAAGTTACTTTATTAATGCACTTTCAATGTTCATAATGAACACTGACTATGAGAAACATCATAATCGTCACCTTCTTGGTCGATTTTGGTGTCCTTGTTGATTACTTGTTCAACTATTTCGTCATAATTTAAAATCTCGTATCCCAAATCTGAATGATCAACATTTAACCACTATTGTACATCACATTCTTCAGTTGGAAAAGTACGAATTTCTTTCCATAGTTGTGTGACTTCACATAAAAGTTGTTCATTTTCTACGTTGTCAGTTTCGTTAGCTTCGTCTATCAGTTACGCAATAGTGTTTTTTTTTTTTTTGGAATTTTATTCCACGCGCCGGCAATGTTAAAAATTACATCTTTAATTGTGTAACCTTTCCAGAAGGCCTCCATATTAGAAACAGATTCACAAGAAATTACATCATATTAATTAATGAAAACAAAAACTCACTCAAAATGCAAAATAAAAACACAATAGAAAACAATACGGAAAAAGAAATTGTCAAACGGAACGCACTATAAATACGTAAAGAACTCGATGGAAGAATACCGCATGCAAAATTAAGGATTGAATGAAGAAAGATGACTGTTCAAAATTGTTTCTGTAGCCTAGGTGTGACGCATCAGTTAAGGGAACGTAGCGGATGTACTTCTCAGAATTGATGTAGCGTACGCAGTAGATTCAATTATCAATGCTCAGTCGATGTTAACATACCATTGTGTTTTTTTTCGTTTTTGTTTTTTTTTGACTGGTTCTGCATTGTTTAGATCACTTACTATTGATTCTACATTTAGAGGAAGTGTGTGTTTATATTTTATTAATTCCCGTATCATATTATTTCGATTTTGTTTGTATTTCTCGCATTTCCGTATGATATGGTTGATATACTGTTTCTCTTGACATTTATCGCATAAACTATTTTGAATTATGTGTATCCGGGTTAGATGTGTCGTGTTTTATTATGTCCTATTCTTAATCGGATAATTGTTGTTAAAAAGTGTTTACTATATTGTAATGAGTTATTCCAAAACCATGGGGTTTTCGGTATTTTTATCTGAATTTTATGATATTGTTTCCCTTATTATATTCTTCTTGCATTTGTTGATATTTCATTATTTTTATTTGTGTGATATATTCTGTATATTGTTTATTAGTATTATCGTTTTTAACATTTGTATCCGATTTTGCTGGGTTATCTACTATTTCATTCCCATATATACCGCAGTGCCCCGGTATCCTGTTGAATCGTTTTTCTGTATCTTTCCTTGTATGGTTTATTTTAGCGCTAATATTGTCTCGTTTTGTTTTAATAGCAGTCAGTGATTGTATTGCAGCTATGGAGTCCGTCATTACTATAAATTTTCTTTGTTTTTTTATTTTTTAGATACTCAAGTGCTTTGTGTATAGCATATATTTCAGTGCTTGTAGATGAGCCAGCGTATTTTATTCTGTAGGTTCGTATCAGATCTATATTTTCATGATATATTGCTGCTTGATATTGGTTTCTATTAACCCTGCATTGGGCGCGGCTCGGATACTTCTTACAATGGGCGCGGTGTGCCTAATAGGCTCACTTTGTATCAATTGCTGCAAATTCTTTATTTAGGAAAACCTTGGTATGGGTCATATTCTTAGGGAGGTACTTGAAAGAATTAAAAACTGAAACTTACCAATTTATTATTATATTGAGCCCAAAACTAAAATTATATAAGTAACTAAGGTAGATAATGTATCTTATGATTATAACAGAAAGTAGATATTAAAACTTAATATTAAACTTGAAAACTATTTTGCGATTAAATATTATAGTGTCCTGAAAAAATTTATTCGGAATCAGGTTCTTCAAGTAGCGTCGATGGTTTGCACGAACATGTTGAAAAGCAGGCTGTACAGAGGAGACTTGCGTGACCCAGGCATATGCCTCGTTCACATTTCTTGCATGAATAGTTAGATAGTCTTCGTTTTCCGGTTTCCACTGTGCAGTCTATACATCTGGATCGTTTTTTAATAGGCGGAGGTGATTTTGAATGATCTTCCGCTGGGAGAAACCTTTTTAGACGAGCTTGCAAGGAAGTGTGAAAGCCAGATGTAATTTGACTTCTCCGCTGAATTTCTCCAATAGTAAGTTCATGTGCCAATGTCTTCAGGAAAACTCTTCTGGGCATTGATTCTAGCTGATTCCCGAGGTAAATAATTTGCGAATTAATCCCACTAATATTCAGCAGACTGAAGAAAACCATCATTGGCCATCGTTGTGTGTTTCACTGCACGCTGTATATGGTACACATTTGGTCTGCGATGTCAACCCCACATTTATGTGATCACCTCTGGTTTTTTTGTTTTGTCTACTCAACTGGTAATAACATTCAAAACATTATTCCGGGAGAGTCATTTATATAATATATATATTAGCATTAAAAACATCAGCTGGAAGAAATTAACTTAATCTAGCTTTTTAAAATAAGCACGGTGACTCTAATCAACATATCTGTTGTTGAAACCTTGTAATCACAAACTAAGTTGAACATATAATATTTTCATGAATATAATTAGCAAATAAAAATATTATTATTAACAAAAGTTGAAAATACTGGCCTCATAAATTTGGACGTATTTGGTCGCGGTGAGCTTGGCAGAACACAAACGAAATATCTACACACGAGAACGGTTAATTGATCACTAAACCAGCAGTTCAGAACTGTCATTGGAAGTTGGGAAGGTACTAGGGAGGACGGGTTCCGGTAACCTATGAGTGAGAAGGGGTATCTAAAAATATATACCCTATGCCTATTAGATCAGCCGCGCCCAACGCAGGGTTAATGTCTTTAGATCCGTCAGTATATATCCGTTCGTGATTATGAAAGTTAGTGAATAATATACGTAGTAATATTTTATTTTGCATATTGATATTAGTTTGTTTAGAGAATAGATTTATTGTATTGTAATATTGGAGTGGTTGTATATAATCTTCATATTTAATAGTATATATTGGTAATTTATAGTTTTGAATTGATTGTACATAGTATAACTTTCTAACACTCACCATTAGAGGTGGTAAAGTTTTACATTCCCAGTAAGTTTTTCTGATCAAAGATTCTAATTGTTTTATTTGTTTATTTATTATATGTTGTCTATTTCCTTTAATTTTTAACATATATTTATTTGTAATATATTGTTGTTGTATTAAAATACTTGGTTCAGCACATTCTGCTCTAATATTATTAACTGGGCTTGAATTCATTGCTCCTATGCAAAGGCGTAGTGCTTTATTATATGCTGTCTGGATTTTTTTGATATTGCTGGAGTTTAAATTTTGGAATATACACGAGTAGTTAAAATGAGATAGTATTAATGTTTTATACAGTATAAGATTTGTTTTAGGATGGCTTCCCCATGGTGTTCCTGATATTGCACGTATTAGATTGGTACCATTACTGCATTTCGTTAATATATTTTGTGTTTCAGAATTCCAATTTAATTTCTCATCTAACATTATGCCCAAGTATTTTATTTCTTTAACAAATTGAATTTAGGTATTATTTACTGTAATACGGGGATAGTGATTAATTCTGTGTCGTGTGAACAAAATTCCCTTTGTCTTATCATTGTTTATTTTTAGTTGCAGTATATTTATTATTTCTGTCATCTTAATTATAGCTGGTTGTAGTTGTTTAACAGCAGTTGAAATAGTTGCCGCTGAGCTGTGTATCATTATATCATCAGCATATTACAATATTTTAACTTTTTTTGTTTGTATGTTATCTCGTTCACCTGTATATATGTTGTATACTAATGGACTAAGGGTTGATCCTTGGACGATACCTGTACCTGTTTCGCTTGTTTCAGTCTCCTTTATTTCGTTTTGATATTTTATAATTAGTTTTCCGCCATTATAATATTGTGCTATCCATTTAATATACATTGTGGGGACACCTATCATCTTCAACCTGTTGCATAAAATACTCAGGTTTACTAGATCGTACGCATTTGACATGTCAAAGGTGATGGCTATCATGTAATCATTTTTAGACATATTTATATATATATCGTTAGTTAGGATACCTATATTATCCCTTGTCCCAAATGTTTTCCTAAAACCAAACTGTGTTTTTGGCATTTTGTTTTGATGTTCCATTCTCCATTCAAGACGTTCCTTAATCATAGATTCAGTTGTTTTACCTAAGCAGCTTAATAAAGTTATAGGTCTGTATGATTTATAGTCATTAGGATTCTTATTTGGTTTAAGTATAGTCATATATACTGTGTTTTCCATTCATTAGGTATATATGTACTTTTAATTATGAATTCGTTTAAAAATTCAAGGAGGAGATCCTGAAAATAATTTGTTGTATTTTGTATGGCTTTATATGGAATACCATCAACTCCAGACTTGTGTTTTTATTATGATCTAATGCTTTTTTAAGTTTCCAAATAGAAAACGATTTTTCCATGTCGTTGTCTACGTGGGAATTGTGTGTATCATTATCGCAAAATATATTGCCAAAGTTATTAATAGGAGTGTTATATTGATTAATAAAACTTGGAATCCAATTCATATTTTGTGTTATTGCGTTATTAAAATTATTAATATTACTTGTTTTTGATATTAGTTTAATTTAATTCCACACTTTTTTTCTATTTTCTCTAGGATTTAATTTTTCACAAAATTTGTGCCATTCTGTACGTTTTCTATTTTTAAAGTATAATTTACTTTTGGCTTGTTGTTTTTTATTATAATTTTCCATAGTTTGGCATTTGTTAAAAGTATGAAGTGCTAATCTCCTCTGAGCAACCATTTTATTACATTCCTCATCCCACCAGTGATGCGTTTTGAAGTTTTGCTGTTGATTCATTTTGGTTATGGTTGCTAACTGATCGATGGTAGCAGCTTTTAGTGTATCTGAAAGAGCTGTATATTTTTCTGCTGTAGGTTTATTAATGAATTCTGTTTTAGTAATTTGTTCAAATTTTTCTTTAGTTATTGTTTTAAATTTGTCCCAATTAATTTTCCTCCAGTTTTTGTGCGTTACTTTATTGTACTCTTGTTTATTATCTTTCTTGTATATTGTATTTAATCGTGGTATGTATAAGTAAGCAAGTAAAGGTAAATGATCACTTCCTATTGGATCTTTCAGAACTTCATAATTAATATTAGTTGATAAATCTTGTGTACATAATATTAAGTCGATATTACTCCTCTGCTGACTCATCGAAGGAATAAGAGTATACGAAGTAGTATTTACAACACATATATATTATTCCCTTCAATAAAGTCAAGTAATTCTTTCCCTTCATAATTTGTATTTTGACAGTTCCATATTGCATTTCTTGCATTTAAGTCACCAGTAATAATATATGATTTCCCTAGGTAAGATATAGGTAAACTAGTATCTATTTTATTTATCATATCACCGGTTATTTGGTTAGTATTAACATTATTGTTAGTGTTAGTATAACTTAATTCATTATTTTTAGTATTCGTATAATTTATTTCCTTACCTGTATCGTCCGGTACTGCGTATCCATTGAACGATCTTCTGTATATGTTATGTTTTTACGTTGTTCTCCTCCTCCTCCTCCTCCTGCTTCGCCTATACCATCGTCAGCCATCTTTCAGACAGCCACGACGGTACGACACCGTCCGACTACCACTCTGATTAACTGAAATCGATCATACTACAACTATACTATTAAAAGCCCGACGCAAAAGTATTATCCGTGAAAGTATTTCTGTTATTTCTTATTTTAACGCGATAACAAAACACATACGATATGTCGATCGGTCTGTTCGCCAATCAATTTTCTTGCACATATGTAATAATGGTTAAGATTAGCTTACTACCAAGCTCAGTTAAAATTCTCACAGATAGTATACCTATCAAAGCCTAATAAGCCACCTACAGAATAGGCCGGTTTCAATATTACCAGTGATATCGAAATTATTTTAAACTGTTATTAAAAAGAGTGCTCCATTTAGTGGAAGAATATCAAATTATACCATTCCATCAGTACGGATGCCAAACACTCTACAGTCCAGTACGTACATAAATTGAATCAGATTTAGGAATTTAAAAAGATTTGCGATGCCGTATTCCTGAGGTCTTTGATAGGATATGGGATAACAGCTTATTATACAAAATTTAAAAAATATTTCTAAACCGTTATTATAAGTTGTTTTTATGGGCATTACCGAATAAAATATGGTGATGAGGTATCCAAAATTACTCAATAGTTCTTCAAGGAAGTGTCTTGGGAACCGTTATTGTATCTTATTTTTACATCCGATTTACTTGTTGAAGATAACACCTTAGTAGCAACCTTTACTGATGACACTGTTCTTTTGTAATCTGATAAAAAAGTCAAACAATAACAAATAATAACTTGCAAGGATCAATGAATAAAATTGTGTTGTGGTGTAAGACGTGGCGAATTAAAATAAACAATAAATCAACACAGATAGTTTTTACAAATCGTCATATAGAGCTAGAAAAGATACAAGTAGATAATGAAATAGTATGTTAAATACCTAGGCCTGTACTTAGACCACAAGTTAACGTAGCGTAAACATATTGATATTAAAAAAAAAGGCTGAACTCAAAACCAAAAATTAACAAATTATGTTGATTAATAGGAAAACGGTTCAAACATTCATTAACAAATAAACTACTATACAACCAAAAAGGAAGTGCGAATGTGAATTGTGGGGTTGTAGTGAATTTTTTTTTTTTTAAATTCATAAGTATCAAAATTCTAATCTTATATCAATCGTTCACGATTTTTTTTTTTTTTTTTTATATATTTGTAATATTGAACTGCCCAAAGGCATACACACAATACATTTAAAATAGGAAAATACATAAGCGAAGGTACGGATTCGGCCAATGCCTTATCACGAACTAAGATTATAATTAGCGTTTTACATAAATCTAAATTTTAATATGAATATGTAAATAAAAGAATAAGTTATAATAAATCGTGCGGTTTAGTCCGCCTTAATCTACGAGTGTCTCCTTCTGTATTGAGGAGTTCAGCAACAATTGTATTCGGATGTCCATAAAGTTTTGCCGCGTGCTTCCTGGCGTGAAGGCTAATAGCTGCGTCGACGTCCAAAATTTTTAAATCGCGATGTAGCAAAGCATTGGGGACATACCAAGGGGCTTTAGCTATCAAGCGGAGTGCTTTATTTTGAAATCTCTGAATAATGAGCCTGTTCGATCTCTTCGTGGTGCCCCAGAGTTGGATGCCATAACACCAAGTGGGCATTAGAATAGATAGATAAATAAGTCGTTTATTTGCTAAACTAACAGGTGAATGATATCCAAGCAGCCAATAGAGCTTGTGTAATTTAAGGCGAAGTTCCTGGCTCTTGGTTTTGACATGATGATTCCAGTTCAAGCGGCGATCGAGATGCATCCCCAAATACTTGACTGACTCGCTGGTCGGAATAGACTTTCCATTCGCGATGGACGGAATATAGCCGGCGGAACGTAGAGAAAAATCGACTCTGGTAGATTTATTTTCATTTAATTTAATTTTCCAATTTTTGGCCCAGTCGCAAATGTTGTCGATGGCTAACTGTAAATTTTTGAATAAATAAAAATGGGTCTAAATTTCTTGAAACGTTGTTCGATTTTCATTTTCTTTGTTAAATGATTGCAGATTAAGTGATAAAGATCATTTAGTTCCACCTAATTAATTCAATTTTACTTTAAAAAATTTCACTTTTCCATTATTAGCATAGTTTTCTTTTGTCATTTTGTAAGTTTCAAATGAAACTAAAACGTATCTTGAATAGATTATTGACAGTTTCGAGAAGTTTTATTCGGATTTATAATAAAATTCGCAATAATACGCTGATACGTATTCTCATTCTAAAGTTTTTAGTCTTAAAATTAAAAATCGCGAGTATTAAAACTGTATTCTTGTAATATTATTACGAAATACATAACACACATACACACACACATATATATATATATACATAAATTTAACGCTGTTATGTAGAAATCTTTTTGTGTATATATTTCTTCACGAAGGTTTTCCAAATTATATACACCCAGAAATTATGCATATATAACGTATAAATTTACGCTGGCTAAATTTAATTTTATATGTAACTGATAAATTTAATTTGTAAAATATGCTACGTTTTTTTTTGTATGTGTAAATCTTGTTGATCATCGTTAGTTATAGGTTCATTTTTGCTGAATGTTTCTTGAAGTTCGAATGTTGGCATTTCGTGCCATCTTATGTTTGCTATCTTGGAAAGTTTACGTTTGGGACCCCTTATGGCTATTAATTTTTCTGTATTGTATAAAATAAAAGAAATGATACTTTTCGTGGTGTCTGTGTATATATCCATAGTGTTTTAATCTACTTTTCCGGATTAGATGAAGCACATCAGCATAATTCGGCATCTTGTTTAGCACATCTTTGTTAGTTATGTGACTACCACAAGAGATTTTTAGCATCGTTTGATAAACGTTTATTTCGAAAACTTCAATTGTTTTCTTCAAAATTTCTATAAGAAATAAGCTTCCAATGACTCACAGCAGTATTAGTAAAATTTAACACCGTAATTGTTTCTGGAAGTTTTTTGTCCGAGTTTGATATACAGTTTTAAGGACTCTCTAGATTAATATTTATCAATGCAATTGGGACATGTTTCACGAAAAGGTGCTGACGTCTGTTAATTATAAATGTAGTTATAGCTTAATGCATTTTTGGTAGAGCAATGCTTTGAACTTACTTGATCGTTGTTTTATTTCTCTGCCAGTGGGACTAGCATCATATGGTAGTCGAGTATTGAAAACTGTTCATACATTGATATAAATAACCAGTTTATTACCTTGTGTTTTTGATTAGAAGAACAATATTCTAACCCGGATTTAAAAGAACAGTAAATATTGTGATAAACAAAAAAAGAAAAGAGGATCGACAATTCATTATGTTTAATATGTATCAATAATTGTATCAATGTTGATGTATTGAAGAGTAGTGATTTTATGAATTTAACAAAACAAAATAAAATCGAAGTTAATCACTAAAAAATTTTTTATTATATAAACGCGAACCTTTTCGAATATGAAGTCATTTTCAAGCTATTGTTAAGTTAATCACTAAAAAATTAAAAATAACAATAGCTTGAAAATGACTTCATATTCGAAAAGGTTCGCGTTTATGTAATAAAAAATTTTTTAGTGATTAACTTCGATTTTATTTTGTTCTGTTAAAGTCAATAATTGCACATTGTCTAATTCAAAGCATCTGATTTTTTTGAATACTCGGTAAACTTTGGCTCAGAATTACAAATTTTGTTTCTTTATTGCGATATATATATATATATATATATATATATATATATATTTGTAATCCGCAAATTGAAATGAATTTCATCTGTTTGATTATTGGGAACAGTATTTTGTCTACGAATAAAGTTACACAATATTAATTTTACAAGCCAGTGATGTGTTGGACGTGTTTTTATTTACAGAAGTTCGTAAAGAAATGTAATCGATTAACTGGAAGAAACAAAAAACCGTTATAAATAAAAAATAAATAATTATCCTCGTACTTGAAACTTATTACCAGTTTGGCCTTTTTCTTAAATGTAAATAGAGTACATATTAATCCTATAAGATCGCATATCTTATGTTCCTAATTCCATAATTCAAAAAAATAGAATTCAATTTTTTAATAGAAAATATGTGGTGCATGTTGAAAAGTTCTGTACAGAAGTTTGTACGAGAATGCTTATATATACTGCCAATAAGTATTATTTTTAGTTATTATTTTCTTTAATACAATTAGGAAACAGTCCTCTTCGTTAAAATACACCAAAAATCGATCTCTAAGATTAGATTAGATTAGATTTATTATTGCCACATGAAAAAAAAAAACAACTTAAAAACATTATTTTATTGTCCAAAATTAATCTTATTGAATGTATTATTATTATTAATTAAATATTAATTTTGTTATTAGAAATATGACACGTTAGTGTGTTAACGGTTCAGGCGTAATTTTTAACGTTGCATGTTGCATATGCATATATAAATTGTAAGGTGGATGATTAAAAGGTGTGATATAGTTATGTGGTGCTTATTATTTTCAGATATAAATGACAAAACAATAAATTGTTTAAAGAAATCAGTAAATTATAATAGAATGTAATGGTCCATAACGTTTTAATAACTGCTTTATAATCTATTTTATTATTATGTTAAGCATATTAACGTAATAAAAACGGCATTTTGGTTCAAGGTAAAATTTGTTTTGAAATATTTGTCAATTTTATCTGAATGCTACTTGTATTTTTAGATGCTACTTGTATTTTTAGATGCAACTTGTATTAGTGACCATAATGGATTTTTTTTTTAAAATCATGCATTACGCAGACTGTTAGTTGATAGTGTAATATTGAAAAAAAAAGACACTAATCATTAAAATTAATAAAACGTAAATGATGTATTAAGAAGTATGTAGTGAATGATTATAAAATAAAATTTTTACAGGCGATTTTTAATTATTTTCATCGGTTCACGAAAATGAAGCAAAATCATAGTAAATAAAAATGAAACGAAATTAAGAAACCAACGGGGGAATATTGAAAACAAGGTAAGTTTCTTTCTAAAATTGTATCATTGCTTATTAATAATTTTAATTATACGTACGATAATGTTACATTATAATGAGCATAATTGTAATTTGGTGATAAAAGTAATTCATTCATTTATACACTTCTCATGATATATCTTTATAAAATATTGGCAATTATAAGACATTCCACATTATTCTCATGTCACTTTTAGGTATTTTATGTTGCTTTGTTTAATTATTTTAGAACGTTGTTGCTTACGAAATGTATAAATTTTCTCTGCCTTAAGCTGTGGTTTCTTAAGAATACGATGCCGTTTTTTAGCGTACGTGATATTACGTTGAATGATGTCATAAAGGTGAAAAATTGACGCCCGCTTTTACGATGAACTTGAAGTGTAAAGTTAGAAACACCGTTCTTCAGTTGTGTAAATACTGTTCATCTTTCATGTTAAAACTGAAATTTGTAAACTTTTCTTAAAAATCGATTACTTAGATTTAGCTTTATTTGTATATACTTGGAAAATGAGGAGTCATCAGATGATGAAATTAAATATTAGGAAATAGATAACATCTTTAAACGACGTAATAAAAAAGATGTATACGATTTAGTATATCGTCATCTGCATAGTGATGAAGAAAAATTTCGTGAATACTTCTGTTTAACACCAGTACTGTTTGATTATATTTTAAGCTACATAAAAGAAGATCTAACGTTAAAACCATATGACCGTCACATAGAAACAATATCTGCCGAACTAAAGTTATGTATATTTTTAAAGTGAATATTTTAATTATCAAAAGTTCAATAAAATAATTTTTACCTCATATATTATTTGTAAGGTAATGTGCTGTTGAATGGTAGAACAACCATTTAAAACAATATTAATTTAATGTTTTGTTTTTTAAACTCTAGATACAGATATATTAAGTTTCATCTATTCTATTTTTTCATTATTTATAATAAACTGTGTTTCATATTATCACTATAACTGTTTCATTAATTTTTACACCAATTGTGTTATCTATTCTATTTTTTCATTATTTATAATAAACTGTGTTTCACATTGTACTATACCCGTTTTATTAATTTTTACACCAATTTCATCTCACAAGTTTTGCTTTAATTGGGTTTTCCGATAATCTTTATTTTTTATATTTTATAAAACATCATGATTTCTTACAAAATCAATAAGTATTTCGTCGTCAACGCTACTCCAAATAATTTCAGTCATCTTATTTGAAAAGTTTTGAGTACAAACTACAAATAAAACCAAAATATTCACTGGTTTATATCACCGTACTATGATAAAATGTTGATAACACTGCTCATCACCGTAATGACCACTTTAAAAGCAACGTTGCCGCGATTTCAACTTTTTTTTATACAACGGTTACAGTTGACGCTTCTTAAGAAAACACCATCTTTTGTTTCCATTGTGAACGTTCTCGTCACGTCATTCAACGTACTATTACCGCTGCATGAAAACGGCACCGTGTTACTAAGAAACCATAGCTTTAATCCTCATACCATAGAGATTTAAATAATTGTTTTTGCAAAATATTTTAATTTCTTGTTAGCTTAACTTTTAATATTGTTTTATTATTTTACACTTATTCGTTGCAATGATCCTGTTCACGCTTCCACAGTCTTGCAACAATATGGTTAACTAACTTGAACCATGGTTTACAAAATGGCAAATTCATTTAAATGTCAGTAAATGTCATCATGTTACTTTCACACTCAGAAGAGAAACGTGCAGTCCAATATATATTAATAATGCAGTTATTCCCCGCGCTAACTTGGCTTCTACTCCGATAGATGTTTGACATTGAGATACCATTTAACTTTTAAGAATCAAGATTTACGCCGAAGATATACAGTACTAATGCGACTTTGGTCAACGATCAAAATTAAATATCAAGAACGAAGTCTTTCTATATAGTACTCTATTAAAACCAATTTGGTTGTGTGGATCAGAATTATCGGGTTCGTGCAAGCCATAAAATATGAAGCGCATTGTATGCACGCAGTCAAAAATCTTAAACAGTAATGCTGCGTGATTCGTATCAAAATCATCCATCGGGATTTGAACGTATCAATAATAGCAGAGGTTGTGAGGACTAGATACAGAAAATTCCACAACAGGCTAACCTGCAGTAATAATGTCCTTATATCGACCTTGGCAGAATGTCAATTACCAGGCAATAGAAGGTTAAAGCGCCGCTGGCCTCGAGATATGTTGAACGCTTAAGATTTACATTGTTATCGGGAATACGCTCGGTGGAACGTTTCTCCTTACATCCTCTATCAGCTATGCTCATTCAGCAAACACACTTATTGTTTTTCTAAACAGTTGTGCGCATACAAAGAATTAAAAAAAATAAATAAAATCGTTTAAATTATAATGAATGAAATGAATAAATTACAGGTGTCTAAATTGGCCTAAAAATTTAAAAAAAAAAAAAATCAACTAAAGTAAATATTCACTTATTATTATTTAGTATAATGTTTTGTGGAAGCCATTCGAATAAAAATTAAATTGAAAAATATAAATCGAGATTACATGTCTGATTTCATTATATGTTTTTCGCCACAAAGATGAATTGTTTAGGTATACTATAAATTACTTTTAAAATAAAACGGTAGATGTAAATAAATGTGTGATTAACAAAATTTTTACTATCTACCAATCTAATTAAAGTTTTATCCTTTAAATTTATTAAATAAATTAAGTATCAAAATGCGTATTACATTTTAGCCATGTTGTAACCTATAAATTTTATTCTGCTGTGAATACTAAAATCATTTAAGTGATATATTAATAAGTTTTAATCAGGATTTTTAGAAGACGTTTTAGAACACAAAAAATATGTTTTTTTAAATTTTATCCTTATTTTACTTTTTTTTTGTATAATTTAAAAATCTCAAGACTGTTCCATGATCCAGGTAATTTTTTATATCTGTTTTAACCCGAGTTTTGCTAAGAGTCCATACAGTTTTCTTGTGATTTTTATTTTACGTAGGAAGTACTTATTTCTTTGATTGAAAAAAACCTTCCGGTTCAATTTGTTGTCCCAAAAATTTGTGAGATTAAGAAGAGATTGGGATACATGATTTTCAAACTTTTATCATAAACCACGAACGTCGATTTTATGTATCACAAATATAATATTACGTAGCAAATGTTCTGATATTTATTGCATTATCAAACAGGAGAAATCGTTTAAACTATTGCTATAAATTTCTGGCAAAAATAATACATTTTATCGTCTTTGTTTAGTTTCGTCGATGGATAAATTGTAGAAAGTATGTTATAGAATATGATTACCTCCCATGTTATTCTTGACCGAATAGGTATCAGTAATAATTAATGAAACTTTACGTGTATCGTGATTAATGAAATGTATTGTGAATATTTGTTCTATAAATACATTTACAGTATTTAATATTAGTTTATTTATTAATACTAAATATAATCATGATATTATCTACTTCCAAAAGAACACCTTAAAATAACAACCAACCACACCAACGCATCGCACAGATCAAAAATGTTTGACATGACACAGACTCCATTATATCATGTCATAAAATATATATATTGACAGTACATTTATAAATATTAATAATATTCTTTATTTATACTCTAAATATTAAATAACATTATAATAATGATTTCCCCACATTCCCCAAAATCATTATCATAAATTCCCATCTCCGATCTCATTTGTCTGTATTTTGTCGTATCCAATGCTTTGGTCAGTATATCTGCCTTTTGCTTCTCGGTTCGTATGTACTTTAGTTGAATTCTTTTTTGTTCCACCAACTCATTTATATATTTATATTTGATATCCAAGTGCTTGGTTCGATTATAATTTGTTGTATTATTAGTTATTTTGATGCAAGCTTGATTGTCTTCATGTACTATTATACCATTGCTAGTATTAATTCCCAAATCAGCTAATATACCGGACAGTCATAAAACTTCTCGTGCTCCTTCGCTTACAGCTATGTATTCAGATTCAGCATTGATAACGTAACCAAATTTTGCTTTTTCGTTTTTCAATAAACAGTATTTCCAAACACATTTATTTCCGATCTTCATTATCTCCCCATGAAGCATCAACATAAATTTCAATTGGATCATTACTACTATTCTGTTTATAGTTGAGTTTCAGATGTTTAGTTCCTTTTAGGTATTTTAGTACTCTCTGTAAGTACTGGTACTTCTCAGATGTGACACTTTGTTGACATCGACTTAACACGTTTATAGCATAGCTAATGTCTGGTCTGCTGTTTTGCATTATGTGTGACAATGCTCCTAATAATCTTTGGTACTCTTTCTGTTTCGTTGCATCAGTATTCTGACTGTCATCATTAGTTCATTTTAAATCTTTCTCTATTGGAGTATGTTTTACTTTTGCATCTACTAGATTAAACTCTTTTATATACTTATCGATTAATTTACCATTTTCTTGTTTAATGTCAATTCCTAAGAATTTATTTACAGAATCAAGATCTTTAACTGTAAAATCATTCTTTATTTTAGTTATCAGTTCTTCAATATCTCTGTTATTTTCTCCAACGATTAATAGATCATCTACATAAAAATAATTTTTTATTCTCGTGTTTATATAAACATACTTCATACTTTGATCTAGTAAATTCAAGATTTATTAAACTTTGATTTAGCTTATTATACCAATTTTTGGGAGCCTGTTTTAATCCATACAATGCTTTATTAAATTTTAATACATTATTCCCACTGGTGGTTTTAAACAAACTTCTTCTTTTAATTTACTGTTTAAGAATGCCGTTTCAGTATCAATATGTCTCATCTGGTAATTAAAATAATTAGCAACAGATAATAAAGTTCGTACGGAAACTGTACTTGCAACTGGTGCATATGTATCATCATTATTTTTTATTTGATATCCACATGCAACCAACCTTGCTTTTGGTAATTTTCCTTCAGCAGTAATTTTATAATTGAATATCCATTTTGAATCAATCAATTTTTGATTCTCGTGTTTTACAACTTCCTAAACATTATACTTCTTCATATGATTGAGTTCCTTATCAATAGCTAATTTCCATGACTTCTTTTCTTGTTCACTTAATTTTTCTGTATTACTATAACTTTTTGGTATTGTATCTACATATATTATATAGTCTTTCAAATATTCCGGTTTTTTCTTCTGTCTATCAGATTTTCTCAAAGTATCTGTATTTGTGTTTTCGTTGTTTACTTCCTCCCCTTCAGACTCATCATTTATATCTTCAACTTCATCAACCTCATTAGTTGGTAAGTAAGTTTGTACATCACTACTATCTGGTAATATATAATTTTGAACTTTACAATTTTTGAGTGGAAATATATATTCATTAAAAACAACATCCTTTGATTCTAATATATTATTTGTTTCAAGTGATAAAAATTTATATCCACCTTTTATATAATCTAAAAATATACATTTGTTTGTTTTAGGTAATAATTTTGATTTTATTATGTTTCTGTACGTACGCTAGACATCCAAAGTTTCTTATTCAATTAAATTTCTGTCTTCTGCTATACCATAATGTTGCAGGGATATCTAATCGCTGCAAAACCCTTGTTGGTAAACGATTTAATAAATATACTGCAGTGAGCAGTGTATCTAAATAGTATCTTTCATTTATCCCTGATTGATTAATCAAGCTCTTGTTTTTCCTAATATTGTTCGATTCATCCTTTCAGCCTTTACATTACTTTCCGGACTGTAGGGTAAAGTATATTCAATTTCAATACCATATTCATCACATAATTTATTTATTTCATGATTTACATACTCTTTACTTTACCATTATCACATCTTACCCATTTTATATTCTCATCAAACTTATTCTGTACCACAGCTATATATTTCCGCAAATAACATTCAACTTCACTTTTTGTGTTTAACAGATAAACAATTGTAAAATGTGTAAAATCGTCTATGAATGTTAACATATATTTAAATGTTATTATATCTGAGTCAAATTTACTTTTTACTTGGCACAAATCAGTATGAACACGTTGTTAAGGTGATTTACTGTGACCAGTCTGAATTTGGTGTTCTACTTTACACATTTTAGATGATACATATATTTCACATAATTCACACTTTTCATTTACAGTGATAAAATTTATATAGCCCAATTTTTTTAACAATTCTAAATTTGTATCACATGTATGACTTAATTTTTTATGCCACAATTTTGAGTCGTTCATTTTAACAGTTAACAATTGACTAGTACTACTTGTTTCATCAAATTCAATGAAGTACAGCCCATTGTTTTCGTACTCAGTTAATATTTCCTTATTACGATTATATATTTTTATCGTTCCATTATTAATGGTAACGTTTTTATTATGTTTGTTCTATTTTTGATAATGACAATATATTACACCTGACATTTTTACAGTATAATACGTTATTTAATGTAAATACTTCTGAACCCTTTTTTAATGTTATGTTTCCTTGTCCATTACACATTATATTATCGTTTACATTAGCTGTTTGTAATTCTGTAGTGTAATCAGTAAATTCAGTAAACAGATTTCTATCATTCACTATATGTTGTGTAGCACCTGAATCTGCGATAAATTTTATTATTTTTAAATCCCGGTTTTTAGTTTGATCATCGATAGTGTTTTTAACTAAAAAAGAATGTGGTTTATGTTCAATCCGTGTCTTATTATTAAAAACTTTCTCGTTGTTTTTAACTTTAAGTTTACAGTCTTTCATAACATGTCCCAATTTACTATAATTGTAACATTTAATATTTGCTTTGCATTCATTACTACTATGATTACGCCTGCCACACTTTTTACACTGTTTGACTGCCAAAAATACATGATATCGAATCATATCAGCATTATTATAATGGAAAATTTTGTATTTTCTAACAACAGTTTTTGTTTAATTTTATCGTAATCACTATATGTTTGAATGAGTACTTGCGAAACAATGTTCAATCGTTTAGGTACCCCATTTATTAACATTACAATTTTCTCATTCCGTTCCATTTGTGCACCGTAGTTTAATAAATTGTTTACATTTCTTTCAAAACGACTTAGGTAATCTTCGAATTTCTCATTGTATTTACATTTATCCCCTATAATTATGCTGCGTACATGTAATTGTAATGTCAAATCCTGTTTCTTATCGAATTTAGCACAAAGTAGATCATACATTTTCGTAGGATCATCTTCGTCCATAACACATTCAAATAAATCATCGGTAATATGCATTATTATAATGTTCTTACCTGCCTGTGTTACTTTACTTTTTGTAATATCATAATACTTCGGATCACACCGTAACAAACTCCAAATTCTCATTTTCCAAATTTTGAAATTATTTCCATCAGCTCCAAGTTTCTGAATACCGTAATCCATTTTTTATAATTTGTTACGGCGAACTTACTTCTACGCGTGCTTTACAAAAAAAAACCTTTAAAATACACAATTAAAACTGTCTAAGCCCATAACCTATTGTGAATGTTTGTTCTATAGATGAATAAATAAATAAAACTATTGTGAACACTTTCATACAAAATTGTTGTAAGAACGAAATACTTTGCGGTTAGGTACTCTGAATGTCCATCAATTTTCTGAATATAATTAAAAATAGTTTTGATATTTATTAATATTTATTGTTTGAAATGTTTATCATGTTTAAGTACATATATATATAAACAAAAGCTGCTGAAAACGTTTTGTGCTGTTCAAAAGTAATTGCGAACAATTGATTAAAGTAGAGAATATACAAATAAAAAAAAATATGTGAACTAAAAGAAAAAAGTTAGCATAGCTGTTGCGAAATGTGAATAGCGTTAGTTCATTATAATTGAACGCTTATCCAATTTTGTTGTTAGCTTCTTTATAATCTATTACATTTCCCCTCATGATATCGCATACATGTTATTGGGAAAATATATTTTTTAATTTTATCGAAGGCGTACATTTGAAATTAATTTAGGAAGTCTTTGTTTATTTATTCCAACTTGTTAGTTTTCATTCAAATTGAACCATTTTTTTTTCTTTAGACATGCGTGCATAATATGACTTTTCATTTGACTTTGTTTGTGGTACATGAATTTAATTTTTCTCAATGTTATTTAAAATAATTTTTATTTCAAAAATATTTTTCAAATTAAAGGAATTGTTTACTAAACAACTTATATTGTGTTTGCTATTAAATAATATGGTCTAAACAAGAACGAGTTGCAGTTATAAAGAAGAACAATAGCTGATGAATATATTAAGTTCATGTTACTTACCAGCTTGATGAAATCTGATTATATAACGCGATTGGAAATTACTTCAGTTAAACGTGACATATTTTAGTAGTTGGTTTAATTTTAACTTGCATTATTGTGATTGATTCTGTGTAATTTTAATGTTATTGTTTATTTACAATGTTTTATATATTTTAATAAATATACATATAATACAGCCATTGTCATGATGTTACGAACGTACGAGATCCATGTCAAAGTTTGTCAAATTTATGTTTTTAGAGTTATTACCGAGATCGTTTAAGTTCGATTAGGTAAGATTAGTTAAATAGTAAAATCGGTACTGAAACTTTTAAATTGGCTATCCTTCTTTGTTCCCTACCACAATTAAAATATGTATTATCTGTTTGTTTCTCACTAATTTAAATTTGACTATTATTGACGTTTTTAATTTTTTTCCTAGCCTACAACTCACTAAGATGATAATATATCTATTTATATGCCTAACATATATTTATTATCTTCATTTTTTAAAAAAATAAAAAAAACACCTTTAGTTGTTTTTTTTATTACAATGTGTTCAATATTTGAACATTCAGTAACACTAAATTGATTATATTAATTATATATATTTCAGACTCCCAATAGAATATCCCTGTATTCTATACGTATTATTATTTGCTATAAGGTTTGGTTCTTTGTAACCGTCTTAATTCGTCCTGCCGGATTGAAAGCTGCTTTGCCTTTGAATTTGTATGATTCTGCAGTCTTACTTCATGCTTTCTTGCTAGTTACTTTATCGCCAATGATACTTAGGATACATGAATATCACGATGGACATTATTGTTTCTTTCGCATTGCCTCTCATTAGTGATAATTCTATGAACATTGTTTTGGAATGTCTGAACTTTTTTCATGTGAATTAACTCCATGTTGGTTTCAGTATTTGATTATATTCTAATAGCTTATTGCTCAGCGAAAGAATAATCTGTCTTCTGGGAAACCAGTTCATCTGCAGAATTTTCAACTTTAGCTATTCTATTTTTTTATTCATATGAATTGACGAATTTAATTCTATGTTCAGATGCACACCTAGATGTTTTATGTTATTTTTATGAGGTACAGTTTTCGAAGTAATTATAATTGGATAATACTGGACTTTTCTGTTAGTAAAATTGATATGCATAGATTTCTCCTTATTTAGTCTTTTTTTTTTTATTGTTTTGTCCACTTCCAAATAATTTTGATACGCGATTGTACATTCTTAGTTGATTATTTACAGCAGTATCATTTGCAAACATGGCTGTCATGGCTTGCTTATTAACCAGAATAGCAGCAGTATACAATATGAAATTAGACCGAGAACGCTTCCTTACGGAACTCCTCTTTGTATGGTTTGTAATTCAGAGTATTCATCATTATATTTTATTGTAAAAAATCTGTCAGGTACGAATCTGTTTTTTTTTTTTTTTTATAATATCTTCTTAATTTTAAATACCAGTTCCTATGATATACCATGCTAAGACCTGCACTACATCGAGGAACACAGCTGTACAGATCTTTTCTTCAAGGCTATTATCTTCATATATATTTTTTTATTAAAGTTAGTTTTTTACTGATAAGTAGTTACCTCAAATGCAGTATGTCGCATTCATTTTTATTTATTATTCTCTCCACTTAATTAGTACTACCTATATTCATGATTTTTACAGAGATGCCACTAAAATTATATGGTTATATAGATTTGGGTTCTTTATAAATAAATACGTGTCATCGAAAATTAAATTTTTATTTATTAAATTTCAATGATCCTTATAGTGTTGCATATATATATATATATATATATATATATATATATTTATATTAATAATTATAGTTTTCTATTACGTTGTATTAATGGTTATAATATTTGATCACGCATTTATTTTCAAATACTGAGTCTCATATGAGCGGTTCCTACTTATATGAGGCCCCGTCATTATAATACATTGTCAATTAAAAATTAATTTTATCCCCGGTGTTAAAAATTCTTTAGAATTTTATTTAAGATCAAGCCACATGCCCAGGTATCGGACTTTATTTTCCTGTGGGATCTTACCATTAAGATCAACAGGAGGGCATGTGTTCCGCCTAGTTGTAAATGTAACATGTACTGACGGTTGGGTTAATTTTAACCCTCCATTGTCGTGCCCAGATGTTCAAGTTGTTTAAACCGCGCTGTAATTTTTCTGAAGCCGCTACCGGATCATAGTAATCGCGTACTTTTGTACAAAACTATGCTGAAACCCATATGGATGTATAGTGCGCAATTATGGGGTTGTGCAAAAAAGACAAACACGAATAAAATCCATCGTTTGCAAAATAAAATCTTACGCCTAATATACCGAGCTCCATGGTATATGACGAATTATATAATCCACTTAGATCTAGGCGTACATCCAGTACAAGAAGAAATACGTAAAATTGCTAATAGACACCTTCAACGGCTACGTCATCATCCAAACGAGCTGGCGGCTCAACTACTACACACGCAGCAAGATCTCAGAAGACTAAAAAGGACGAAGATTACGGATTTAGCCCATTGACAAATAGGAGGACTCACCAAGGGGTGTGTCCTTCATACAGGTGATTGAATCTTAGATACAATTTGTTAGATAGCTATTACTGGCTAGTTACAAATTTGGAAATGGTGAAAAAAAAAAAAAAAAAAAATGTTGATATTCAAAATTATGTATATCTTTAAAATGAATTAAAGTTTTGACAATGGCGAAAGTAATTATATAAATATGAACGAAATTTTAATAAAAACTTTTTTAATATTTTTGTACTCAGTTTTATACACGCTCTGTTGTGTAGATCTCGACATAGTTGATTTATGTAAATACATATTTTGTGTATATACATTTTTTATTTTATTTTTTACATAATTATTAAAAAATTTAAATAATTAAATATCTACCAATATAAATACGGATCAAGAGTGAAGCCAAAAAAATTTCGTGTTTTGTTCCTTACATTAAAATGCATAATGCTGTTTATTTTATTTTAAAACGTATTTTTAGTAATGTTTTAATATACTAACATTAATTTTTTGTATTATACGTACTTATTAATATCCTAAGAGATGCCACCTAAATTACTTGGGACCATTGTAAATAAAATACGCATTATTTGAATGAAATCTTTATTAAATATGTTTATAAAATTTTTACGAACCTATAATGTTACGATTATGTATAAAAAATTTAGTTAACGGCTATAATTTCTGTTTACATAATTATTATTATTTTTAACTATTACAAATTTTTATTTATGCGTCATCTAATTTCACGTTGGCTTTGTAAAATCTAGAGGCAGCTGATACCTCAAGGAAAAAACGTCTTATGCCGGTATTAGTGTCTTTTATTTATATATAAATGAAAAATATATTTCCAAGGGCGTCCTATGTCGGAATCTTTTCCCTTGTATTTATATTTGTCAAGCCCATATTAACCGCCGAAGATAAAAATTATATTTTCCAGTGTACTGATCTATTTTAAATATTTGCATTTTTCCCATCTAATTAAAGCTCAATTATTGTTAAAATTATATATAATATTCGGAGTTATACATCTTTGCAATGCATAAATATTTTTAACACTCTGTCATAATTTATCTTAAAATAAATAAATGTATTTATACATATAAACATATATTACTACACATATATTATTTATTTATTTGACTATCGTTTTAAAATAATTAATAAAGATTATTGTACACATATCGTGTATAAAGTTAAGAAAAAATATATATTCATAGTCTTTTTCTGATTACCAAGTATTAGTATGTTGTTCATTTGATATTTTTTTAAAATTGTGATTGTATTTTTGGCAATGTTTTAGCATATCATTACTTAACTACAATCTGTGTACGTATTACATATTATTACCATATAATTATTAACGTTTGCCTAATTAATATTTACAAAGAATTTTCTTTTTTGCCCCCCCCCCAAAAAAAAAAAAAAAAAAAAAAAAAAAATCTGATCTTAAAAGATTCTTGTTTTACTTACTACAGCATAATGAAATGTTTGATTAGTTTATTATCTTTATCATTTCATTTTTTTACAAAAAGTTTTTATCTGAAACTTACCCTAGATCGTTTGGTACCTGATTTTATTTTGAAGATAAGATTATACCGATACTGATATTTTAATTTTCCACTAATCAATTTTATTCGGCTACAGAATTATCAATCGACGAATTAGCGTATGCATTAGAAATATGATTTACATATTTTGGGCTCTTGCTGTCGTATAATTGGTTGGTATTTTTACTTATATTTTAGCATTTGTTATATATTTGGGGGGGAAATACATTTTCATGAATATGTCCTAGGATACACGTACATCTCAAAAATGCCTTATAAGTTTGTTAAAAACAATTTATGTATTAATCCAACTGTCTAGTTAATTATGATCTCATTTTGATTCTAAAATAAATATTCCAACCAACATTTAAAAGAGAGAAATAAGTATTGTGATAAAGAAAAAAAGGAGAATGGATATTCTCTAAGGAATCAAAAGCTTTTTAATACCCATAAACTTTGTGGTTCGAAAACGTTGCTTACGAATGTAATTTTTTCTTATCAAATTAATAAATTAAAAATAAAATCGATCTGTAAGTTGAAATGAGTTTCGTTTGGTTATTCGAAACAGTATGAATAAAAATCGTTATTTGTACAAACCAATGATGTGTTGTTCTTGTTTTTATTTGCAGACGTTCGTAAATAAATATAATCGATTAACTGAAAAAAGTAAGAAAAAACGTATTTAAATTTTTTAAAAAAAAAAAAAAAGGAAAAAAATGTGTCTATATCAACAAGGAGCGGATTGGGTATGTATATAATTACATATTAAAATAGTTAAATGACATATCGTATTTTTTTATTTTATACTTTAATAATAGAAAAAATATTTGTCTGTACATACTGTTTTGAATATTTAATAAATTAACTAATTGACATTTATTCTAAAGTGAGGGATTTGATTGAAGTCCACATATTGTATTATCGTTCATTCTATCGAATGTATGTTTCTTGCTCCTAAATATCTTATCATATTTCCCTTGATTATTGTTAAAAGCCTGGTATCCACGTTTAGTTCATCTATAATGAGTTCGACACACTGTCCATGATACATGAAAAGGTTTTCGATACATTGCCATCTTGAAGGCATTTATATGCTTTGCATCACCTTTTTTGATGATCCATGTTTCAGATAAAAATGTGTATATTGACCAGTTTTATATATATATATATATATACTATTCTCATTCTAATCTCACTATTATGACGCATGCATGTTTCCTTTTTGCATTTTCATGTATTTTTCTCTTTACATTCGCATGTCTGTTATTATTGAATCAAAACAGCTAAAAATTGTCATACTATTTCATAACCTTCAATTTTTATAGTTTTTAGTCGATTATGTTTTCTTCAGTCAACAATCGTCACATTTGTCATCAGTGTGTTAACCTTAATATTTAATACTAAGTTATAACTTTTACATTTTTCTTAATATCTTGAAGCTATTCTGAGAAGGCAAGTAATACTATGTCATCTGCATACCGCAAATTATTAATTTTGCGGTCACTTATTGTTATGTCACCTTTCCATCCATCAAGTACTCTTCTCAAATTATATGTTTATTATATCTATTAAATAAGAAAATGTTGTATTGTCTTGCTACAAATTTAAAATGGTTTTAATTTATAGTTATAAACTCTTACAATCCTTATGTTATTTTAATACACCTTGCACATGATCCTCATGTGTTCTGTTACCAGTTACACATAGTATCTGGCATAATTTGTCAAATCAAATGCTTTGGAGGATTCAAAGAAATGTGTATAATTATAAGTGATACTTTCGTGCTTTCTTAACAAAATATGTTCTCTTGCTCCATGACTAGACTTAAATCCCAGGTTATTATATAATCTTTAAGTCTCTCCATGATAATAGAACTTTACTGTATGAGCTTGCTATATAGGTGAGCTTTTTTTTTTAGAAAAAAAATAATAAAAGGGATGATTTACACCAGTTTGTGGGCCATTTGCCAACTCCATACTTTGTTGTATATTTCATGTATTAAATTAGTACAATAATTTTCCAGTTCTTTAAGTTTTAAAACAGGTTCATATAATTGTCTGATTCAAGAAGTTGTCCTACTACTCTGAAGTTTTAATTTTGCCACTTCTTACATTTTACGCAGAATTAATAAATGTATTATTCAGTTATCTGATTTTCTTGCAAGTAAACTGATAACAGTATAATCATCGCTAAATTCTGTGTTTAAATAATTTTATCATAAAATTTTTATAAAGAATATTGGTTCTACTTAGATTCCCAGGTATATTGGAATTATAGAGAAATCAATAGCTAATTACCTCGCAAGAAAGCTGGATAACCATCACTAGATAATATAGTGAGGGAACTCCATCTTTTCTGCTAATAGCATTGATGAGGGAGCTGTCTCTTATAGAATTTTAACATTGATGAGGTAGCTACAGCTTTTTATTGTTTTTGTTTACTACTTATGATATTCCTTCAATGCAACCTGTGATCTCTTTTCACCTCCCCTCCCCTCACTCATATAATTATTATTATTTTCTATTGAAGGCATTGCCTGAAATTGTTAATCGATTAAGAGGTAACAATCGAATACATATTAATAATTGTATCACTGGAATCACACATTTATGTACAGTCCATCCTGTGTTTGTAGATTACATGATTTATATTATTCTTAATACTTGATAATAAAACTAGTACTGGTCATATGGAAGTTGAGGAAATGTTACAAGCCCATCTTATTATCTCCTTGTTTGAGTGCCATTTCCATTAATGAAGGTTGGCTACAACTTTTGAATATTTCCTAGCTAAATGTATTAGTTCAACCGCCGATTTTACTGTCGTTTGCTCAAAGTTTTTTATCCATGACATCCATCCTACCGCTGGACTCTTATCTTCCCTTCCAATATTGTTTGTAATATCTTGTATTTTTGATTACGCATAATATGCCCCCCTAAGTATGCTGTTTTTCTTTTTTATAATTGCCAGAAGCTCTTGATTTTGACCATTCATTATGTGATCAACATGGGCTATTTTTAGCATTCTTCTAAAAATTCACATTTCAAATGCATGGAGCCGGTTTAACATTGCTTTTTTTAGCATCCATGCTTCTATTCTGTACAATAACACTAGTATACATAGCATTTCACCATTCTATACCGTATATGAAGTGAGGTTTTTATTACTGAATGAGGGCCTCACTTTTAGAAACATTGCTCTTGTCTATTCGATTCAAACCCTAATTTCTGTATCTTGATCGACATTTACTGTTATATAACACCCAAGATATTTAAATTTGCCTACTTTCTCCACCAATCTTGCATATAATTTTATTTTTTGGGTGTTTATTTTCAGTCCTAGCTTGTTTCTCTCGCCTACTATTTTATCTAGAAGACTTTGTAATCTGTGTTCATTGTCTGCAATTATTGCCATATCTGCATATTTAAGATTGTTTATCAGAATTCCATTTATCTTAACTCCTCCTTTAAAAGCATTTCCTAGGACTTTTTCTGTGTAGATATTGAAGAAGATTGGAGATAAACCAAATCTTGTTGTACCCCTTTATTGATATTTATATATTCTGTAAGTCAACTATTCATCTTTACTGCTGCTAATTGCTTCCAGTATAATGATGTAATTTTTTGACATATTTATAGTCTAATCCAGCTATATTCAGAAATGTTTATTAGTTCCAAATGTATACCTGAATAAAATGCCTTGTAATAATCCAGAAAACATATAAATAGGTCTGTGTTTTGTTCTGTGCATTTTTGATCTAACACATTAGGACTGGACAGTGTTTCTCTAGTACCTAATCCATTTCAAAAACCAAACTGCATGTTAGAAATTTCTTCATTGCGGTTATAAATTCTTCCATGTATTATCTTTTGAAATATTTTGGGAACATAACTTGTCAAACTTATTAATCTGTAATCTTCACATTTCTTAGTCATTGCTTTTTTCAGATGCATTTTATGGACAAAATTGCCCAAAAATTTCAGGTTTTGCAATTTACCACATACCACATCCTGATGGTGGTGCAGCTGTCATAAGACAAAATATTAGGCATTACCAACAGCCAAATTTCTATGAAGAATATGCTCAGGCTGTATTGGTGGCAATAACAATGGGCAGTGTAGTTACAAACATTGTAGCAGTATACTTCCCACCAAAGTATATTAAATATGATCACTATGTACAGTTTTTAAAGTATGGTAACTGCTTTATTATCAGTGAAGACATCGATGCTAAAAATGAAGCATGGGGTTCATAGCAAGTTACAATACATGATCAGAGTACTATCCATATAAAAAGAAAGGAACTGCTGAAAGCCTTACAATCAGTGCAGCTTAGCAAGTTCAAGAAAACCAACATACTGGCCTTCTGACAGGCAGAAAACTGGATCTTGAGATTTCTTTATCATAAAAGGTGTTACAAGTAATTACATAGACATCGAGGGTAATTGATCTTTCATCAGATCACACCACTGTTCTCTTGATACAGAGTGCAACAGCTATACAAAGAAATAAGAAACAAAACCTAACTAATAATCTAATGAATTGGGATACATTTTGGGAAGATAGATCAGAAAATAAACCTTAGAATATGATTGAAAACAAAACAAGATTTGGAAGAACACTCAAAAAGTTTCATTGAAGCAGCCAACACAGCTACACCTGAACCAGAAAGCTATAAATCAAAAGAAATCACATACTCATTACAAGTATGACTCAAGATCACTGAATGAAGATAAGCCTCATGCATATGGCAAAATACACAGTCCACATGATAAAAATCTATTTAATCAAACTAGTTGCCCACTTAATGTGTTAATAAAAAAGATTTACAAAGAAACATTCACCACATACATCTTTTGGAAAGCTACACAAAAAAATTAAACATACAATTACACATGCTCCATCTGTTAAAGATGAGGGTGGAAACTGGGTAAGATCAGATGTTGATAAAGCTGCTTTGCTCACCATTTATCTTAGTATTCAAACTGCATAATATGACCTCCACTATCAATATCAGCATTAATTATAAAATGGACAAAAAGTGAAAATATATACACCATATGAGGTATGAATCCTCAGAAAACTCTAGGTTGATGGCATATTCTCTGAGTTCCAAAAGAACTCACAAAAAAAGGAAAAGGTATAATTGTTTTGTTCAATGCTTGTTTACATTTAGAATACATCCCAGGCTGTTTCAAAATAGTGCAAATCATTATGGTAAAAAACATAACAAACCATACACTGATGTAGGGTCATACAGACCAATTTCATTATTGCCAACTATATCAGTTATTTGAGAAATTATTACTCAGACAACTATTGCCTATGGATGAAGAGTATATACCAGACATCAGGTTTGGGTTTCAATGGAAGCACTCTACAATTGATCAAGTGCACAGGATCACAACAATAATCAATAGAGCATTTGAGGGAAAAAATATTGCCTGGCCATCTTCTTAGACATAGCATAAGCTTTCAACAAGGTATGGCACAATGGCTGACCTATAAATTAAGCCAAATTCTGCCAGGTAACATCTGCCATTTGCTCATGTCTTATTTATCAGAACAATTTAAAGTACAGCAAGAAAATGTTATGTCTGCATCCTACAACATAGAAGCTGGAGTATCACAGGGAAGCATTCTTGGTCCCATTTTGTATATTCTGTATACAGAAGACTTACCAATGGATGTGCAAACGACAACAGTTACATTCACTGACAATACAGCTATATTAACCATTAGCAGTAATCATTCTGAAGTGTAAATAAACTGTAAAACTCTTGGAACAAAGTGCATGAATGGACATCAAACTGCAAAGTTAAAATCAATGAAGAAAAATCAGTGCATATAACATTCACATACTGATGAAAACCTGTTCCACACTCAGTCAAGTACCTTGGTATGAACCTGGATAAGCAACTGACCTGGAAAATACATTCCAGAATGAAATGTAAACAGATAAAGAAGAAACAGTTATATTGGCTTATTGGATTGAAATCACCTCTAGATGTAAGGTACAAATGTCTACTGTATCGGCAGATCATAAAGCCAATATGGACTTGTGGTCTGCAGTTATGGGGCTACCAGCAGGTCTTCTAGAGCAAAGATCCAAGCTAGATAAAGCTTAATACTACATCAATTGTTGATGCATGCCATTATTCAAAAAATGATGATATTCATTGAGACTTGCACATCCCACTTGTAAACAAGATTAGAAAATTTGCTACAGCATGCAAGAAGAGGCTACACCAACATGTCAATGTGGAAGCTACCAATTTACTAAATACTAGTCAAGACATCAGGTGTCTTAAAAGACACCACCTGGCAGACTTATTATGAAATCATTAAATCTATTAGATAAATAAATAGATAAATATAAACTAATTTTCATAGTTATGGTTAATGGACTACTGGCATCAACCCATAAGCTGGCTAACAGGATATCTTGTTAGTAAGCTACACTTTACTAAATTTGATACTTATTTAACCTCAAGAGTTAAGATCATATCTTTATTTAAAAAATAAAATAAAAAATAAATAGGTAAATTGTGTTTTTGTAAGGTCAATTGAAAAAAATCTGTAAATATTAAATTTGTGAAGTTATTAATGAACAATTAATTAGTTTTATTTTAAAGCTAAATCACATTTTTATTTTTATTATTATATAATATCAAATCTTAGTTTTCTTTGCAAAATTCAATTAATTTTAATATTTGTTTTCAGGTGAATAGATGTTTGAATAAATAAAACTGAAATATTAACATTCAAAATGGTTGTAGAACATTGGAGCAATGTGGAAAAACTGTCATAATAAAAAAATCAATATTTATAAAGGAATTTTTATAAAACATAAATATATGTTTTATAATTGTAAATACCTCATTACTTCATATTTGAGCCAGTCACTTGATCTTTAAACCAATTTGCATGGAACACATAACTGATGCAATTAAATCCAAGCTGAAATTAAATCACTTGAAAAATCTGAAACATGGTTCATGCATTATTTCTTTAATAAAAATTAAATTTAAAGAATAAAACATTAACAATATGAATTATAACATTTTAAAAATTCTGGACAAAATTGGTTCATAAGAAAGATAATTTAATAACACAGTAAAAAATACATTCAACTCTAATGATAACAAAAATTACATTATATGACCTGTAAATATGATAGGCCTGGGTTAGTAATTTAACAATCTTTTAACTTTACTACCAACATTTTAAACTTTTGTTTTATATTACTAACTCTAACTCAACTATTTATAGTGGATTGAATTCTAACAAACATTAATTTTACATAAAAATTTTAATTTATCTAAAAAAAAATAGAAATTAACAAATTTTTAAACATACTTTAAGAAATATTCGAACATTACATGGCAATGATAGAGCAATTTAAAAAATTGTGATAATCAAAAATTACTTATTTTGAAAAAACACTAGAACGTTATTAAAAGCACATTTTGTTATTAATATGTTAAAATACAGAAATAAAAGACCTTGATTTTAGATTTTTTCCCCAGCTTTAAATAATCTTAGTGTCAATTATTTCAATTAGCAAAACAAAATAATAAAGTTAATCACTATAAAAATTATTTTATTAAAAGCTTTTTGAGAATCATATCATTTTCAAGCATATAAAAAATGTTACAATGCTTGAAAATGATGTTTCTCGAAAAGGTTTTAAAATATTTTTATAGTGATTAACTGTTTTTATTTTGTTAACTCATAAAATCATTAATACATTAACATTAAATATTTAAATGATTCATCCAAACAGTATAATTAAAAAGTTAAATTATTTGTACAATTTAAAGGAAAACATTTCACCCTGTTAAACATGTTTCGTTATTATAAGCTTTTTCATGGAATAATTTAAACAAACCTGATCGTAAGTATCAAATATTTAAGTTATTGGTACAAATATTTAATAAAAGAATTAAATAATTTCTAACATTAAAAAGAAAACAGCTTACCCTGTTAAATATGTTCCATCATGATCCCATCCCAAATTTGCTTTCATCTGCAGCTCACAGTTGTGTACAAAATACTACTGAACATTTTGAAGTAACAACATACAATGAACTTTAAAAAATGTACATCCTACTTCTGGGAAGATCTTTGTACTACTAATCAGTAGAAACAGAAATAGAAAATCAAAATGTATATAAATAACAAAATTGCATTTATATGTGTGTAAATATCAATTTTACATGTATCAAATATTTGAAATAAAACATAAAACTCTAAAATTTTGAATAACTTATGAAATTCGGAAATGTCTTTAATTCTAACTTCTCTTAAGTCTTAATTTGCGACAGTGTTTTACATGTCTCTGAGCCTGAATTTTATTTAAACTCTAGTGTGTACATCACTGTCTATTCCATGATTGGTGTAGTGCAAGTATGTTGTTATAATATTAGCTTTGCAGCGATATAGAAAGTGTAAAAAGGGCTAAAAAATCAGAGGTCACTAAAGGCTTTGGAATCGTTTCTAACACATTAAATGCTTTCAAAAATAAAGACAAGATTTTTTAAAGTGACTATGAAAAAGATCTTGTAGTACCAGACAATTCAGATGTTGACAATTATGTTTTAAAATGATTTAAATAAGCATGTGACAAGAAAACTCCTTTTTATTATGGCCCTCTGCCCTGATCACTTTAATGTTGATTTGGGTTAAAAATATTTCAGTGCTAGCACAGGTTAGACAGATGGTTTCAAAAAGCAAAATAAGATATATTTCAAATGTATCTGTGGTGAAAGTGGAGGGGAATAACCCAGAAATATTTTTAATGGCAAGAAGACTGGCCTTTTTTCAAATGTCCACCTGACCAAAACCCTTACTTTTATAGATGTGAAATGCCATGGAAGGAAACTTAGCAAGAAAAAGTTACAGTTTTGGCTTGAGCAAACATGGATGGCTCTTAGAATCAGTCTTTATTGGTAATAGAATATGTATCTAATAGACAAGCTTCAATAACTAGCGGTTTTTCTTTGGAATGTGCTTATGAAAATTGATAAAAAAATTTGTAAAGAAAGTAAACTTGACAACTGCACTGCCCACAACATTCGACACATGAAAAAACAAAATTCGAATAAAGAAATAAAGATTCCTCCAATATTTATACCTAGCATTAGTAACCATTAGTAACATACAAATATTAAAACAAAAAATTGAAACTACATTAGGCGCAAATACTTTCAATTATAAAACCATTAATGGAAAAGGATTAATAAAAATAAATGTACTAAACATAAAAAATTACAGAGAAATAATTAAAATTTTAAATGAACAAAATGTAGTTTACCATACCTATCAACTGAAACATGAACGGGCATACAAAGTAGTGTTAAGGAACATACATCCCTCTGTCCCGATAGAAAAGACATAGCATCTGCTTTATCAGAAAAAGGACATCAAGTCAGACACATACTAAACATAAAACACAAAATAGGGAAATATCAGCTTCCTCTATTTTTTTATTGACTTTAAACCAAAAGATAATAAAAGTATCTACGATATCAAATACCTATTAAATGCTAGTCACATTTGAGGCACCAAGGAAAAAGAATGTAATTGTGCGGTGTATAAGATGTCAACAATATGGACACACAAAAACATATTGTACCCGACCGTTGTACAAAATCATGCATACATCAATTGCAATAAAGACTTAAATCTACAGTCAACATGTGCATTATGCAATGAACACCATACAGCCAATTACAAAGGCTGTACTGTATATCAGGAACTAATTAACAGAAGAAAGAGAATAGCTACAGTCTTACTAAATAATAGGGACAACAACAACAGGGAAACTGAACTAAATAAACCAATAGTACAGAAACACAACAAATAAAGCAAAATAGAAACATAAATAAATTATCGTATGCTGAAGTTACAAATAACAAAACATAAAATCTTACGATTCCATAATTAGTAATAAGCATAATAATGAAAAAAATAATAAAGTACCAGAGATAGCAGTAATAATAGCAACAATATAGAAAAGGCATTAACAAAGTTCTTAAAAGACATTAAAGAACTTATCATGGATATGATAACCCAACAAATCAAATGATAAGTTGATTAATCCAAACTCTAATGTCAGGATTAATAAACAAAAAATGAATTTTCTAAAAATAGTTACCTGGAATGCCAATGGCCTTTCAGCCATAAAAATGAAATTTGAATGTTTTTAAACCAAAATAACATAGATATCTCACTTAACAAACAAAAACTATTTCCATATTAACAGATATAGCACACCCCATCCTAGTGGTAGTGCTCGAGGCGAATCAGCTATAATTAAAAATAACATCAAACATTATGAAATCAGCAAGTATCAAACCGATTACTTACAAGCAACCAGTGTATGTATACAAAGCTTGGATAAAGCATATTGTCGAGCAGCACATAAAATCAACACCCATTTAATGACTTTCTAAAAACCCTCTTCTACATAATAGGATTGGGCATCAAGATTAACAACATTTACAGTAAAAGAATTATTGAAAGCTCTAGAAAGCAACAGATATCATGTTTTAAGTACTGGTTCTCCCACATAATGGCCGACAGATAATAAAAAACTTCCGGATCTACTTGATTTTTTTATAACTAAAAGACTAGCTACTCATTTCATTGGAACACAATCAGAGCACAGTTAATTTTCCAATCATACAGCTGTTACTTTAACATTAAGTTGTTACGATTTTGTTTGGTTTATAATTTATAAAATCAATACTCTCCAATATATTCAGCATTATCATGAGATGCTAACGAAACTATAATTAAAGGTTTGTCGTCAGTTGACGGGTTGGAAGACGTAAAGTCTTCGGATTTTTATTAATATTTCAGGTTTGTCTATATTATACTTTCATATAAAACTTCAAAAGAAGAATTAAGAACGGTAGATAATAAACTGAATTCTAGATGAAAAACTGTCAATATACAAATTACAACTTACTTTAAAACAAAAAATTCTATTAAAAAAATTATTAATCGCAAAAACATATCTAGATCACTTAATGATTTTTTTTCTTTTTTAAATGAATTACTTCTCACTGAAAGTAAGTGAAAATATATTGTGGTCTATGGACGCAACAAATCTGAATCAAGAACTAACTGGCTGTCAGCTATAAGAATCAGTACACTGCAAAAATATTCTAATATTGGAGAAAACTCCCTTAGTGCCATTCTTAAAATAGATAAACTGATATATTAGGAATGAGTAAAATTTGTAGGCCATGTAATAGAAAGTATATTTTTAAGATAAAACTATGTTTTATTCCGGCAGTCAAGAAAATGATTCTCAGTATTGGCATGGAGCAGTTGTTATTGTAAGTAGTGAAATTGGTAAAATATGTCATAAATTTCGTTCCACATTCCGACAGATGCATGTTAATATAAATTAATGGGCATCCTTTCAAAATAAACATAATTCAAACGCCAACAGCGGAAAATAGTAAAGAAGATTACCGGATGTTTTATAAATAACTAGAAAATAAAACTAACATTAATGTCATTATCGGGTAATTTCAATTCAAAAAGAAGGAAAGGGTCGTGTTGGAAATATTGTTGATGATTATGGGCTAGGTGATCGGAAATCCAAGAGACGAATTGCTGGAATTCTGTCAGGAACATGAATTGATTATCATGAATATATGGTTTAAACTTACACCAGGACGGCTCTATACCTGAAGGTCGGTCAGGGATAAATCGGATTCAGCATTCAAGAATCAAACAGAATTTATATTAATAAATTTTCAATTTCGGAACACCATGTTAAGCGTTAAAGCTAATCATGCAACTGATATAAATTTTTGTACCATAATCCCCTGATTGGTAGAATGTTGTTGAAATTAAAAAAAATAGTCAGGTTACCAGTACAAAAGAATGTGAATGTTAGCGAATTAAAAAATGAAGGACTAAAACGGCAAAGTTGCTGGGACAGATGGAATCTGGGTAAAATAATGTATAGTTTGGTTGACATCAACCTTCATTCCATTATTGAAACGATCATCTGCCAAGAGATGTATCGATTATAGAATAAGTACGCTTTCGGTATTTTTGAAAATTATACATGCTTGTATATGGCAGAAAATAAATGACAGATTGGTAAAACACAGTTTGAGTTCAGGAATCGTTTTGAAACTCGTGAAGCAATAGTAGCTATTCAAGTTCTTGATCAAAAATGTCTAGTGTTTTATTATGAAACAAATAATAATGTGAAACGTGACATTTTGTTAATACTGTTAAGGAGTATATGATTTAACAATAAAGACATTAACATTACCACACAGCTATATTAGAATCAAACAGCCTATGTTAAAGTAAATAAACTGACAACTGATGGGATTAAAATATTGACAGGCATACGACAATGATGTACTTTCCAATATTATTTAATTTGTATTTGGAAAAAATGAAAGTTCGTTATGAAGCAGAAAAGGGAATAAAAGTGAATGGGCAATGGATAAATAACAGATATATCGAAGTTTTTTCGATGATAATGTGCGGGATCTGCATGTTGAGAAAAATAGATCAAACAAGCAAAAAACTAGGATTGCTATAAATATATATAAATGTACATTTAAATATAGTAATAGCACACAAGAAACCGCGAATTTTTATAGACGTGTTACGATTTAGTAGGAATTAGAATTACGCACATGCAAGGTAAATAGAAGTACAATGCAGATATCACGCGCATGCATGCTGCGAATAACGCGTTGTGTTGACCTACCGATCACCTACGCTGAATTACTGTTATTAGTTTCACTATTTCTTTCCTTGTACAATAAAAAATTAATCGATATAACGTTTTTTAAAACTATGACTTGTATACTTTTTCGTTTGTTATATATATATATAAAAATATATATAAACCATCATTTACTACTAAATTGTATATGACCATATTTCTTTTGACCACAAATACAATATTAAATTTATGATTCATTTTTTATCAATAATTTAATTATATTAAAAATACTGCAAATATCGTACCTGGCAAAATCAGCGTTTTGTTAAGTCCGTCACCTGCATTTATATTTTTCCAAGTCGATTTTTTCAAGCTCATTTAAAGCGTTCATTCTAATAAACGTCCTTCTGGCATAACATAAAAATGTATAATCAATTTTAGTTTCAACAACTTTCTAATTTCATATATCACTGATTAAGTTTTTAAATAAAATTTTTAAAAAGACGATAAAAAAACAGCAACAATTCAACAGAAAAATAATGGTAAGGACGAATCAAACTCGATTACTGACATAGATATGAAATCTCCCGAGGATAAATCGAATAAAACTATAACTGTAATAAAAATTATCAGTAAAACGCCTAATCGTTGGCAAGTAATTCCTTTAGGAAAGATGAAACGCATAACTTCACCCAACCACCAGTAAACAAAAACGAAACTTGTTTTTTGGCCGCTTTTAAAACATCCAGATTCCGACTCTAAACAATTAAATAATGAATAAAAGAATGAAACAGAAAGTACTTCTCCCGATACTAGTACATTAAAGGAAAAAAAAACGCATCCAAAGCCACCGCCTATAATCATATATGGAATTACAAATATAAAAAAATGGAAAACTTCATCTGTTCAATAAGAAAACTTTATTTGCCAAATGTTAAATGAGGAAAAAGTAAAATTAAGAACCACACTGACGCTGATAATTAATCAAAGCCCTAAAAAAAAATAAAGTGATATACACGTGCCAACTCAAAGAAGAACGAGCTCATAGAATTGTAATTACAAATATTCATGACACAGTACCGCCTGAGAATATTAAAAACGCATTTAATCTAATAGGATTTAAACGGAAAAACATAATAAATATTAGATATTTAAAAACTAAATAAACACTTCTTGTTCTTCGTCGACTTTGATTCATGAACTAACATTAAGGAAATATATAATGTGGAATATTTAATGAATATAAAAATTAAAACCTCCATACAAAAATATGAGGTGCCCAGCTTTTGGGTAAATCATACTGTGCTGTACCATTCATTTGTATCAAATATGAAGAAATGCATCAAACAAATGCTTGTAATAAACCAAGCAATACGCCTGCTAAATGTGCACATTGCGAGGGCAACCACAACGCCAACTACAAAGAATGTATCATATATAAGGAACTACTCAAGATAATAAATAGTAAACAAAATAATAAACCACGACCAATTAACAATGATAATGAACAAAATCGATCAGTCTATCGAAAACTTCCCATAGCAGTTAAATAAAGAGCACTTTACACAAACCGTGACGAATAGAAAATATAATTATTCAGCAGCACTCCATAATAAAATCCCAGGAACAGTAAATCCTAAATTAGCACCAATTAATAATAATAATAATTATTATTATTATAAGTTTATTGAATTCCTTTCTGAATTCAAACATATGTTTAATCAATTAATTTAACAAAATAGTATAATCATTAACATGTTATTTACAAATTAAACAAATTACTTTCCAAATGAATCAGCTGTTACGAATTGCAACATTGAATATCAATAGTATGGCCCGATATCGCCATGAAATTGAATTACTACTAACGAGCAATAAGATAGATATATTAATCGTCTCTGAAACTCACTTCGCTAGCAATAGATTTATTAAAATTCCTACTTATGTCTACAACACAAATCATGAGGGGCAACTATTGTCATAAGAAAATCCGTACATCACACTATGAATAACTTTATGAATTATTATTTACATGCCTGCACTATTAAAATAGATACCTCGCTCGGTTCAACTTAAAATAAATAAAATAAAAATAATATAATATAAATAATAAAAATAAATATAAAATTATCTTTTTTGTATAACCCTCCCCCCGAACACATTATTAAACATCAGTTTCATGAATATTTTAATACCCTGGGCAATAAATTTATTTCCGGTGTCGATTTTAATGCAAAACATTCTCATTAAGGCTCACGATTAATAACTCCGCGTGGAAACCGGTTATACAACTACATTAAGAAAAAAAACATTAATAATTTATCTGGTGGTGAATCAACATACTGGCCAACCAACATAGGAAAAATAACCGATTTATTAGACTTCTTTATTTGCAATGGAATTGAAATCCAATTGTAAATGTAAATACAACAAGTTTAATCAAACAATGTTTCACGCATTGAGGATTCCGTACGTAAGAATATAATTTACGTTTACATAAATTCCAAACAAGGAAATCTGATTTCTTAACATTCTATATTCCTATAAAGCTATCTTTTGTGATTTTATAAACTTTTCGTCAACTTCAAAAGTTTTGTTAAGGGAATGAAATGAAGTTTCGTCTTGAATATAAAACTTTCCACCAATATAATAAAAATATATATCTCATACTCAGAAAATATACTTTTTTCCCAGAAATTTCAATTTTTCGACTCCCCAGGGGCTTAAAAAGTTGTAATTGCGGCTGCAGTTTTTCTATAAATCAGTCCTTTGTACATATATTTGAGATACGTTTTGGGTTTTCCAACCTTTTTACTCGAAATATTGCTTAAATGAATATCCTTTCACTTTTTTTTTTGGCCGCAAAATGGAGCTCATACAATTTCTTAATCGTAATTCTTTGATTTTATGAAGAGTTTCTACATTTTGTTTTATATTTTGAATTTCCCTTTTAAAGGGTTATTTGGTGATGAGTTATGAATTTTTTAAGGATATTTAAGGGCGTTTTATATTTCATATTATATACTCTTAAAGGTTGTTTGGGTTTTTGTTTTGCAGAGTAATCGGTCAATTTGAAGTTATAGAATTTTTTTAAAATAATTTTAATTATAATTCATGATCTAATTTTGAAATTTATAAGTCAAACTGTTCATGAGTTTTTTTAAAAAATATTTCTGTCGTTTCTAAACCATCTTACTAAATCCTAAAAAATTCATTTAATAATATATTTGGCACTAAATTTTGCTGGAATTTATACTCTGAACTCGCAAATCGATACGAATAAATTTCATATACAGCAAATAAGGAATATGTACAAAAATTTATTCATGAATGTTAAGTTTATTTTGTAAATGTTAAGTTTATTTTGTACGGGTTATATAAGGGAAAGTATCACGATATTACTTTTAACTGATTTACGAGAACTAAAAAATAATTTTGAAACAGAAAAATGATTACAATTTTCTTATATTAGTGACCAGTTAACCAAAAATATATATAACACTTTTTTAAGCAATAATATCTATTGCTTTTAGAAGTAATAACCTGTAATTTTCTTATACTGTTATTACAAAAATATTATGACAACAAATTTATCATATTAATAGAATAGAAGTTGAGAATTTTTAAAAGGCGTTTTAGTGTTTAATTTTTAGACGAAGAAACTAATTTCTCGATTCAGTTAACAAAACTTTTTACAGATATATTGCTAATTTATCACTAATTCAGGAAATTGACTAAAGTTTGTGGAAGGTCGTGAAGAACACATATAGACCAACCAGATCTAACCAACTATTGAAACAAAACAAAAAAAAAAAAAAAACAATGGGAAATAGATTGCAGATGATTTTGTTAAGTACTTGGCCACGTTACACTAAAAATAAAAAGGAACAAATATCATTATAAATTTTACATATATTCAAAATTTTGTTACACGAATGTAAAAAGTAAACAAATATTTTATTTCATAGTAAGCACATGAAATTTTGACTTTATGTTGGTGATCGGTAACATTTTTTTTAAATAAAATTTGTATATACCTCGTGGCTAAATGCATAATATTATTACGTAGTCACATAGTTAAGCCATAGTTTTTTTTATTCGTATTTCAATATTTATCGAATAGAAAAAAATATATATCCTAAAAAAATTAATAGAAAGTGTGACATTATGATGCTAGAATATATAACCCTATTCATTATACTAAACTTAATTTTACTAAATGAAAAGAATACAACTAATTTAATATGTAAAAACCTGTCATATATTGCATGTAACATAAATTTATCGTATATTACAAACAACATATTCATTAATTCAAACAATTCATACCTCGTTTCTAGTTCTCGAATTGGCATATTTCAATTTATCGAGAATATATTCTGGAACATATATTTAATACAATAACATAACTGCTTCACAATTAAACGCTCTTGTTGAATATAAATTAAATCACGTTTTCTTCCCAAATGGATGATCATTCTACATAAAACAATGCAGTACTTATTATTTACTAACTCTGAAATGTGATTGTTAAAGTAATTTAAAAAAATATAAATTAAAGAACATAAAATATCAAAATACTGTTAATCAATAAAATATATATTACCCGAATAGTGTTGTCTTTGTTCTCATATTTTGATCCTTGAAAACAAGTATAAGCTCGATAACAATCGATCATAAAGGGAGATCAAAAAACGAAACTATTAAATTTCCGGTTGTCATTTGAAACTTAATTTCACCTGTAAAATTTCAAAAAATACGTGACTACTGATATATAATAAATTAAATATTTATATTAAATCACCTTATTTCTAAATAATTATCCTTTTGTATAAGAGGAATGAGCGTGGCAGCAGACCTATCCGTTACGATGGACACGAAAACACGCCCACTTTCACGTTCATGGGCCCCCAATACCCAAGCACCATTCACCGGCTTTCCACCCTTTTCCAAACCGAGATTCATCAATTTTAACGGCCGTCCCACCCTCCAAGAGGGTAGATTAAACTCATCCAATAGAAACGCCTCAACTAAAACTTTCACGACTGAACGATACCCAATCGACACTAGTTGGATTATCAATATGTAACATCCGTGAAATTAACTTTAAGGAAGCATCGTGCACCCACATATCGACAAATGACAAAATTTATAATTGGGATCTTTCGAAGAAAGTACCAGTTCTGAATGAAACTTGGGTTCCGCAAAGTTGTAGTTTTTTCTTGTTACGTGTAACATAATTGCAACAATGCCACAACCAACCATCAGGAGATATAAAGAAATATGTATGAAATACGTAACAAACAGTATTACAGCAATAAAACTAAAAAAAAATAGCAAAATCTAAAAAGTTGAACAGCAAAATGTGTACTATACCTAGAGTCGTTAAATTTAAGGGATTGGAAGCATTTAGGACATTTATATTCCCCTTCACGCGGAATAAACTCCCAAACCCTCAACTGCTCTAATAACGATGCATGTTCTAGCACAACAAACAAAAGTAAAAAGAATTTTCCATAGTTAATCGAATAACATTAAACTAAAACAATGAAAATTAAAAAAAAAAAAAACACTTAATAACTAAAGAACAGTAAACGAACCAGCAAACACCAGAAACACGCCGAAATCACAACCAAAAACAACAGACAGAATGACTAGTGTTGGGAGAAAAAGAACTGAACGGTTCAGTCAGAACTGTTCTTATAAGCGGAATGAATGAACGGTTCTGTAGAATAAAAAAGAACCGTTCTTTTAAAGAACGCATTTTTTAAAGAACGCCTTTTTTTTTAAAGAACGCCTTTTTTAAAGAACGCCTGCCAGTTCAGTAAAAATACAGAACGTCTTTCTGTACCTCTCGGCTATTCTCGGCTAATTTCCCGAGTTTGTTCGAACTTTCTCCTTGTCTTACTGCGTTTTAACTATATTCTACTTCATTTTAATTTTACTTAGATGCGTTGTTGTGTTGCGCACGTCCGGAAATAAAACACTGCTCTTTAGATACCAGAGGCACACACACATACATAAGTGTATGAAATGTATACAAATGACGAATTAGAACCTAAATATTTAAATACTTCTATAGTAAAGTACTATGGCAGTGATCGGCGGTCAACTGTTCATTTTTTTAACATAATTTTTTATTTTTATTTTTTACTACATCAGCAGTTTCTCCTTGTCTAACTTATTTAAGTATATTCAATCTCATTTTACCTAGAAAAGAACTACAAATGTTGTTTTAAACGTAAAACAAACCCAAGGCCGTATATATTTAAAGGTTCTTTAAAGAACCCTCCGTTCATTACAGAACCGTTCGACCACCCGTTCTTTAAAGAACCTACGTTCTTTTAAAGAACCTACGTTCTTTAAAGAACCCTCCGTTCATTACGGAACCACTGAACAACCCGTTCTTTAAAGAACCGTTCATTAGAACCGTTCTTTTTGAGGAATAGAACGGGCGTTCACATTCTTCTAAAAGAACGGGAATGCCCATCTCTAAGAATGACCATCATATTGCGTCACCAACCATTTTGCGTGACTAACCGCCATTTTACTACAGTTGGACGATGAATCGATGACTCGGACTCGAGTCAAATATTTCGAATGAATCATAGACCCAGTAAAATAAACTGATTCGAATCACTCTGACTTACACAATTTAATACAGATTTATCGACTTACTGATTCATAAAATATGCGTTTGTAACATTAGGTTTATCTGATTTATAGAATTATTAATTTTCCAAGGAAGTATTTTTATCATTTGTTCATGTCTTGTTCAAAAGTTTCTTACCATCAAAATAAAAATTAGCTGTTGCAAGTTTGATTTACTTTACTTAGATCTTTGTAAGTAGTCTGGTATCACCCATTTTTTAAAATTTATTTATTTTCATTTTAATAAGTTCCGAATATTCTAAACCAATAGTTTAACATAAATTGTGTTTTTATAACTCTATATTTTCCGCAAACAAATGAATATGGTATTTTGTCTTATTTTTACATGTTAAGGCTAGCGTCCACTAGGCGCGCCGAATCGAATCGAATCGCAATAATTCGCGTTCCATATTAGATTATGAAGCTGCGTCCATCAGCGAAGAGTTGTGCCGCGTAGAATCGAATCTCATTAACGAATCGATCGTCAAGCGAATTTTTGCGCCGACGCGTTTCGATTCGACTAGACGCGTAGAAACGAATTTGTTTGACGCGTATTATTGTGTTTGTATGTTTTAAATTTTGAAATCCACAATGAATGAAGAATTTTTAATAGCGCTTGTAGAAAAATATGGAGAATTATATAATCATGAGGATCCCCATTATCACGACGATCAACGGCGAAGCAATATATGGGAAGAAATAGCTGGAGTTATGAATGAAACTCGTAAGTTATTTTAAAAATAGTTTTATTAACATTTTTTTATTAATATATTACGTTATATATTTAATAATTTACTGGTAATTTTGAAATCCTTTTCTAGCAACATTCATTTGTCATGGAACTGACCCTATATCCGACATAAAATAATTTTTAAATTTCTCTCTTATTTCAAATACAGCTTGAGATGCATTGCTTCCGAATCGTGGTAAATCTACTAATCCATCTTTAATATTTTCTTGCAAATCTTCTTCAGACCAATATGTTGGGCTATTAATTAAGAAGTTATGTAAACAACAGGTTGCTGCTACTACAATGTTAACATGTTCAGGAATTAATTACAATCTTCTTTCATAAATTCTAAATCTTCTCGTAAGTATACCAAAAGCATTTTCACTGACGCGTCGAGCCCGACTTAGACGATAATTAAAAACTTTATTTCCTTCGTTATTTATGAGTTGATTACCTGGCTATGGTCTCATTAAATATCTTTGCAGCGGAAAAGCAGCATCTCCAACAATCACATGAGGCATGGGATCTTTTGTTCCTGGAAGACAAGCATCAATAGGAACATTTAATTTTTTTTGCTACAGTAATTTTGCTAAAGTAGAATTAGCAAATATGGAACCATCCGAGTTCTTTCCAAGACCACCTATATCTAAAAGCGTAAATCTATAGTTAGAGTCAACTATTGCCAAGAGAACAATAGAAAATGTTTTCTTATAACAGAAGTATTTGGAACCGGTGCGAGGTGGACATTCAATAACCACATGCTTCCCATCCAAAGCACCGATACAATTAGGAAAATTCCATTTATGATAGAAATTATTTGAAATTTCTTTCCATTCTTGTTCTGTCGGAGGTTTCGGTTGCATTGTATTCCATATTTTAGTGCAAGTCTCGTAAATGATTTTTCGTACAGTTCTTTCTCCCATTCTGAAACTAAAAGCTAACGATCGAAAGGAATTTCCGGTAGCCAAAAATCTGAAACAAAAAAATCCCCGACTTATATTATATAGTGTTGTATGAAAAATCAGAAATGTAAGAATACTAGAAATTGAAAGTTCATTAAACATATAGAATTACATTTTGTTAAAATTATATGGGTTAAACAAATTGTATTATAAAACAAATCTGTTACATAAAAATTGTTACTTAGCATATGAAGTTGTAACTAATAAATGTATTTCTATAGAGATTATCCTAATAAGATGTAAATTAATTATATGCATATGATTTTTTTTCTAGCGACGGTATGTAAAGAGAAATGGAAAAAGATTCGTGAAAACTTTAGGAAGGCGACCAATATCAGAGAAACCAAAAGTGGCCAGGCAGCAAAAAGTTTTAAGCCAATTCGATATTCCAAGGAGCTGAGCTTCCTCGTGCCATATATACAAAGTGAATTTAATTCTCTCACAAACTTGGCCCCACTATTAAGCGATGATGATCACAGCGATATAACTTCACCTTCCTCAATACGTGAATCGTCATCACTATCGGTGGAAACAACATCTGCTTCATTACATACGGCTACTAAGAAAAGAAAAAGGGAACAGTCATCACTAACCAGTACAGAGTCCTTATTTCAATCATACTTAGATAAAAAATACTCTGCTGGCCGGAAAAAAGAAGATGATCCAATTATCAATTTTTTCAAACACCTTGGTCAAACAGTAACACAATTTCCACCTGATTTGCAACTACATGTAAAAAGAGCAGTGTTTAATATTGTAAGTGAAGCCGAAGAAGAATATATTCAACAAAATAATATGATTTAGTTAATGTGGAATACATAGCAGATATTGCTAATGTTCATCATCTTTCTTTATTTTAAATAAATAATCGTGTATATAATTGTTTACAGTAATAATTTTAAAATTTAAATTTAAAAATAATAAATAGCTTAAGTAATAATTTTTATGAATTTAAAAAAATTATGACCTGTAAATAATATAATTAAGAATATTGAAAATAAATAAATGTGATATGATTATAAATGTTAAAAGTTTTATTAATTTTTTATTTCTAGTCGGAAAATAACATATTTACATACCTGATGCAAACAGCGAGACGTTCTTCTGGTGGTATTGGGCGTCTAAATCTTGTAGTATGTTTCTTTAGATCGAGTGTATTTAATAATTCTTGAAATTTTTCATAACTCATTCGAAAATACTCAAAAAATTTAATAGGGTCCTTTTTGAGATCTGAAAACAAATGATTAAACTCGCCGTAAAAATTCCTTTTTTTGTTTATAACGTGTACCCAGCATTTTGATGTTCGTCGTTTTTTTTCCTTCTTTCCGCATCAAATAGAATATGAAATAACAGCATTTCTTCATCCGAACTATCCATCTTAAAAGAAAAACTAACTTTCCGATAACAGACCGGTTCGTTTCGATTCGTCTGTAATAAACGCACACGGAAAAAACGCGATTCGATTCGAAGCACTTCGATTCGACTCGCCTGTAGTGGACGCCAGCCTTTAAAGTGATACTGAAATGTATTCACTTTTATGAGTACCAACACAGTCTAACAAATTTTGATGCCAGTATTACATTTCACATTAACAATGTTTACTGTCATTTCAGAAAATTTTCACACATTGCCAGTAAGAGAAGCGCAATTTGGGACTTTTTTTATTTTATTGGAGCATTCGGACAGTGCTAAATGCAATGGATGTTCTGCAATTATTACATATAATTCTAACTGCAGCATGCAATGATTAACTGGAAACAATCGCGAGTACAACGGTCATCATCTTTAGTTGATATTTCAGAAAATGTAGAACAAATTACATTTCAACATCAGAATCAACTAAACGATGAAATAGACGTTTGTTCGGCTAGTTCAACTACTGCCACCAAGAGAAAACAAGATGGTATAATTACATATATGAGGAAACGTTTGCGTCAAACAAATTCTGTACAAAGTAAACAAATTGATGAACAATTATTATTATTTTTATGTACGAAATATGAATCATTTGCATCCATTGAATGCCCTTATTTCGAAAAATTTGTTGAATTAGTGAATTCAGCAAACTTCATTTATAAGTTACCAAAAAGGAAAATGCTATCGCAGAGTATATTAAATTCGGTTTATAATGACATAAAAATTAAAGTAGAAAAAGAATTTGAAATGGCAAAATTTGTGTACATTACAACATATATGTGGACATCATTAAATAATAAAAGTTGTTATGCAATCATCGGTCATTTTATAGTTGAAAATATTGAGCTAAAGTCATATTTAATATCTACATTTAAATTCATAGGAAATCACACTGGCGAAATATAGCAAACCAATTGAAAGATGTGCTAGATGAATGGCATTTGCAAGATAAAGTAGTATGTTGGGTTACTGATAATGCATCAAACATGATTAATGCTATAGAAAAATGTAACTTTCAGCATTTCCCATGTTTTGCACATACAATGAATTTAATAGTACAAAGCTGTTTGAAGGATTCAATGCAAGACGTACACAAAAAATTAAATAAATTGTAGAATATTTTTTAAAAAGTCCAATTGCGGATGAAAAGTTAGAAAATATGCAAAAACAAATGGGTACTCCAGTAATTAAATTAAAACAAGATTATCCTACACGGTGGAATTCAACATATGACATGATATCCAGGCTCTTAAAAATGAAAGAAGCAATTCAAAGTGCATTAGCTATATTAAGTCCAAAAGATATGGTTCCGCTCACAAATCATGAATAGTGTATTATTTGTGAAACATTTGCCATCCTTGAACCATTTGATGAGTGGTTTGACATTTAAAAATAAATCCACCTTACCAGGAGAAATTAGTGTTCTAGATAAAATGAAAACTGAAATTAATAATAAATTTGATCGAAAATACCGTTCATTACCCCTTTTATCAGAGGCTATTTTTCTAGATCCAAGGTTTAAAAAATTTGGATTTATATATAATCGTGAAGATATATTTCAAGATACTCGGAATAATTTGATCTAAAAATGTGCAAAGATATATTCACAAAACATGAGTGTAATTAACTAATTTGCTTTTGAACATCAAATACAAACAGACGTCAAGCCTACATCAGCATGGAAATCATTTGACAAAATTGCCAAAATAAACACACAAGGAACTAATAACCCAAAAGCTGCAGCTATTATAGAAATCGACAGATATTTAGAGATGCCACTGCTGCCACGGAATTTAAATCCTTTAACTTGGTGGGCAAAACATATGATTTTTCCCAATCTTTATACTATCATGCTTCGTCGACTATGCATATCTGCTACTTCTGTTTCCCGTGAGTTTTCTCAAAACAGGGACAAGTTATTACAGAAAAAAAAAACTAGAATGAAAACTGATAAGATTTCAAAAATCATGTTTATTAATGTAAACTTTAAAAGTACTTCTTAAATATAAATTAAAATTTTGTTCACTTCTATTATAATTTGAACTTGTTTGTGTTATTTAATAAGTTGTAAATAAATTTTAAATTGATCTGTGTTTTACTTTAAATATATTATATAATTTAACTATATTATTTAGCATATTAAAAACAAAGAGTAAAATGTAATCTACACAGTTGTATTATTTTCTTATGTACAAATATGTAATATTTCAAATTTTCAAATGTTACTTTATAAATTTTCCGATTAAAATGTATGTACTTACGCGCAGACACGATTACATAAAACAGCAAAGCACAAAGTATATGTATTAGGGAGGATAAATGAAGACTCGAAGTTTTTTAAGAGTCAACTACTGATGCCTACTGATGAGCGGATTATTTTTAGAAGATGCGTCAGGCAGTTAGTGATTCGATGACTCGAATCAGTGACATGATTGACTCGAATCATTTAAATGAATCGTTCCGTCCAAGTCTACATTTTAATCCCATTGACTTAAATTAGCGAAAACACTATATTTAAATTATATTTATATTAGTAACTTTTATTCAAACAAATTATTTAACTATTATTTGCAATTAAAATATTCTTCATTTACTTAAGTTAATATCACTTCTCGGCTTGTTGGGCAACCCGCCGACGAAAAATGTTGTCATCAGTAGTCATTTTATGCGAATGTAGTATTTATACCAGAAATTGTCAATTTTTCAGTTTCTTGAAGGAATTCGGCTTTTATCTAATTCGATAAATGCATTTCGCAGTGAACTAGATAAAGTCCATGAATGTATGTTCCCAAACGAGCGAAATATATATTAATTGATAATATACAAATCAAAAATATTTACGTATGTAAATTTCATGGCAGTATTTGGTTGTTTCAATAATACAGACTCAATTTAACTTTGATTTGCAAAACAATATATAACTATTACACATATACTAGTTTGAATTTAAACTTTCAAACGCATAATCATTTAAGTAAAATATATATAACTTTATACAAAACAGGTACTTACGATTTCTTCTGATATTCCATTCATATCTTTTCGAAAATAAAACACTACTTAAAAATAGTCATAAGCTGTTGCATTAGAAGCGCCAGTCAAGTTCAATTCAAATCAATTCGAAATTCGAATTATGTTTGTAGTACTTAGTAGTATTTTAGATGTTACTTTTTACTTTATTCAATTCATTCCACTTTTTGCGGCTGATGCACGGAACTCGTGTGAATTTAACACGACCTGCGCAAAGTCATAAATATAATAAAGTATAGTTCACACGTACGTACATTACTAAATTTTAATATTTATTATTATATTGCTTGTGCTTTTTAAAAATTACACAATCTTTTTCTTCTACATGTTTTTGAAATTAACATTTAAATAAGCTATAAACTAATAAATTTGGCCTTTGTTTAGTAAAATTATTTTAATATTCATCAACACTCTATTGTATAAAATTTGTTCAAGTTAGTTTATTTTTTAATTTTGACGCGAGAGAATCTAAATTTTTAGGAAAAATATATTTGAATATGATCTAAAGTTATTAATAATACAGTTGTAATATTATAATACAGTTGTATGTATTATTACTTTGAAAGTCCAAAAACAAAAGAAATTGAATGAATAATTTAATGAGAACCTGATTAAATGTATTCCTTGCATCTAATTATGTTATGTGTACCTTTATTAGTTCTTCGTACAAATAATATACTTTACAATAATTTGTTTTAATTTAGGTTGTATATACATATAAATTTTAAAATGGGTACAATGTTCAAATTAATTTTATGGGGATCTTTGTTGAACAGTATCACTTCCGAATGGAACACAAATGATTTTTTAAGAAGAGAGCACTCACTCATGAAGCCTTATCAAAGTAAGATGAAACTTTCTATGTAATTTTAAATGGGCATTTACGTAAATTGCTATTCTTTATTTAAACGTATGTCATGTTCATGCAACGATGATATTAACAAAATGTTTAACAATCTAATATTAAATAGGAAAATATTATTTACGAATTCAAAATTGCAACCGTTTTCAATTATATGATGTGATTCGTGATTTATCTTTTATTAAAGATTGGGGTATTCATGATTACAAATAACATTATACCCGGCATTTAATTAAAACGTAAACAATCAGTTATATATTTATAGAAACATGCAGTTAAAAACATCGAAATAGGCTAATTGCTTTTACCCTTTAAGCCCATTCCTAGAATACTTGTGCACCTCAGGGATAAATTTATGTTGCTTCCTTAAACACGATAAAAAAATTTAAAAAAAAAAGAAACGGAAAAAATGTTTAATATAAATTTCATCCTTCAAATTTCACTTATAAGTGTGTTTATAAACACGAAATAAGTCGAAGTTTCTCCGTTATAGCTGTAGTGTCGATTGATTATAGTTATTTTTTTATTTTATAAATCATTTTAATACAATAATAAACAAAATCGTTATTTAGAAAAAAGCCCCACTTGTTGGTTTTTTTTTTTTAGTTTGTTCCCCAGTCCGGATTTACCCGGTGGGTCTAGTTTTTTGCTTAAAATCTAGGTGTTATTTTAAAGGACAAGGGACTAGAGTGCTTAAAGCTAAATAATTATAGAAGTGCATATAAATAGTGTGTAGCTCAAAAGTAAGTAAAATCATGTGTGTAATAGTCCCCTGCTTGTGTACTTCATCTAAGGGCAGTGATGGGATGAAAAACATAGTCCCATCGACTACCTGTGTGCATGAAGAAAGGAGTCTGTGGAGTGCATAGTAGTAATGAATAATAAAAATATACAATATAAAAAAAAGACAACTTCAGAAACAAAGGTACGAAAATATATCTTGCCGATAACGAAATACACCATTTCAAAAATAAAAATCTTAGAAGAATATAAAAAAATAAGACTTAAGAAAAATACGTCTTTATGGGAAAAATATTTAGAAAAATAAGATAAGTCTATAAAATATAAATACATTATTAAAAGAAAACATACTTAATTATGGTCAAGACTAAAATATTTTAAATTTAAAGCAGTTATGAACATTACATATTTGTACATAATAATATATAGTCAGGTAAATTAGAAATGAATTATAAGTATTGGCGAAAGGGGACCATGCCACCAGGAGCGATGGGGGTTTTGGTTTCACGTTTGAATTTAGCTAATTGTCCTTGATTAATGTGTAATTGTAAATTTGAAACGCATGACATTCTCTGCAAATTCAAGGAAGACTACATGATTCTTTCTGTTCAAGATAAGCGAGTTTTTATATTTGTCAGTATTGAAAGTGTCACGCAGTGAAGAAAGATAAAATAATGAGTATCGTCAACAGCATCCTTAGAACACGGTGCACCTGTCAGCAGTGGAAAGCTTAAATCTGAACAAATAGGCTTGAAACCTACCATGTCCCGATAGCACCTGCGAGATGTAAAAGTTAGTTAGCATATTTTTGTTTTTTAATCTTTGACAGACATCCGACAGGAAAACACAAGTTTACAAGTTTTCCTACCAGTATAATCTGTATCCCACCTTCTCTGCCAAGCATCAACAATCAAGGTATTGAAATATTTCTTGGTTACGTTCAGTTAGGATAGGTTAGTTAGAAGTGTAATTAATGAAAAGAAGGAGAATAGGCTCATTATCTTACCATGTTAAAAATCTGCAAAAATCGCATTTCGATAGAAATGTCAGCTAATCTACTTTCTCCCGATAAGGCTACATCAGGTAGAAACCATTTCCTTATAAGTGTCATTTTACCACTGCTTTAATTTACCTTTCAGTATTAACTGTTGATTATTATTATTATTTACTTTGTGTTTGAAATAAAATTAATCTCTGCGTTAGGTTACTAAGTTAATAAAATACTAATAGAAGAAAAAAAAATTAAAATAAAGACCTTTGGTGATTTAAACAAATCGAAAAAAATAATATCCTGACATAATGCTCACAATATTTAATTTTCCATATAATATACATTTAATAATATAAACCGTAGGACGAAATCGTAACTGAATTAATAATCTTTATTTTTTTTTAAGCACTTTTATTTTGTCTTTTTAATTGTAGTTTATACAACTAAAACACTTAATAATATTATTATCGATATTTAGGTACTGGTATGACAGTACCAAATTGGGATTTTCTGGGTAGCACGATTGTCACCAGCAATTACATACGATTAACACCCGATCAACAAAGTAAACAAGGTGCATTATGGAATTCGATTGTAAGTCGATATTAAGTAAGCATTTGATGGAAATGTTTCTAAGATTATGTACAAAATTCGAGATAGAAATATGTTATAAATGATATTCTTCGACTCAATTCGCTGTACATATTTTTTATTTTCACGTAATATCCCTACGTTTAACGGTATTTTGATGTAAATATCATTCTTAACTATTAAAAAATTGTTTCATACATTCTTCCGAAATTATTTTTTTTCTTAAATTGTATTAAATGACAATAATCTGTTTAATTCGATAGCCGTGTAATATTCGAAATTGGGAAATACAAGTACAGTTTAAAGTACACGGACAAGGAAAAGAACTATTTGGAGATGGATTTGCTTTATGGTATGCGAAAGATAGAATGAGGCCTGGTCCAATATTTGGTAGTCCAGATTATTTTTACGGACTAGCAATAATTGTTGATACGTACAGCAATCATAATGGTGAACATAATGTTAGTTTTCAACTTAATGTGTTATATAATATAGATTTCACTAGAGTAACCAATATAATTATTATTGTATTATATAGTGTGTTTAGTATCTAAGAATGAATTATAATTAGTAAAACGTTATCAATGCGGTAATAATATGTCATCGGTATAATAAATTATTATTTAATTTGATGGATATTGTGTTATTTGGTATACTTTTAAAAATATTTTTCAGTTCCAAAACAATTAAATATTTGGGTAGTTTCTCACTATCTATACAGAAAAATATAACACACCTTATGCGCATCTCTCAGCGAATAATCCCATTAATAAGGTTTGTTGTTTCAGTGTTCTATAAAGTTATGCTGTTACCGGGTTTTATTATATATTCCAGTTCATGGAAATTATATTTCAGAATTATAAGTTTTATTTCAATATTTTAAAGTGAATTATCGATACCATCTCCGTCGAAAGTGTTACTTATATGTTAATGCACCAAATACAGAAGAGTGTAGAGGGTGACATTTAATAAAAAGGAAGTGTTACCGCAAGAACACATTACAATCACACCTTTGTAGAATTTTGTATGAAGAAGGCGTCATAAATCTATTTCTAGTATTCTTGGGAAGCGTACATTATGTATTCTTTTCAATATTACTTTTTCCTACTTATAGTATATTACGTTATTTATAAAATGAATTTAAGATCGGTACATATAACTAGATATTATGTTCCATCCTGGATGTACATCGTCAGATGCGCATGAAATGTATATTTTAAGAGCGAAAATTTGTTTATAAATGAACAGTCATTTAACTTTTTTATTTACCAAAAAATTAAAGCTACATAAAAAACTATTCTTGATTACAAGCAATTTTTAATACTAGCCTGTTTTTTTTTTTTTTTTTAACGTATTACTTTTGGGAATTTCATATAGTATAAATATTAAATTATATATGGATTCATTATTGGATAAAATATTTTACATCTAATTAAAACAGATTATCTTAACTAGAAATTACATATTTCAAATAACTTTGACTTAATTTTAATATATCCGTAAAAAATTAAGATAAGTTAATTCGAAAATTTTAGTTTAATTATCATGTGATGACTTTTACATTTTAGATTGGTAAACAAAACGAAATCATAACTAATCACTATAAAATATTTTTATTGCTAAGATTCATTGTATATGTTTGATAATGACGTAACTGTCGAAAATCTTTGCAATAAAAATCTTTTATACAGTGATTAGTTATGATTGTGTTTTGTTTATAATTCATAAAATCACTACTCTCCGATATATCAACAATTTTAGATTAGGCTTATATTTTAATAGAATAATTTTATAATTATTTCAGCATAATCACCCATATATTTCTTCAATGGTTAATAATGGTACATTGCATTACGACCATGATCGTGATGGAACGCACACTCAACTTGCAGGTTGCGAAGTTAAATTTCGAAATGTTGAACACGATACGTATGTCGCCATAAGATATGCGTCGGATGTTTTGACAGGTAACCTTCGAACATTTGTGTCACCTTTAAATAAAATATTAATGTTCTCTTATACTTAAGCGTCATTGTTTAATGAATTTTCGAATTTCAGACGTTAATAGCGAATTAATTTTATTTTTAGTATATACCGACCTAGATGGTAAAGCTGCCTGGAAAGAATGTTTCTCCGTTACAGGTGTCAAATTACCAACTGGATACTATTTCGGCATATCAGCTGCCACTGGCGATTTATCAGATATTCATGACATTATTACCGTCCGCTTTTACGAACTGGAATCGCCTGATGTAAGTAACTAACACGTGGTTGTCTTGAATGAATGATTTGTACTGGATAACATATTCCTTGAAATAACTGAAAACATATTTATCGTTGTCACTTGCGATTAATATTTTCACATATGAAACGTTACTATGGTAGAATTATTCATTTTAACGTTTTCATCTGGTATTTGTTTTCTTTAAACGTCAGGTTTTACTAAAACAAATTATAGTCATAGTTTCGTAATCACGCGAATGTAGATATATAAAAGGAAATAGCTGTGTTTGCTTCTTTCAGGATTCCTAGTAAATACAAGTTACTGTATAAAGTAGACTTTAACGTATATGCATTATCAATGTCATGCCGATTTATGTAAAAATTTACGTAAATTATTCGTTTTAATATAAATTTATGAAATTTAAATAATTATTTTTATTTTAGCCGAATGATACCGAGGATAGGTCGTCAATATTACCTGCCGCCATTTCATTTGAACCACCAAGAGGTATGCGAAATAAAAATTTAAAATGACTTTCTAATGCGTGATGCATATATATATATATATATATATATGTGTGTGTGTGTGTGTGTGTGTGTGTGTTGGTAAACTAATTGAATTTTGGTAATTATTAGAGAATCAATATAAATAAAAATTACATAAAACTCGGTACATAGTATTCATAGAGATACGAATGTTCACTAAAGTTCTAATTAGAAATATCAATATTGTTATAATGTATATTTTAAACATTAGTTAATTTTCATTATTAATTGTTAAATTAGATGTATTACTTTGTGTGAACTTATAAAGCTTAACTAAATGTAAATTTGACCTGTTTTAAATTAATGTGATATTTTTGTCCAAATTATTAAAACATATGTTGTACATTTTTAAACTAACAGTATTATTGAATTTCATTGTTACTGGTGTACAGTTTTATATGTTTCATAGGGGAAACGTTATATTAATTAAAACTGGAGAGTTTCTATCTTGTGTTCATATATTGTATTCCAATTATGTTTAAATTATTTGTACTTTCACTGTTATATTATCACTAATAAAATATTCATATTTGTTTTCAGAACATGTGCCCGACGAAAAACCACCAATGAGCCGTTTAAAGTTATTTGTTATTCTTTTATTTAGTACAGTAACGATAATAGTATTAGTTATTTGTGGAATACTATTCTATCAAAAACAAAGAGATAACCGAAGAAAACGGTTTTATTAAATTCAGTTGTACTAAATTATGTTTCGCGGAAAAATTTACATATATATATATGTCGTCTTTTGTGTGTGGCATTATTTTTTTGATTCAGATAAAATTCAAGTGGTGAATACTAAGTTACATTTTTAGGAAATTTGTCTGACAAAATTCGACGAGGAAATAAATTTTCTTGTGAAGATGCGAACTGATATTTATTAGCACCTGTTATTATTTTTATATGTTCGTCATTCATGGACCTGTTATTTATAAATATACATTGAATATACTTATTACTTATTGTTTTCTAGTCTCCTGATAGTACTGAAAGTTGCCACATCCTTATTACATATTAAAATTTAGGTATGTTTGATTTAGAAATTAAATATTTAATATCATTATTACTGACTACATTTTTCTTTTCAAATTATAATATGCTATAGTGGTATAATTGTTATTATTTTATTAGTCCGGGTTTGGTGTAATTGCGAATAATCATTTTATTTTCAAACTACATCATATTCTAATTAAATTGTGTTAAAATGCACTTTTGTACATACATATGTAAGACATTAGCAACACATACATCTATAAAACGTACTCTGAAGTAAGTTGTATTTTAGTTATGTATAAATGTTGAATGTGATGTTATAAGTTCGTACGTTATTGTAAACAAGTTAATATATATATATATATATATATATATATAATGCATGTATGTATTTATAAGATATTACGAAGGAAGTTTTGTTTATAGTCCTAAATGTTTAACGTGGTGTAGTTTGCACGTTGTTTTAATAATTATACGTTTATATTTACGTTAATAAAGTACGTACGTCATTTGTAAGCGTTCCTGGTTTATAGCGTATATCGTAAGAAATGAATTAAAATTAATTTGTGAATAAATGTACAATTACATTAAATTCACATTTTGTAAAAGTCTGATAAAAATGCTATTAAAATTATTGTAAATAAATTTTACTGTATTATTTTTAATTCGTGGTTTTAAGAAAATTATAAACTCAACAGTTAAATCCAAATAAAAATTATTAATATAATCTATCAAAGACTAAAATTGTAAACAACTAATAATCGTTATACATAAGTAAAATTACTTTATAATCGAAGTCTATACGTTTGTTGCAGTTTCATTTAAACTTTATTATAAACGTTTAATATTAGCAAAATATGAATACTTATTTAGAATCGAATTTTTACACGGGCGTGCTAATTCAAATGTTTAAATATTGTATTTTTGTGATAAAAGCTACAAACAATTTTACTGAGGAATATGCATTTCGATTTATTGACAACTACATACGCCATCTTTTAAAACAATCTGTCTTCAATACTAGTTAATTTTATTGTTCAGTGATTAATTTTATAAAAACTGTCTTCTTTTTTTTTTTTGAGAAATAACTTTTAGATTACAGAATACTGACAATTTGCATTTAATAAGTCCGTCTGTCAAAAAATAAACGTGAAAATAATTAAAACATGTTTATTGGGCAAAAAGTTCTCAATGCAGACTAAACATAATGTTAAAACGTTAATTTGTTTAGAAGTACGTTAATACAATAAACTTAAGTCTGGATAAAGGAAAACTTGAAAAAGAAAACACCGCAATACGTCTTTTTTCACCTTGAACTTACTATTCAAAACTAGTAAATTTAATAAACGATATAAATGCCACGTATAGAAAAAGGTGCAATCAGCATTCTTGCTACCTTCAAATTAAAAAAACAAAAGAAATCATTTTACGTCTATAATTTTTTCGGTGAAAACCATGTTAGAATTTTTTTTTTTTCGAAAATACTCGAAACGTTACAAGAAAAAAATACGAACATGGTTTTCACCGAAAAAAATTATGGACGTATGAATATAAGCCATGAAAGTTTGAAGATATATAAATTATTTCAGCTACATTATTTTCAAATGAAATTATGGAATACGACTACTAATTAACATGTCAACTATTGATCAATATGTACGATTTTATCATATCTATAACGGTATTTGACAATGAAGCCTAATTACAGTGCCGTATGGCGATTTTGCAATTACGTTCAAGAATGTATTCTATAAACTGATATAGTTATTCTATCTTGTTTGTGAATCAATGCACGTTACTCTATTCAAATCTGTTTTCTTTTTGTTTAGAAGCATTCTATTCTTAAAAGGTTCACCTTGTTTGCGAGAGAGACGTTTAAAAACTTTTCCAGAGTAATGGTTAATCCCAGCTTTGAAATTCACTAGTAAAACCGATCTACATTTCTGCAAAGTAAATTTATATCAATTAACACCGTTTTATCTGTAAACGTTACTCTTACAGCTTTGTCTGACTGTAAACCTAATGTAGGTTGTATAAAACGTAAAATTGAGAACGCATCGTTGAGTTGGTAGTTGGTGACAATAATGAAGTAACTAATTGATGATTAATTATTTTACCAATCCGTACAAAGGTTCACCATTCTAGTAACTTGATAAATTTTGGTAATATTGAAAGTGATCTTTAGAAACTAAATTTGTACTGCTTCTGTTGACGTGTAAAAATACATACTGTTTTGCATGATTGGTGCGGTAGAGTTGGTCAAAAATCGTATATATTGTTTTCGAAGGCACCACATACCTTGCCTCCAAAAGAAGGTTGAGACAGAAATTAAAGACCCGTCTAAATATTTAATCATACATCGCCCACTCCGGATGGAGAGCAAATACAAAAGTGTTCAGAACAGCTGCTCTATCTATGAACTGTTACAAAATAGTGCTGTCCAGTATGGCTGAGCAGTATTCATACACAAAAAATCGATGTAGCCTTTAATGAAGCGATGCGACTAATTATAGGAACACTGAAACTTGCACCTAAAAAATGGCTACCGGTGCCTGTGAACATTCACCCCACCCATATATGATGAGAATTTTTAAAACGTAACAAATATTAGAACCCACCCAATAATGTCTAGTACCTGCAGAATAGGCCGGAAATATGTCTGCGTTCCAGGAAACCTGTTTGGATAGCCGCTAAGAAATTGTAATATTTAAGTTTTATAAGCTTCTTTAATTTTACCCGAGATATATTTTTATTAAGTTTAATATTTATATTAAGCCATGATTAATTATACTGTGGTAAAAAATATGACTCCAATATGTCAGCTTGTTTGATATTCTTTGCCCAACACGCATGTTCCTTGAAGAACTACATGTTTCTGGCATTTTCATTGTTTTAGCAGATTTTTATTATAACTTGTAGTGTCAAGTAAGGAGATATACACGCGCTAAACATTTAAAAATTATTTATGAATCTTAATGTTTGCTACCGTATTTAATTTATGTTTTACATAAGATATTCTAAATTTCTTTCTCAATATTCGTCATCATTTTTTCTAAGCTATAATTTTCCTTCCCTACATTTATTATTGTCGCATTCACTCATATCTTGCGTTTGTATAAAAATGAAATGTGAGAACTGAATAGTTAGAAACTATAGGCAAATAAATTATTCGCGCTCTTTGTAATATAAATCATTGTGTTTCGTTCGCGTGGATTCCATCACATGTTGGAATCCAGGAATACGCTCGCGGACATTGCATCAAAATAAGGCTCGCTGTTTTTTCCGATACCAAGCATAAAAATACCACCAAGGTATCTTTAAGCACATGTAATGAAGTTATTACAGATATAGCAACAGTGGACCAGCACTCCAAAGACGAATAAACTACGCCAAATTTGAGACACCATGAAACCATGGAACACATCATTATCGGCCAACAAAAGAAATGAAATCGTTATCAGAAGCCTCCGCCTAGGCCACTCCAAACTCAAACATAGCCACCTCCTATCAAATCAACCTCTCCCACTCTGTTCTAACTACAATTCCCATGTTACAATTCAACATTTACTGGTTAGTTGTCCAATTTATAATGCTTACCGAGCGCTAATTCTTCAATCGTCCACCCTCTCTGATCATCATATTAAAGTTAAACGTCTCCTTCGTTTCCTCAAAATTACCAACTTATTTCAATACATTTAATTCCTATATTCCCATGCCTCTGCCCTAGGCGACAGCACACGGCATGACAACAAAGAAGAAGAATCAACTTTTTTTTTCGATTTTTTTATTAAACTTTCGATGTGGTTTTTTTATTTTATGATGAACTATAAATATATGTATATAATCATCGTAAAAAAAGTATTCCTTGTGTTAACAGATTTTTTGATTACTTACACTAAACAATTACTTGACTTGCGAATATTATTCTCTATTTCTATTTCTTTCAGGCTTTTTTCTTCACTGTTGATAGCTTTTGTCCCTCTCAATTCCTTGGTATCGTCGAATAATTCAATCATCTTCCTTTCACGTTACAGTTACCCTTCCTCCTGGTCTGGCAACTATGATTTCTTAAGAAAAACAATTTTTTTATATAACGTATCTTACATAACCGACATTTTGCTGTCATTATAAGTATAAGTATAATTACTTCTTTTATTTATTACGGGTCTTTGTATTATTATTTCTGATGCACGGCGAGCCATGTTGGGCGTTACGTAATTATTATTTAAAATTTTTGGTTTGTGTATACTCAATGTAAATTATGCTGAAATATACGTTGTTGTTGTTGTTGTTTTCTTTCTCTAATTATCTTTAGTACTTATATTTATTGTTCAATTCTTCTTAAGATTTCTCATTTGTAACTTTATCCGAACACTTAATATTTTGTATTTTCTCCATGTCCATACTCCGAAATTTTCGAGATCCAGCTATTCCTTTTTTCAAACTAATTTAAAAGAAATATTGAAAGAAGAGCACCGAATAACACAATGCAACATTTACTTGCTTTTATCTTTAAAAAATAATATAAAATTTGATTGTCGGTTATTGCAAATAAAATATTAAATCGATTAAGTGCAGATCGATAAACTTCATTGTTTACTTATGTCGGTTAACAGTTGATGAAAAGAATGATGGTCGAAAAATTGTAGAATAATTAAATTTATTATTTAAAGTGTAATTTTAATATATCCAAAGTTTAACATTTAGTAAATATGCCAACTTGGAACCAATTACAATCTCAGCTTAAAAATCCAAATAATCCTGTAGTATTTTTTGATATTAGCGTCGGTGCAACGGTAATATTTTTATATGCAAGACACTAGCGTATTAAAGCAGTTGTTAAAAAATATTTTAGTGAATTTTTATGCAAATTTTTTTTCCACTATTGTTCGTATAATTAATCGAATAAGTTTAAATTTTGTTTGATTAAAAATCGAAAATTATTTAATAAAAAATTGAAATTATAACGATATATTTATACATTGAAACAATCATAAGTATAAAAATAAATTTTTGCAATAACTAGGGTTTACGATCTTTTAATGATTATTGTTTTTTAAGGAAATCGGTCGCATGATCGTAGAACTGTACGCTCATATTGTTCCGAAAACTAGTGAAAATTTTAGACAGTTTTGTACAGGTGAATTTAAAAAAGATGGAGTTCCAATCGGATTTAAAGGTGTTACATTCCACAGGGTTATTAAAGATTTCATGATACAAGGTGGCGACTTTTTAAATGTAAGTAATATATAAATAGACATATTTTTAATAAGAATATTTTTATTATTTGTGATGAACTCAGTTGATTCTTTTAAAAAATATTGTCGAATGGATTTATTTGTATACCATGCAGTTTCATGAAAAATCATTGAATCAGTAATTAAAAATGTTTAAACTTACCAATATCATCTCTCTAATATAATATATAACGTAATGCAGCAATTAAAAATTATATATATATGTGTGTATCGAAAATTGTGCTAATTAAAAAATAAGTGATTTGCACTGTATGTACAATTTCTCGGTGATTCATTAAAATTAATGAACAATGTATACATAATATCACGAAAAAAGTTATGATAATATTGTCCCTCTTTTAAAGCTACGATATAAAATAGTTTTTAACAAAAAATTGATCAAAAAACAAGTATTTAGTCATTCTCGGAAATACATGTAAAGAATGCGTTATTTTTATGGTGTAATGAGAATTATTAAGTTGATTATTGTTGGGAACGTGAAACACTTAAGAATATTCGGAAGAATCGCTTGTGTTTATAAAATAATCAGAAAATTATAAAAATTTTCTAAAAAATTTCAGCGGTATTTATAAATGTCAGTGATATATTTATATAATTTTTTGTATAAAATCATCTTAATAATATTGTTTAGGGAGATGGTACTGGTGTTGTAAGTGTATATGGAGGTACATTCCCAGATGAAAATTTTAGTTTGAAACACGATTCTCCCGGATTATTATCAATGGTAATGTAATTATTATTTTTTAAATTAATTTGTTGATTATAATTGCTATTATATTGCTTAACAGACTAAAAGTTAACACACTTTTTTGTAAGGTTTACATCCACCAAGTGTACGGTTTACTTTATTAAAAAATTTAAAAGTAGTATCTAAAAAAATTAATCGACGGGTGAAACATAATTATTTTTTGAAGTCTTATGTTCCAATATTTTACTGTAGGATGTATTGTTACAAAAACAAATATTTACGATCATTTTACATCGAATCGGAAATTGAAATTTTGATGCACTCTTGACTAATATGAAACGTTATTGTCATTTAAAATTTAATTTTAATATTCTACACCTCCGAGGAACCTACTTTTTTTCCCAGATTAGCATAATGGTAAACCTAGTATAATAGATCTAATATTAACCAACGGTTTCAACAAATTTGCTATTCTTGTTTCATTGTCGTGTTTATCGTCATATCATAACCCAATTCTTTCATACATAATGCCTGTAGCAAATGCAGTCATATTACAGCAACCCAAAAGTAAAATATTTTTGTATAAGAATGCAAATGGTCAGAATACAAACGACATATTGAGCAAAAATTAAATCTCCGCGATACATTCGAGAATAATAGCGTATTAGATGAAGGCATCATTAAATTCACTCACGCAGCCCTGGCAGCTGTAAATTGAAGCTACTAGCTTCGCACATTTATAATATTTCGGATAGTTGCAGAACCAAAGTCCCACGAACGCATTTTTATAATGTAACCAAAATAGTTAAAAAAACGTGTTAAAAAATTCAGCGAATGTACATCTACATGCAAACACCTTCACTATGCCTGTTGAGATTCGAAATTACATCAAACAGTTAAAAAATAAAGTATCGTGCGGTGACGACGGAATTTCTGTGGGAATGATTAAAAATCTTCTAAACAAAGCCATCATCTACTTTATTAATATCATTAATAGTATTTTCAGGATATCTCATTTTCCCACAAAATTTGTTAAAATTATCGTGTTACCAAAACCAGGTAAAGATAATAGTCATATCAATAACCTACGGCCAATTAGTCTGTTAACAAACTTAAGCAAAATAGCTGAAAAGGTCATCTTGCACAGACTACGAGCTCACTCAGATTCAAATAATATTCTAAGGGATGAGTAGTTTGGTTTTAAACCTAAGCATTCAACAGTTCACCAGCTAGCTCAAATAGGGGACACTATTACTGATAACTTTAATCTCAAGAAACAAACCGAAATGCTGCTAATCGATGTTGAAAAAGCTTTCGATACATCTTGGCATGCTGACGTATTATATAAAATGATTAAATTTAAATTTCCGTTATTACTTATTAAATTGATTAAATCATATTTAAATCATAGAACATATTACGTTACCAACTATTTCGAAAAGGTAGGGGGAGTATACTCGGGCTTTACTTGTTCCTAATATTAATAAATGACATTCTAGAACTGCCTTTCGTTAGTACTGTGTTGTATGCTTATGATCTTGCCTTATATGTATCTTCTTATAGGATAGGTACAATATATAACCGATTACAAAAGGCTGTAATTAAAATATCTAAATATTACAACAGATGGAATTTAAAATTGAATGAGGAAAAATCAGAAGCAATTCTATTTACTAGAAGACGACTACTACCTCTAACTGAAATAACAATAAATTCTAAAATAATTTCTTGGGTCAAACAAGTTCAGTATCTAGGAGTTATCTTAGATAGCCGTCTAACTTTCAATAACTATATTGCATTCGCTATAGAAAAAGCGCATAAAGCTATATACACACTTTTTCCATTATTTAACAGGAAATCGGGTCTCAGTTACGTAAATAAAAAATTAAACGCCCTAGATTAACTTATGCTTGCCCTGTATGGTCATCAGTGTCTGATAATACATATAGGAAATTACAAGTAGTTCAAAATCATTGCTGCAGAATTTCGTTGAATGCTACGCGATATACCAGAATTTCTAGCTTACACGATCATTTAAATATCATTACATATATCCATTTATGAATAAAATATCAAAAAATTTTTATGAAAACTGTAAAATTCATCAAAATAAATTAATTCGGGTAATACGGAACTACAATAACGCATACGTTATATTAAGTATAAGCATCGCAGATTAAAACACAGATTCTTGTAATTATTAACCTATTGTTAAGTATAAATATTTTAAAGTTAAATTATTTCTAAACGCATTGTTTTTTGTTTTATTAATTTATTGATTTATTAATTTTTGTTTCCTCGATGTGTCTGTTTTTTTGGTGGGGTTTTTCATATTTTCCTGTATTATTTTCTTTAAATAATTTCAAAAGTATATTATAAGTTTTATAATTATACATATTTAGAGTTGCTAAGGTTTATGTACCCTAACAGAGAACAAAATCGCTGCCTTGCGGTTAGGATGTTTATCCAAAGGCTAAGGGAGTAAACCCTAGCAGAAAATCCGGTGGAACCACCACCGTATATTATTCTTCCGGTAAATATGATGCGACAAGATAAAAATAAAGCTGCTGTACCTGTGGGAAATTCCCTAAAAAGAATGTCAGGCAACAGTCGGTCTTCTGCAGTAATGCAGGTAGACTCGAGTTCCCCCATGCCCTCAGTGGCATGGAACTCTGCAGGAGGGAACACTCGTGTCGTAGATTCTGGAAATATCCCTAGTAAAGTCACCAATGTGCAACACGAAATGTTGGTACGTGGAACGTGAGAACGTTATATGGAGCTGGAAAACTTAATAATGCGATTCTGGAAATGAAACGATTGAAATTAGACATTTTAGGTATTTGTGAACACAGATGGCCGGGGACAGGAATCTGTCAACAAAATGACGGAACATTTTACTATTCGGGATACGAGAACCAAAACCTTCGGCCAAGGAATGGTGTTGGATCATCAAGTATTAGCAACATGTCATAAGCCTTACACCTATCTCGGAACGTATCATGATGCTACCAATTCAAGGCGCAAAATGCAAGATAAATCTGAAAATTTATATGTCAACATCCGAGTCCAAATATGATGAACTTCTAGAGGAATTATACAACTCCATTCAGAATACTATAGATAAGCTTCACAAACAAGATATGCTAATAATTACGGGTGATCTTAACGCTAAAGTAGGATGTGGTAAACGTGGCCACTCAATTGGATCTTTTGGACTAGGCGACAGCAACGACAAAGGAGATAAACTGTTCAATTTTTGCGAACAAAATAATCTAGTCATAGCAAATACATGGTTTAAGTTACCAAAACATCGCCTGTATACATGGAGATCGCCTGGAGACAACGAAACGAATCTAATGAGAAATCAAATTGATTATGTTCCAATTAACCAGCGTTTTAAGAACGCGGTTATAAAAGCCTCAACTTACCCAGGAGCGGATATTAATTCGGATCATTCTTTGTTAGTTGCGAAACTTAGATTAAGATTTAAAGCAATTAGAACACCGAATAGATGTAGAACTCTGGACATAACTAAATTAAGACTACCAAAAATAAAAGAAAATATATCGCAAGAGATAAATGCCAAATTAAGGAAAGCTTAAGAAAAAGGACTCAATTGCGCATTTAACATTGCCACATTTCAACCAAACTATGCAAACAATTTGTCATAAATACTTAACGTGTGAGATAACTAGAAAGCAAATATGGTTGACAAATGAAATACCGGAATTGATGAACGAACGAAGGAAATATAAGAATAAAGATGTAAATAAGTATACCGCGTTAAATAAACAAATTAAGAAGGAAATCAGATGCGCAAAAAACGCATGGATGGAGGAAAAATGTAGAGAGATAAGGGCTTTAGAGGAGAAACACGATTCTTTCCAAATGCATAAGAACATTAAGGCGGTAACAGGTAAAACTTTAAGATTGACAGATGATCGTGGGTCTGTTGTTGATGAAGACGCCAAAAAAGATATTTGGAAACGATACCTTTATAAACTGTTCCACGATGATTGAAGTAACACCACTTGGCGGTGATATTCTATAGACGATGGACCTATAATTATGGAATCAGAAGTAATGCATACAATTAAACTAATGCATCCCAAGAAAGCAACAGGGTCGGACCGTATAACAGGGGATTTATTCCGCTTATTAGAAGAAAAGAATATAAAAGATTTAACAATTCTTTTCAACAGTGTCTATATCTCTGGTAACATCCCCTCAGAATGGTCGAAATCTTCATTTGTTGCAATATCCTAGAGATGGCTACAGAACAATCAGCTTGATGAATCATATACTGAAAATTTTTCTGAGAATTATTTACCATAGGATTAAAAGGAAATGCGAGCAAGATTTATCGGCAACACAGTTTGCTTCCGCCATGGTTATGGAACGAGAGAAGCATTGGCGGCATTAATAATAACTCTACAGAAGTCCAGAAAGATGAATAAAGACATCTTTATGTGTTTCATCGATTACTAAAAGGCGTTCGACAATGTAAAGCACGATAGACTGATGATAATGCTACGAAATATGGGCGTTAATAGCAGAGATTTGAAGATTATAAGATATCTATATTGGAACCAAGAAGCTGAGTTAATACTTGGCAAAAATGAATCAAAAGTTAAATTTGAAATTAAACGAGGCGTACGACAGGATTGTGTATTATCCCCGTTTTTATTTAACTTATATGACGATCAGATTGTCCGGCAAGCCATAATAAAGCAAACGTATGGATTTAAGATTAACGGAAAAATTACTAATAATATCCGATACGCGGATGATACGGTCATACTAGCAGACAGCCATTAAGGCCTACAGCGACTGCTACAAAAATTTAATGACGTTGGCAAAACCTATGGTCTAAATATAAATACAAGGAAAACTAAGTGGATGTTGATTAGTAAACAACAAATTAATAGCGCTGTAATAACTGTAAATAATGAAATTGTTAAAAAAGTGAATAGATTTAAATATCTGGGTTGCTATGTCAACTAGTAGTCTCGATGCGGATGCCGAGGTTAAAGCACGGTACAATTACGCACGAGTAGCTTTCAATAATATGAAACAATTATTATGTGATCGATCGCTTAGTCTGAAGATAAGACAATATATAGTTCGATGTTACATCCAGCCAATTTTATTATATGGCATTGAGGCTATGCCTCTAAATAAAAAACATTCGAACCGATACGAAGCTGTGGAAATGTGGATACATAGGAGGATGCTGAGGATACCTTGGACAGCAAAAATATCCAACAAAGATGTCTTAAAGAAGGCGAATACAGGTCGACAATTACGGAATATTATTATAAAGAGAAATGTGCCATACTTTGACCATATCATTAGAGGTGCAAAGTATGAAATTTTACAGATTATTATACAAGGACAGATAGAAGGAATAAGAAGTCCGGAAAGAAGGAGGACAAATTGGCTGAAAAATATCAAAAACTGAACCGGCGCATCTTCAATACAACAATTAATGGCAGATGCGAGACAACGTAAAATCTAGTTGGCACATTGGTGACCGCCAACGCTCTCTTGAGTATGGCACATAGAAGAAGAAGAAGAAGGTTTATGTATAGGTACTTAGCTTTAAGTTATGAAAGAAAATTGTTTTCAGTTTATGTATAAAAAATATAATAAAAATTTTTCATTCATTCATTAATGAACCGGTGTAAGTATATTTTGAAATTACTTACTGGTTAATATATTGTGGAATTTTACATAAGTTATTGCCAACATTACCATGCACTTTTTGTAATGTTATTTTTTTTGTTTAAACATTAGTTATGTGAAATATAAATTTAAAATACAAACTCTGAATGTGTTTTACATTTTAGGCGAATAGCGGAAAAGATACAAATGGATGCCAATTTTTTATTACGTGCGCAAGATGTAACTTTCTGGACGATAAACATGTTGTATTTGGTAACGTTATAGATGGTCTGTTGGTGATGAGGAAAATCGAAAATGTACCAACAGGTCCGAACAATAAACCGAAAATACCAGTTCTCGTATCACAGTGTGGTCAGATGTAAATGTGTTATATATATATATATATATATATATATATATATATATATATATATATATATATACAACTTGATTATGTTATATAAATTTTGCAACAAATATTTATTAAGCATTTATTTACAATATAAAAGATTCTGTATTGATGTTGCTTATAATCTTTTGATTTAGATTTTGTCTTCCTTAATATCTTTTCATGCATTATGTTCAATAAATTATACGTAAAATACATAATATAACGTTTACCCCATTCTAGGAAGTGAGGTATATAAAGGAGTGGGGCCGGTTTTAAAACACGAATTATTATAATGGTAACTTCTTACATCTATTGTGTTTAAAACTGCAACGTAATAGCGGCTTATAAAAATAATGCTAACCTTGATAATACGTGCTTCCTCTGGAATTGACGATTTCACAAACGATAAAAGATGAAAAATAAATATGTAAAAACCAGAAACATGACAACAATAAAACGGGAAATTTTTCATTTTTCGAAAGGTACAGTTGTTCGTTCCTACGATGCGTTTTATTCTGTTATTAAAAACGAATCACGATTATATACTTACAAAAATGATCTTCAATTCATTTAATTATATGCTTTTATATATATATATATATATATATATATATATATATATATATATATATATATATATATATATATATATATTTATATATATATATATATATATATATATATATATAATATACAACGATAGCATATTTATTTGTTATGTGCTATGTTCTATTCGTTATAAATTAGTAAATCCCGTATTATATTTAGAAGTTGTTGATGTAAAATTTAATTAAAGTACGTGAATTAAAATGTACGTAACGCAATGTTTTATTTTATGCAAAAAGAATATGATTAAATTGAAACAAGGAATTAATTTTTAAAAATGATGCTCGTTTTATCTTTCATACACTAAAAATATTTTTTTATACTAATTTAAAATTTACGCGCCGTGAAGATTTCGAAATAACATAACTGTCTTTTACCAGAATAAAGCTAAATGTCCGCATTTAAAATAAATAAACATAATCCAGTAACAAACATATTCCTTTTTCTATCTAAGGTCGAATAAACTGCAACAAATCTAATGTTATCAACAAGGTCGCATGTCCTTAGAGGAAGTGAAGAATTTTATACAAAAAAGGAAAGTAAAATGGCATGGAATTTATCGCATTAACGAAGAAATTAAATTGATGCTAGAAGTAACAACTTATCACCATATACTTTTAAAATAGTAGCAAAAAATATTAAAAATAATCCGGATATATGAAGAAATTATTGTACCTTAGAATATTATGGATACTTGTAATAAAAATATAGTATTGGGAAACAAACATTAATGCAAAGAGAGAAAAATAATGTCGATTTTTTTTAATGAAATACGTCCGTTCAATTTCCATTCTCAGATGTGTTTGTTTCACGTGAACTACTGAATACGAAATTTAACCCAAAGAAATTAATCACATAGAATACAATTAACTGATCGCGACGTTAATCAGTGTATTAACCACAAATTAAATAGACCATCGCGTCAGTTTGAACATTGCATTAAACTATGTTCTTAAAAATATATTTCGTTTGCAATCGATTAAAATAGATCGTACAGAATATAATTAACAAATCGCGACATAATCAAGCTATTAACCATAAATTAAAGAGATCATCGCGGTAGTTCGAGCATTACATATTAAATGATAAAATATCAGATATACGTTCTTAAAAATATATTTCATTTATTTGTGAAGTACGTTATTATTGTTCACGTAAAAAATTAATTTGCTAGTATTTAAATAATTATCGAGTTTTTAGACTTCGAAATATAAATAAAGAAAACTTGAAACTGCGTTATTAATCAGTTCAAACTATTAAATTATTATTATTATACAAGCATTTATGTATTAGTTTTCCTTTCAAAAATATATTGTTATACATGTTTCAATCTACGTGATACCGATTAAATTGTGTCATTTCATGTGTTCATTTACGATAATTTGAACGAGAGTTTACTAAGTTCATAAATAGATATTAAATACCAAGCCCCCCCTTAAGGAATACGTACATATTAGACATTTCGAATTGGTTACCTGCGATAGTTTTAACATCTCAGACCTTACGGTATACAGAATCAAAAATAATAACATAACTTTAATGTTAGTTTTATAAAATTCGAAAATTTTCTATTTACTTGAAACATGTTCATTTTTCAGACCTTGGATTCTGCGGTGGATTTGACCTTCTCTTTTTATTTAGCCAATGGAACACGTAAAAGTATTTATAATTTATTTAGATTAATTATTTCATATCGGCGACTATTCTGAAAATTAATCGTCTAACACGTTCGATACATAATTAATTTACGACCTTCGCTACTATGTACCGTTTTTATTTATACGCCCTTTTTGGCAAGGTTTTTAAGAATATCGCTTTCTGTTCAAATTAGTATCGACATGTCTAAAATTCCACGACATTATACAGTTTAATACGTGTCGATAAAATATTAAATGATAATCGATTAAAGAAAATTCAATGTAAACGGCGTCTTATTCAATTTCATTTGTATTCTTGTCAACTGTTTTACTACTGCCATTGACGCTGCTATTGATTTTTTTTGTGCTCATAGTTTAGGCACAACGACTATCGACCTCAGATTATGAAAACGTGATAGTTCTCTCATTAAATATTCTAACATATACTTTAATTTTTATATATATATATATATATATATATATATATATATATATATATATATATATATATATATATATATATATATATATATTGACTGAAAAATAAGTTGGTATTCAGCAGGAAATATTTACGTCATATATTCATATTTATTTTCATTTGTTCTTAACAGTTATGAAATGAAAAATTTTAGAATGTATAACATATTTGAAATTACATGAAAAACACATTGCAATTTCCTGGTTACGTATGATGTTCGTGTTCTTGAACTGACCTTTGTTTGTTTTGCCAAAGGTCACGATATTCTCTGTCAAAATAGATTTAATAGTCTTATCATTTTCGAAGCAATATCTTTATGAACAAATTGTAATATCAATGCGAGGCCAATTATGTTAGTGTCAATCACTCGTAAAAGTAAATAGATGTAGATGAGGTATGAATAATTTATAACGTATTGGTTCGATATTGATTATATTCACCGTCTCGTTTAAAATGTATATATATATATATATATATATATATATATATATATATAAATACATTATAATTATTATTACTGTTATTGTCATCATTTAGTGACTGTGAATTCCCTTTTCCATTTCATTATAATGTTCCGCAATGTTTATAACCCATATATTCAGTTTAAAACTGTCTTGAAATTACCAAGTTCCTCTTTTTCAATTACTTTGTCTTATGTTTTCATTTGTGAGCAGGCGTTACACGTCTCTCTAGGATTAAAAATTAAAGACTTAAGAATTACTTTTTATAATTCGGAGGTGCTGTATGGACACGATAAATTCCAATTGTATTTATTTAGGATTAAACTTGCCCACGCCACGGAGTACTTGATAATTTGAAACTCTTTATGTTCGAATGTACTGCTTTTTCTGGCATCGGTAAATTCTATATTCTATACGTCATTCATATTCGATAAGAAAAATCATGTAACCCTCCTCGAGCTTGTCGATAGAACAATTTGTCTCAAATTTGCTCTATCAAATCAGTCAAATTTGTCTATATTCAATCGTGAATACGAGACATTCACTTACAAAGTGGCACGCCGTCTTCGGACATCAAAATATTTTTCAATAATAATATTAAAAGATACAAAAAGGGGTTAAATAAAAGTAGGAAAAGGAAAAGACAAATTATTCGTAAATTAGTAAATAATTAATAATATTTAATGATGAATAACATAAAAGAAAGAAGATAAAAATAATAGTCCCTTCATTTTAGAACTAAGAAGTTTTTACGCGCATCTTATACAATTTCGTCACTTGTTACTCGTTTGCATACGCTGCAGACTAATTTACACTCAATTTAGTGCACCATGTTTCACTACATCCGGTTTTGCTACCAAAAATCTAATTAATACTCGCAGGCAACTACCATACACTCGGAACACTATTTGATAATTTCTTTTGTTAAAGATACGATTGATTCGAACACATCTAAGTACGCTACTCTATACTTTTATTGTACGACATTTTTCTTAAATATATGGATTATTGAAGAGAAGAAAATATATATAAAGTTTCTGATTCATTCTCATATTTCATAATTTTTTAGGGTTTTTTTTTCCGGTGATTTAGTAATTATATATACGATGTAGTTTAGGCCGATTATAATGTCTTTTAGAGCGTACTAGTCAGGATTTTCATCACATTCTTACAGCATGTCCAAACTAAATTTGATCATGCGAAATTTTTATAATTTCGTACAATATCTTTCAATTTAATTAGCAATACTTTTATAGAGCGCTTATAGTTTCGGTAAGGTATGTTTTCATCAAAATTGATAATGTTACAGCTTGTTTTACAAATTTTAATTTGACGCGACGTATGCAGGTTTTTAAAAATATACGTTTACGTTCCGACGACATTTGTAAATTGCCAGTCAAATTTTAAATTAAAATTTACTCGCCTTCCACTATTAATTAGAAGCGTTTATCGTAGCCGTCATAAAATTTGTTTGTGTCACATAAAAGCACAACGTATAAAGCTGTAACAAGATTAGATAGGGCCGGAATTGAAAGTACGCGTTTATTGTCAGACTAGCTACCTACATTAGTTTTACGTAAATTTCGCAAGTTTTCAGTAAATAAATAATAAAAGGTGCAAATTTATTTTAAATTTTCCAGGTCATAAAAAATTTTGATCCTCAATGAATTGGTCATTAATCTCAAATATTGTATGGAAAAATGTCTAGATCCGAGTTTTGTCTATATATTAATTTTGATCTGAAATTTCCACCGTTTCGTAGAATTACAGAATATTATAAAAATTTCAAGAATCCGCGAGATAATTAATTTCGTTTCTTTAATACGCGTTCTGGTGTACTGCACTTTTTTAAACGTCATGTAGCTCCTATTGAGCGTAGCTACTTTCTTCTACAATCTTAGAACTAAATTTAAATAAGCGGTACTATTCCCTTCAGTCCGGACAATGTAACATGTCTTTTCGTGTATTATCTCCGTTTTTGAATGCTGTATCAACTCGATCCCGTTATCAACTCAATGCTAAAAAAACGCGTTTCCTCCTCTCGCCGAATTGATAATGTCCCTCCCCCTTCTAATACAATTTTTTTCACGATTTTCCTGGTTAGTAATGAAGTTCTGATTCTATTTTAAACGTTACATCATTAATTATCTCATTATTAGTGTACTCTCTAAAAGATAGACTCCGGGACTATAGGAATGCAAAAAGGAAGTTGCTAGTTGACTTCTTTCATTCTTCACCTCTAGAATGTTTAATGAATTTTACTTAACATACCTACAAAATCGATTCTGTATTATAAGTAAGATGGTATGTGACACTATCGTGAAACATAAAAAGTGATTTTTTTTTTTTAAAAACGTATATTTATTATAAAATAAAAATACAAGAAGTATAAACCCAATCACACACACTCCCACCCAGTGGCGGCTCGTGGGTTTCCGAAGCGGAGGGACTGAAAGTTTTACCTAGTTGAATTTTTTTTTTAATAAAAAACATACAGCTAGGCTACCATTTCATAAAAACTTAAAATTCTAAATTTTCTAAACAAAAATAAAATTTAGAATCGGTCATTCTAAGAAAATTTTAAAAAATGTGTAATTTCAAAGCACTTACTTCAAAATTTATTTGTATATGAAGTCTATATGACGGTTTTTCATTTTCGCGAACAGGTCAGTTACCTTGCTGTGGAAGTTAGGAATTGTATCGATAAGAGTTTTCTCAATACTTATCATTGCAAGCGCAGAAACTCTGTCTTCCAGCATTGTACTCCGTAAATATGTTTTAATTCTTTTCAAGGAAGAAAAACACCTTTCCACTTCAGCAGTTGTCATAGGAGACGTTAACAAAATGTTCATCAAAACATATACTTCGCCGAGTGTTTTGTAAATACCGGTGTTTCGAAACAATTGGTGGAGTTGTGCAACTCCCGATGCAAGGGAAAATTCGGAATTTCTTTCGTATAGAACAGAAAGTTCAGTTTGCAAACGATTTTTATTTAGCATGGGATATGCCTGGTAAGTTTCGTTAAATTCTTGAGAAGGAAATTGCCTGCAGTACGTTTCAAATTTCTCTTGTAACAGCAACTTTCCTGCAGATAGATGACCAGTAAATTCGAATCTAACCCTAGCTTGCATACATATTGTGTCACAAACTTCTTTGACAGCGGCGTTTCGATTTTTATCACATTTCCTCTTACGAGATACGGGCATAGAATTAGTATTTGTGGACACCAAGTTTTCGAAATTCGTTTCTCTGATTAAAGAAATTGCGCGATAAAAATTTTCCAGTGATGAAAAAGCGCTCGAAGAATTAATATTGCGATTTTTAAATGCATCGTATAGTAAATCAATGTGTTACATAATAGGATGGAAGACGCCAAGCCAAAATATAAAGTTGTTGTCATTGAGAAGACGAAGAAGACCGGATGCTTCATTAACCGTTTGGGTATTATTTGAATTCTGCAATTTTTCGAAACATTCTTTCAGCTGTTCAATGTTTTCAAAAACTGTATTTACGACTCTTGAATTGAAATTCCATCTTGTATCGGAACCACGTGGAATTCTTCTTGACATGCAATTTTCAAGCTCAGCTAATCTCTGAGAAGAACGCGAAAAAAATGCTGGAATTCCTGACAAGCTACTAAAAAAGATGCGTACTTCTCTATTAGTTGAAACTGATTTACTCATTACTAAATTTAATTAATGAGCATAGCAATGAATGAAATGGGCATTTGCGTAAGTTTCTTTTACTATTTTTTGAACACCGCCACGCGCTCCACTCATAACTGCGGCGCCATCATAATTTTGAGAAATTAGTTTCCCAATATTATCTTTTAAAACAATTTTCAACTGCTCCAAAATCTGTTTCGATAATCCTTCTGCATCTCGTGACTCAGGGTTATCAAATCCCCAGAATCTTTCGTATATGATTCCATTGAATTCGTAACGAAAAACAATTACCTCCTGTGTTTTCTCAGAGATATCAGTCGTATCATCGGACATAACAGCCAAAAATTGAGCTTATTCAATTTCATTAGAAATTTCAGTTCGACAAATGTCTAACATACAATCCAACAATTCATTTTGAATTATTTTTGAGTTAGCTTTAAACACTGTAGAATTTTCAAAATGCACTTTCAAATTTTCATCCAATTTCCCTGCGAAATTTAAAAGTCCTCGAAAAATACCAGGATTCTCGGAATCCGCTTTTTCATTATGTCCTCGCAGCGGAAGTTCAAATTTACCGCAAAATATCAGGCAGTCAATGATTTTTGATAAAATATCCCTATTCTTTTTGACGTTTTCATTGAACTTTCTGATATTTAGTTTATACGCTTCGCTTACCTGTATCGCTATATTAATTTTTCCCAGCATACTAAAATCTATCGAATTTTTTATATGTTGTGCTGAATTTTCGTGTTTCTTGATTTTTTTCATCCAAATGTTTCAAGTCTACCACACCAGTTTGAGTTTAAGAAATTTCACCGCCAAAAAGTAGACAAGGAAAACAAAAGAAAGCATTCTTAATCAACCGCAAAGCCAGTCACATTTTGAATAAATATCCGCTTTAAATTTTCTTTCAAAAGTATTGTTTAATTGCGGAGTCGGCCTCCCACGAGCCTTAACGTTACACTTTTCTGCAAACGATAACTGCAAAAATTTGTTATTCAGCAAACACGATTCCGAATTCAATTCACTTTCACGAAAATCGCTATTTCCAGCCATAATTAAAGTTAGCCTTTCTACCAAAACAATCGAAGTAATAAAATCCTTATAAATAAATATATTTATTCAATCAATAAAACATAAGTAAATGAGCAACAATAATAGAAGAACGCGCGCGTCAACATTTCATTCTGCAGTTGGAATATTAATCTTGAAATACAAGTCTACCTGGCTGGGCTGGTTTTCGTGCAGCCCAAACGCGGGCAAAAAAGAACTATTGCGCATGCGCCTTTACCATCGTCCGGTTCCGTTTCCACACACTTTATATTTTCTAAACACGTGAACGAGAGCTGTATTGGGCTGGTTTTTGTGTAGCCCGAACGCGGTTAAAAAGAAACCACTGCGCATGCGCCTTTAACATCGTTTTCTCGCGGAACTACGCTTTTTATGTTTCCTAAATATGCCAACAAGAGCTGCAACCAACGTTCTAGAATGAGCATCCAAAGAGAAAAAATTACTTTTTTAAACGAAACTTCAAAATTTTGGATAATTTTAATTGATTTTTGAATATGAAAAAAAATTATACTGGTAATTTTGTAGGTGGGGCTGTAGTCCTGCAGCCCTTATGCACGAGCCGCCACTGCTCCCACCCCATTCTGTACTTAGATAATATATGTTCCGTCATACGCTTGTCGACGGATCTACACCATTTTACAATATGTACATCTAAACTATTATTACATACATATGTCGTTATTTTTAATTTATAAAATTCACATACCCACATATATACAAAGTTACAGTTATACTACTCACACATTCCGAATTACACACTCAACACTCTCACTGTAACTATTTTTATTTACCATATTGTCATTACCTCGTTAGTAGTAGCAGACGCTATATTAACTTTCACTTGTCGCGCCACTTCGAATTCACAATTTTTTGTTTCTTATTATTTTGTTTATATTATCCCCGTATGTTGTAACCGCTCTTTTATCAGCTGCTGTTTTAGTTTCCCAATCTCTTTTTTTCTTTCAATATTTCTCCCGGTATATTATTTAATCATCATCACGTATTTATTAGTTTGTTCACCAAACCTCGACCGTGCTACCGAACATATAAACTTATTCGTTTTCCTTAGTTTATATTTTATTTGCATCGTTTAAATCGATGCTTTTATTTTGTTTATTAAATAATTCCAAACTTTTGTAAACAAATACAGTCCCGCTATATTTAGTACATTATGATAACGTAACAGATCGTTTAGTGTTTTATTCTGATTTCTACATTTATACTCGTTTATTAGGTTTAAAGTTTTCCTTTGCAATCGATCAATTTTTCTCATGTAATATTTAGACGTCGATCCACATGCTTCTATGCCATATCTCAATCTGGATTCGACTAACGCGAAGTATACCATTCTCATTGTCTCCTACATAATTTCTTAATGTATATAGTGTTGGTATTATTGATTTCAATTTATTTTCCACTTTTTGTATTCGTAAGTTCCACCTCATGTATCTATCTATTGTTACACCTAGATATTTGTATTCACTTACGAGTTCTATTATGTTACAACTCAAATTTGAACATCTATGTTTTGTCCGACCAGTAATGTGCGCACTTGTTAGCGTGCATTTTAATTTTTGGCTTATCATTATCGTTCATCAACTTCATCAGCGTACATTTCGTTTTTGTTGCATTAACTGTAAGATTAAGGTCGTGAGTCCATCTGCTTACTTCTAATAAATCCATATACTTTTCCGCCACTTCAGTTTCCCTGTGAACTGTCATTATGGCAATATCGTCCGCAAAAGCGAAAACCTTGCTGTTGGTCAACTTTTTCTTTTTGTAGACCGTTTGTGTATATAATAAACAATAACGGTGCTAGATTACTACCTTGCGGAATTCCCATGTTCATTGACATATATTCACCTCGTATATTATTTACACTAACTACTGTTTTCCTGTCCTTTAGATAACTTTCAAACCATGCTTTGACTTTACCTTTTATACCGATTTCTTCAATCCTCCCTAGCAGCTTATCATGAATGACCGTATCGAATGCTTTTGTGAGATCCATGAATGTCACAAGTACCCTATTTCCCGTTTCAAAGTTTATCGGTTATAAAAATGTAGCTTCTAAGAAGTGTATTAAAAATTTCACGGACGTGCTTTTGTATGGAGTGGAAACAATGTCATCACTATTATTAGACGTTTATCTAAGGCTATAGAAATGTCGATTCTTATAAGGCTATTAAGAATTTCCCAGATATACTTTTGTACGGAGTGAAAACACGAACCTTGAATGTCATCACTATTAGACGTTTAAAGGCTATAGAAATGTAGCATCTAAGAATACTATTACGAATTTTACGGATGGGCCGAAAAAGTTTCAAATATTAATAACATATTGAAAAGAACTGGCGTACGAAGAAAGCTTGTAAAAATATTTTAGAAAGAAAAACAGCGTATTAAGGTCATGTTTTAAGAGGAGAAAAGTGTGACATTTTAATACTGCGGAGAAAGAATTTACGGTACCAATTGGTAGAAGAAGAAATTCACGGATCAAAAATAAGAAGAGGGAATGGAGTAAACATTAATGGACGCCGATGGACTGTTTAAGGCAACAATGTATCGGGAATAGCCTACGTAATGTAGAGAATTAGAAGAAAAGGACGTTATCTAAATTTTAATCTCGTCGTTTTTAAGCTGCGAAATGTCTAAGGAAATTCGTAAAATTAAGCGTCTCGATTCCTTACGCGAAAAATACGCATCTTTTTCATGTTTACAAATCGCCTACCTACGCGCCTAATTTATTCGTCCTTACGTGTAATAGCTACTCTGCGTATCTCGTTCGTTTATTCCTAACGAGAGAAACGTAATTGTGTACAAACGTATAAAAAGGTCACGTAGTAGTAATCGTTCCATCTGCCGCCGCGTTAGACACGAAATAATTAAACGACACATAATTAGGCCAAGCCGGCTGCTGTTAATCGGCGACCTTACAACGCCATCTTCAACTTTACCATTTATCCGACTATGCTTTCTTTTTAATTTCTTTCTCTCTCTTATAATGATTTTATTTTTGTTCTGCTTCAAAGTACGATTATAGTCGAATACTTAATTTATTTTTCTTTTTTAAATTTATATAATTCTCACGTTTACATTTCGCGACGAAACTTAAATTTATTCAGACGTTCGACAGATGTATCCCGTCTAAAAATAAATTTTCATACACAAGTACTTATTACATAATATCTTTAGGTGAAATGTAGATGATTTTCCGCGTATTGATAAATATTTTTAAAATTCAGATATTTCACGTCGATCTCATAAAATAAAGAAATTCGTTAGCATTAACATATCATGTACCTTATTCAAATGACTTGTCTTTTGTAACAAATTCGACACTTTTGTGGCACGTAAAATTCGACGAAGCTCTAAAAAAGGCGGATATTGCTTACCAGCTTCACGCACGTCTGCATTTTGCTGAAAATATTATATATACTTTACCTAGTTCCAGCGAAAGATCTTTTTCGACACTCGGGCGTCTAAAAAGTTATTTAAGAAACACTACAGACGAGGATAACGGATTGGCTGCATTGAATATACACCGCGAAATAAGCGTCAGCGCAGATGAAGTTATCGACATTTTAGCGAAAAACCCTACAAGTATAGAGTTCGTTTTGTAAATTTTAATTATAACCAACTGTTATTGATCTTATTTATACTTCACGCTTCAAATCCGTCAACACTTCTAGACCGTCAACATATTCTGATCAAGAATACAGTCTAAAAATAATAGAGACAATTTATTTTATTTTTTTTTGGGGGGGGGGAATGTTTGTCCCCCAACCCACAAACAAATCCTGGATGCGCCACTGAATTGTACATATATCTTAATTTATATATTCGCATATTCGCCCTCATATTTCCACTCTCTCTCTCTCGTTTGCTCACCTTTACACATCTATCTCTTCCGATCACACGTACACCACTCTGATTTGACTCATATTTTTATTTTACATAATTTGTGTTGCAGCATTTCGGTCATACGCTACGTGTCTACGGCTTTTTTCCTATATTTATCAATTTTCTTCGTTATATAAATTTTTCCGCTCCGCTTTTCAAAATTTTTCATAACTTATTTAATTTCGATCATGTTGGTTTCATCTTTTAGCCAACTTTGGATTTTTTCGTTAAAGTTTCCCGGTAATTCCGTTTTTAAAATACACAGTATTTACGTATAGATTACAAAATGGCTGAATGTGTAAAAACGTGATCAATTTTCGAATTGCAGACATTATTACGAAGTAATTACTTTCCTAATTGAAATATAAGTATTTTACGGGTTAATTTTACATACGATATCGCAAATAGTTTTTATTAATACGTTTATATTGATACTTTTAAAACTGAAACATTTCATATCGACTAAAATAAATAATTTTTTTTTTGCAAAATTCACCTATCTTGTACGTAATGTAAATGTTAAAATGCGTGTATATTTGACGATAAAATCAAAAAGTTAAAATTGATAAACGTGTACCGGAACAAAACGTCCTCTCCGTTCGTTAAAAATTCTAACGTTGTAAATTGTATAAATAATGAACATACGAGGTATAAATAGCACCGATGGAAAAATTAAATAAAAAAACCAGGGCACGCTGTCGCGACTGAAAAGATTAAAACATTAAAAACCAACAACGATATTTAACGCAAAAAGAACACTGGAACCTTATCAGCGATGTATTACCGCAGTTTCGATTTATTTTTTCTAATCAACGTTAAGCCCGCCAAACAGAAAATTACTACACTCTATACGAGGCCACACCGTAAGAAGGCCCAATGACTACATACTCCAGAAGGTGAGACTTTACTTACAAAACAAATCGTGCGCGCCGCGAACTGCGAGGTATTTCCCCGAATTAACGAAAATACTAAGCACGAAATAGGAAGAAGACGAAACATAAGGATAATAAAATACTTCGCAGGTCCACGGAAGGATATGCGGAAATTAAAGCGTAATGGTGTGCGGACAATAAAAAAAATTAATTTAAAGTTAATCATTCGGATATTTTCGGCTAGTTGTTACAACTTTTTTTTTTTTTTTTTTTTTTTTTTTTTAAAGCGACTGTTCCAAGGTTTATAACAGTTTTTTCATTTTTAATATACCCGGTACGAATTTATACGAACAAGTTCCCGGATTAAATTCGTGGAAGTATAATTCAGAGAAAATAATAATTTTATCTAAGACGCTTTTATCGTTTACTTTTTTTTAAAAATATATGTATATTTTAATTATAATAATTACTTTTTTTTCCTAATATTTTTAACGTACGTATCGCAGAACCCGGAATAAATACGAGAACTAGATGCCAAATTCTACTTCCGAATAATCTTAAGGTACGCCGTAAAAACCGCTTTTTATTATATCATAGAGACAAATCACTTATTCTTGAGAGTCGTCGATGAAACAGAAGAGACATTCAATTACGAGGTCGAATCTAGAAATTTATGATAACGCTAGTTATAATGTGCGCTGATGATGACAAGGTTCGTCCGGGGCAACTAAGTCGACCTGTCCTCCTAGGTCGTACATTTCGCGATATCATAAATATTAACCATTATATATATATATATATATATATATATATATATATATATATATATATATGTATATATATAATATATATATACATATATATAAAAAATATATATATACATATATATAAAAGATAATATCGGATCAATATCGTCTTCAGAATGTGACGACTGATACCACACTATAGCTAAATATGCAATCAAACCATAATAATAATAATGATAGTGCAATACGAACAGACAGCTTAGGTTAAAATCAGATCGACCGATAACGAGATAGCGCTGCGCGATCACGGTATATCTTAAACGCGTGTTCGTCGACGACGGAGATTATACGATAGGCCAGAACGAGAATATATCATATCGCAGTTGATTATCCGTCTTAAGCACGATCGATCGATCGAACAAACGTCTCTTCGCAGCACCGGGCACGACTTTTAAGAAACGTCAGCGTTCGAATAATTCCTATTTAGATCGTGTTCCTTTTTTCTTTTTTTTACATTCATTAATTTTATTTATTATTTACGATTTTTATTAATTTTTAATCGATTTCCAAAATTAATTTTTTTTTTCGTTATTTTTCTACGTCGAATAAAGTAATACATATTTTGTTTTCATCAAACCAGAAGTGTCGACTAATTGTTAATAATTTTTATTAATTTTTTAATACATTTAAATATTCGTTTTTAACGGATTTCTTCAGTTTTTCGTTTGTTTTTAAAGATGACTATTTAACAGCGTGATTTTTTTCAAAGTCCGTATATATATATATATATTAATATATATATATAAATATATATATAATATATAATATATATTTGCGTGTGTAAATATGTACATATAACAAACAGCAATCGACTGAATTACTACTGGTATTAAACAAAATCGTTTATTCGCTGGAAGTACGTAATAATAATAATGATGAAAGAACGTTTCGTCGCGTTTCTTCGGTAAGTACGTTCAAAAATTTTTACCGGAATTAAACTTATGGGCGAGAGGGGGGGTTGCTCGAAATGGACCGAAAGTTCGTTACCCTAATAAAATAATTATAAAATATTTTTCTATTCAATTATTTTAATTAAGTTTGCACAGAGAGTGATATATGGAAACATAAAAATATATACCTATATAAATATATATATATATATTTATATATATATATATATATATATATATATATATATATATATATATATATATATATATATATATATGAAAATATACATATATAAATACTCTTGTATTCATATGTGTATAGATATATATAAATACATTAATACAAACATATATAAATACACACACACACACATATATATATATAGATGCGTAGCCAATGGGATACGTACTCCACACTCGTTTTGTACTTAGTGGTTAAGTTAACTATTAAGTAATCATTAAGTTAAATATGATAATTATATCTTAGTAAAAAAATATATAGATATATATATAATATATACACAGTGATCCAGACGTCAAATCCCTAATTTTTTGCTTTTTAAACTCTGGCGATGTTCGGCATGATGGACCGCGTAATTCTAAGAAATCTTCTCCATTACGCCATTTCTAAATTATCTATACGGCGTTGTTCCGATTTTCTAATCATCTAAGTTTCTACAAGAGAATCAGACTGCGCCCGATTTAGACCTTAACTTTTTTTTTTTTTTTTTGAAAATCCTTCCATATTCTGGTCAGTTTAACCATTTCATCCCGTGTCAATTAGGATTCTCTACCGACTTCACCTTCAGAACTCCGTCTACTTTCTACCAAGGATTCCAAATAGACGAAGCATTACACATCGTTTCATAGCCGCGAATAATTTTATGTTCTTCCTTCCTTGTATTGCTTCGATCAATTTCCATTATCTTCGATTTCTCATTATTTACTTCTGGTCCGTACAATCTACTTATTTTTATAATTTTTAAAATAATTGTCGCATCTTTTTTATACTCTATGCCACTAATGCTATACCGTCAGCAAAAATCCTACCAAGTTTGAGTTTTACTATATAGTTTTTGAAAAATTTTTTCGATAGTCGACGAAGCATTGCGTCAAAGGTACATGTACTATCTCGAATTTTTTATTAACTGCCTTATTGTTTAAGAGTTGTTCTTGGAGGCCCCGTACTTGGATGAATCCTACTAATTCATTCCAATCTGTTCATTCATTTATCCGCGAATATCGTAATTGAGAATTCTTAGCATGAATTTGTTAGCGTCCGGCAATAAAGAAATGGCCGGATAGTTTTCGCATCTAGTTCTTTTTCTTTTCCTAAACAATGGAACATTTTTTCACCACTTATCTAACCATTCCACAGTTTTTCATATGGTGTTACATATAGAGTGAACCATTTGTATTCCTACTCCTTCGGTGTTTCTCAGAATTTCTATTAATATTTCGTTTACGCCCGAAGCTTTATTGTTTCCTATATAATTATCAGCTCTTCAACTTCACTTCTTAGAATCCCCGGTTCTATCTTAATTGCCGGTGTATATCTCCTTTATAGTGTTGTTCATTTGATCCCATTGGTCTTGTACCGGTCGATCCATTGTATTCATTCTTGCTGTCTTTTGAAATACAACTAAAAAGTCTCCAAGGTAATTGATCCCCATTATCTGTCTTTTCTCTTGTTTTTTTTTTTGAGTCTTTAGTTTTCCTGCACTTTCATTGTCACTAATCTGTGATCTAAACGAAGTAGAAACAATCTGTGGAAAGCAAATTCAAACCACCCCCATATTGGATTGCCATAAAAAAAAGCCGCTTAATCGGCTTACTATCAATTTTCCACCGGACTACAATCATTTAATCAGTCTCCAACAACTTCAGAGGTGATCATATTTTCTGCGTATGAAATAATACACGTGCTGTGTAATATTAACCAAATTTGCTCGTTAGTTTTCTTACATCCTCGTCATCGCAGAGGTTGCTTATCGGAACATCTCGTTATTTTTTTTTAAATATATTTACTTAGTCTCTCACGATCGCATTACAATTAATCGATTTTTAACTATTTTTATTTTAAATACGAAAATGGTAAATTAAAGAAGGAAGAAATTTAATTTCGAAGCTCTGTTAAGCGCGTTGAACAGATAGTTTACATATTAATAATTAAAAAACTAATTAAATAAATAATTATATATATATATATATATATATATATATATATAATTAAAGATAAATAATACGTATTTGTTTAATTCGTTTAGAGAATAATCGACGGAATTTAATGTTTTATCTAATTAAAAACTGGCGTATCATCTGTATTAATAATTTTAGTCGAATTATAACGAACAGACTTAATGAACTTACGATTACCCCCAATGGGAAACAGAATTATTAACGATGTGGTAAAATATTCGGTTACTTAAATAATTTTGAACTAAAGTGATGATCGCGTACGGTGGAAAGTATTATGTGTATACTTGTGTGTTTTCATGGTCGAGATTTTGCACGAATCTATATAAAAAAAATCCTGTCACTAAATCAATTTTTTAACATTCGTTTTAATAAAGTTAACGTGAATTAGAATTTACTGTAGTAAATTGAGAGGAATAAATATTTAATCTTACGGACCAATATTGCATATATATATATATATATATATATATATATATATATATATATATATATATATATATATATATATATATATATATATATGTATATATATATATGCGTAATGTGTGTATACATCCTTTTTGTGTGTGTGTATGAGAGTGTTATGCTTGTGTATGTAGATACACACTCATGGCTGTGTGTAAGTTTTAAGCTGATAAATGATAAAATCCTAAAGAGAATATGTTGTCATCTTAATACCTACAAAAGACTAGACGACTTATCGCATTTCCGTTTTAAAAGGATAAACTAGTTTTAGAAAATAACGATCGGAAATTACACGCTGTTTTGGTTGTTACGCATGATTTAAAATATCCATTAGACTAAAATAAATTATTTAAAAAAAATATAAACCTAGATCAAGAAAATGAGGTTGAAAAAGTGAAGGGCTAAAGTTACTGTCAAAGTAGGGTAGTTTTGACATCTCTACAGATAACAGATCGTCAGAAATGACTATCGATTTTATAAATTGCTGTTCGACTAAGATTATATGAAGCCAATTTTCTGATACACTACTGTCTAGTTATAAAATGAAGATTTGAATTCGTCAAAAGAATTTAAAAAAAAATAAAAAACAGAATATTAATGATTCTAACATCTATATAATCGGTACTCCCGATAACCTTAAGATGAAATCTTTAAGTGTAGAAAATATATCTCCGTCTGAGAAATATTTAAATTAGATTAATTCTCTTTAATAGATAACTCAACTGAGACTTAATATAAACGAATCGTATTTTAACAGGGCTCATTATATAATGGAACTTTTCCTCTTAATACATCGTACATCAGCAAGTATAAAACGTACCTAATAAAAACGTCCATATGCAAAAAATTATTAAATTTAAATAAGAAATCCTCATCCCTATTCTAATTGTTTCATTTTATATCGGTCAAGTATAATAAAGTATATATATATATGTGAGTACATGCGCATATATTAAGTTGTCGAAATAAGTCAATATTATTTGTTATACCTAGTTTATTACTATTATTATTCAACTGTCACAACATCATTAATTTTTAAATTTGTTGTGTGTATGCATATATATGCGCATTAGTGTAAGTAATTAAATTAAATACACTCATTAAATCTAAATTGGTGGAGCAAAATATTGGTGGTTTTATTTATGATATGATCAACGTAAATTTGTTAAAAATAAAATTTAACAATAAACAATCGATAAAAATATATTACTATTATCGTTATGATTTTTAGTCCATTTTCCATGTTACTGAGTCTACGTGTGGTACTTAAACGATAATTTGTAGTTAATGATTACATCGAGATACTTGAAATATTCTATTACATTTAGTTGCGACCTTCTGTATTTTACTTCGACTTTATTCCTTTTGAACTTTAAGAATTTAATGAAGAACGACAGGAATCGTTTATCTGCAACGTCTTTTAACCCATTAATGTGCTTAGTCGTTAGCGATATGTTTATGGTCATTTTTGATCTTTGTATTTATTATGAATGTTATGTTATCTGCCTGTACATAAGTCAAATTGTCTATATGATAATTTTTGGGGCATTGTTAAATAACATATTCCATAATAGCGACCCTAGTACCTTTTTCTGTGGATATCCCATGTTTATTTTCCTTTCTACAGTGACATTTCCAATACTTAGTTCAATTTTGTCTATTATTTAAATAATAATACGGTACGCTCAGCAAAGTTCGATTTTCGTCAAGGAGGTTGTTTAAGTTCTAAACCAGGGCGGGCTGTCACAAATTATTCATATGCTCCATTTATATCAACACCACACTTGTTGAATAAATTAATTTATCGTCCATTTGGAATCCCATGAACATGACCGTTCATTCGAACGGAATAACGTGATGCAGCGCGCGGCGGAATCAACGAATGAATTCATTCGTGAGTTTTTTGGGGAGGACATCATCTACGATAGCTTCTCTGGTTTTCGGGACACCCTGACTTTAGTTCCACAGATTTTTAGTTATATTTAGACTTCAAAATGAAATATATCGACGCGAAATTTAGACGCCGTGTAATAGACCCTCTCGCGGCGTAGTTATAATATTTCAGCGTTCTGTTCGGGCGCGACCAGATTTTTAGTAGGGTTAAAGTGAATTTTTAACAGTGCAAAGGTTTCTATCCTATTTAGCTATCCATCTAATTGTGGTTAAATCGAAATTAGCCAGCCCCGAGAAATGTTGATAGGAGAAATTTAAAAAATAAGCGAGGCACGACCGCGCTATAATTGATATCTCGACTATCCGAATTATTCGTCGAGCTACCGGAGGAAAAAACTCGTGTCACGAACGTTTGAATTCAAACTTACGAATGCGACATTACGAGAGTATGGGCGTACAACTGAGTAATCGGAATGATTACTACCAGTAACCCGAGACAAATAATCGTACACTTCGATCCTCAGTCACATATCACTTCTCTCATGAGTCATGACCATCTACTCGAACGTGCCCATCCACCTGTTTTTTTGTCCCCCTTTTCTACTCCCAAACTCCTCTTTTATTCGTCGTATTGTTACTACGCTAAATTCCTATAGATCACATATCCATCCGCATACCCTATCTAGACAGTAGTACTTCAACTGTAATTATACAATTCCTTTCATCTAATCTCATTTACTACGTGTCTAATAGATGAGTCATCAGTGTCGTAATAGCCTCGGCGGTTATATAATATTATAATCGTCGATAAAATTCCTTTTTAACCCGGTTTTGGACAATCGTAGGGTAACGAATTTGTGAGACTGATTGACTAAGCAGTCGATCCATTACGATAAAAAAATAAATTTTCTTGTAAAAGAATAAAAATTTCAACATTTAAATTCCCTCGCGACGAACTGCTAAATATCGTCGATCGTATGAATGGAAGTCGGTTACGATTGCTACATTTCAATGAAATACTATTATTATTATTACTACTACCCGTTATTTAGCAATTTCGATTCAATTTCATTCATAAAAACTGGACTGAATACTTTGTACTGTAAGTGTACGCAATAATTTCAATTAAGTTTTCGTCTTCTATTAGTTAATTGACGAACGAGTTTTAACGCGTAAATTACAACGATCGTTATTAATTGCGAGTCCGTAATATATTACAAAATTAATTATTTCGAAAGATAATCGAGCTTTCATTAATAGAAATTAATGTGCGAGTAAAAAAAAACAAAAAAGCTGAAATTTTCTGTTTTTATTTAATTTCTTCCTATGTAAATCTAGAATTGAACAGAGATCTCGCCATCAGTCGTGAAATATTTAACAGGGAGTCGTGGCAGATCTACAAAAGAGTAAAGCAATTTTTTAATAGGTATTTCTTCAATAATCCAAAAGACATATATAATATTATATAAAACTCTAATTAAAATCCACCTCGATTAATCGGGAGTGTTTATAAATTTAAACAAAACATAAAAAAGATACGCAAAATTAAACACCGACTATGTGTAACGAGTAAAAGTAACGTGTATAAATAATAAATATGTACCGCGACAAATATGAAGCGAAAGACGTAACTTTACAAATAAAATTGTTTCAAAAACGCAGAATAGTTGAAAAATAAATTTCAAATGCGAAATGATAAAATATCGATAGATAAACATAGTTGCAGTCAATATGACACAACTCGAGAAATTAATAAAGGACGAATTAAGTGGGCGAATAATAACAACTAAAATCGTAATAATATGGTAAAAAAGTATAAGAAATGACAGAATCGAAAATAAATACTACTTCCGGTATCCCGCCATTCAGGAATTAATAAAACAAAAAACAAAGTTAATCACTAAAAAAAAATTTATTAACGCAAAGCTTTTCGACGATTATGTCATTATCCGAGCTTATATACAATAACGTATAAATTAACTGTAATATTTATATAACAACGACTTATATATTTGATATAACTAGGTAGAGGTAATTTACTATTAAAAATTTATTTTTAACATTTACTTATAAAATCGATTATAAAATTAATTCATCAAAATTGATCACATTATTTAATAAATCATTAGTACATCTGTGTTTTATAATAATAATTTTCTTTTTTTAAGTTTATATTCTACGCGTAAAATTTTCATATTATCTGTTATATTTTCTATGTTATGTTTTTCTTCTCTGCAGCGTTTAAAGTTACTTGTCGTCATTTTCATTTTTATATGAAGTAAAGTGTTCTCTAAGTCTATTATTTATTTGTCGCCCCGTTTCACCTATAATAAAACTTCTTGCGCAATTTATTTTGTATACTCCAGATTTTTGTAATATCTCATTCTTTCCTATTTTATTGTTGCAAATTGATTTAAATAATGTTTTATTATTATGTAACATTGTACTTTTTAAAAATATTTCAGAATTTATGTGTATTTAACTATATATTTAAATACCCCGACAGTACTATTCGGAAATAAAATCACTAAGAAACAAAAAAGACGAACCAACAATACGTTAGAGAAAAAGTATTTTTTTCTCATTGCTTCCAATCTATATCTAGAATTGACCAGATCTATCTTATTAACCGTCATCGTGAAATATTTACAGGGATACGGTCATCCAGTTGGTAGATCTCCAAAGTTATAATTGTCCTCGACGAAGTTCTCTTCTTAGCCTTCCGATCGTCGCTTGAGCCTGTAAAAATTTCAATTTCGACAAATTCCTTCCAGCAGATTAATTAATTTCATCTTCTACATATCTTATCTGTAGATCTTATAATTTCAGACATACCCCCTATTTATCGCGATACCGTTGTATTTTTTGTACGTTACTACCTCGGAAACGCCTTCCTACAGCTTACAGCCATGAGTGACAGGTTCATCGTATGCAATAAGATTTTTTGTTTTCGATGGTTCGGGCTCAGTAACTAATCTAACTTGATTGCCTTTATATTTAATTCTGTGTGGTTTTTATGTCGTGATATTATTATGTTGTTAGAGTGTTATTGATCAAAATGTATTCCTAGATATTTAACAGGAAACTTATTTTTTTTTTACTTTTAAGTAAAAATATTGAACGGTTACATTTCGATTCGTTAAATCTTCCATATATAAAACCAATCAGCGATTTGGTTAATGGAAACCTGAAGGTGTCTAATAGACGTACTTGGACACTCGTGTGTAGCTAATATTATCGTCGTATCATCGACGAAAGTTACTGTAAAGGTATTTTCGGGGGGGGATATCTCAAGTAAATATTAAATACAAGAGCGATCCTAGTTGACAAAGTCAGATTTCGCTAAAATAATGAGGTAATGTGAAGCAAAATAAAATCCTATCAATTTGAAAGTTGGCAAGTGATGTCGTGAGATAGAAGACCGCGGCCCAATGGTCGCATAACGGTGATTTACGCAGATTGCTTCCTCCGGTTTTTCTACTTTCCGAAATTTATGTGTTTTTTTTAAAGGAAAATATATTTCGTTCCTGTCATTGAATTTAGATTTTCCTGTCAATATATTTAATATAATTTCGTTCGAAACGTATCTGATAGCGGGAAAATTGCATACGATTTAAATAACGGGAAATTATCGATGGAGCTTGTTAGGCCTGTGTTAAAATGCTCGAAGCGTGGTCATTAACGCCAAATGCAAAAGGATGTTGGACGCGTTCGAAATGTAGACTTATCGACGATTATTATCATGGACAGATCTCATCTCCGACAAGAAGGTGTTAAAGCGATTCCACATACGACAGGCTGATTATAGTAGAAGATATTACGAAAAGAAAATTGATGTATATAGGTCGCGAGCTCCGAAAAGAGAAAAATACTCGGGAAAGCAACAAGAAGAATGAAAAGATTGGAATATGTAACATGAAATACTGGATTTAACAGAGTCAGGGAAATGGTAGTTGCATCCGGACTTACGAAAATATGGAAAGGCCAAACGTCCTTGATGCGCAACCTCCTTTGAAGCAAATGAAATTTTATCATGATGATAACTTAAAAAAAAAAAAGATGAAATTTTTATTGTATTTCTAACGTTAGCGCACTTTGTTGTAGTCGACGGTTAGTTAATGACGAGTAATTTTTGTATTGTCTTAGCGAAAATGTCGTCAATTGATCTCAATGAAATGCATACGTGATTACGTATATATCTGCTAGTAACTTTTTGCTAATTTTCGAGGATACATCGAGTCCTTGCCGCTGGTATAGCGAATTTAATCTCGACATCTTTGCAGGAAAATATTCTTTATTTTTTTCCCCTATCCTAATAATATTCACGATAACGTAAACGGATGTGCAGAATCAAGGAAAAGTTGAAAATATCTCCGGAGCTTCTTACTACCATACCACCCGGCACGATTGAATAAGTGCTCGGCGTGATGTTATTGTTTCTTCCCTTGTAATTTTTATAGGACGTATTCTCATTTAATTAACCCAATTCATCGTTCAATATCGGTCGGTCACATTGCCATATATGACCTTTCCTAGCTAACGTATCTTATTAAATGAATTATCGATAATAATCTATCTTTATCGACTGCGCCAGAATCGGGAATTATTAACAACGGGGGTTTTTACGGGAAATTTAAATATATATATATTTGTGCATATCTAGTTTTAGAAATCTTTAATCAAACTGTTAAAATACTTTATAGAATAAAATTGTCTAGACTGGTATAAGTATCGTCGACATCATCCGAATTCGTTGATCGTTAAGAAAAGTACACGTTTTTACAATAACAATGTTCTTCAAAATGCAATTAAAAAGTAATTTTATTTACTTCATTTTTACTAGTATGGTGAATACGATTACTGTCAGTAAATTGTGTATAGAATAGATGTGTTCGGATGAATATTACAATATTGAGAATATTTCGACAAATTAACACAATGTGACCGATCGTTAGCGACACTTGTTAAATGATTTAAATCTAAAAAGAGGTAGTTGATTTAAGTACGAGCGTGTAATTGTACGCCAAGGTGAGATTTCGTTAAGTGTTGTCTCCAACCTGGGCGAGTAGACATCAGCATAAAAGGCCAAACTTCCGTTCTTAACATTTCTAAGGAGGCTTGGTTAATCCCGAAAGGAATAATTGTACGAATTCATTATCCGCTGACGGTAATAGTGCGCAAGGTCTTATCTTAGAAATGTCGGTAAATAGATTTGAGCTGGTCTTCAGGCGGCATCATGTAAGTCGTCAATCGTCATGGTCGTCTATCTCACGATGACTTAGGATCCAGACGAAAGTAATTTTGATGTTACGTTTATTTAGTTCCAAAAAATACTGAAATTGTCGCTGCAGTCCAGTTTACTTTTTTAATACGTTGCGTGCTGGTAAAAATAAAAAAAAAATAACCCTTATAGGATTTCAATACCTTTATTTAATGAATAAATCGAAATAATGCGATAATCAATACTCGCTGAAGTTTGTAAAATGAATTCAAAGTTTTTTTAAATTTTACAAACCGCATTCGAGAAATAATTTTTTTAAAGGAAAAAAATAACGTTAATAATAATAATGTCAAATTATTGTAATATAATTAAAAAATTAAATTAAATTAATACTAAATTAATACAAATTTATTTATTTTGAATATAACAATGTTACAATTTTATCAATGTATTTTAAAAGTATTTACTACAAACACACATATATATATATATATATATATATATATATATATGTGCATGTATGAAAACATATATAAATGTATGCACACATATACATATGTAGACGTTTCACTGTATAAACAAACACGTACATGACCCTCGTACACGCACAATAATCGCAGTACCTCCGGAGAATTAAATAGCGTGAATTTATCTGTACTACAAAGTAGGCTAGGTATCATCGATGAATGGCGGAGTTTCATTTTAATTTTTTTCTTACGTTGGATAATTAATAAGTCTATACCGTCATCATTTGGCACATCTCTCGTCGTAATATAATAATAATAATAATAATAATAATAATAGTAGTAGTAATATTTTTCATTATTTTTTCTTTTGAACGCCAGGATGTATACAACAATCTGCTATTTAATTTAATAAATAAACGACATTCCTAATGTTCATATACAAGTTTAATTCACGCATACGCGGTAAATACAAAATGATAAATGTAAATATCAACGAGGAAATAAGACGAAGCTCAGCCGTTGATCTGGTTATTAAAATACCAGAATAATCCTGTTATTATTACACATCGTCGGTTACATGTAAGCTCGATCGGATTTTTCTTTAGCGACGTTTTAAAAATCATCCGTCATATCGTACGAAAACTTTATTATTATTGTCCTATACATTTAAAAAATAATAATTATTATTTACCTCATTGCAACCGGTCCGTTTGATGACCATTTAACAATTTTTATATAGAAATGAAAAGTAACTTAACGGTGTTCCCCGATCGAATTTTAATTGATTTACGTTAGGTATAGTCAACGGTACCTGTTACGTTGAAATCTTCTTACTTCTCCGCTGTTATCTAACAGATTTATCGCTAGTGTGACATCAGTCTTGTCGCCTTATTTCGGAACCTCTGTATTTTATTTACGTGAATATCTTTAGCGCAGCCCCACAACATGAGACCACACGTCCACATAGGCTTTATGAAAACTTTATAAATCGGTATTACCAGATATTCCGGAGTAAAAAGTGATAGTTGTCCTTACAAGAAAACGGAAGAATACGATGATATTCCTGGGATAATTCCAAAATTATACAACTCAAAATATATTGTTTATCTTTTCCCTAGCATAAAATTATCGTATACTTCATTGTAAACGTAAAATAAAAAAAAAATTAATGGGCTTTGTGTGGCGCTGACTTCAACATCAAATGTCATGTCCAGTAGAAAACCATCATCTTTTGTTCTTCCGCACACCGATTGGCGCATACAACTTTGAACTGTCCGACTTCGACACTGTTGCATCTTTTCCCCTATATTCCCCATTGCAATTAAAACACTAACACGTAGGTGATATTTCGACAATGATAAATGACGGTTGAAAAAAATAAGGATTAGCGGGCATTTTAAATATTCAAAATATAGAAAAAATCGAAATTAACGAATTAACTTGAATATTAGAAAAAGCGGCAGATTCGTGAAACATTTTGGTAAATAACGGTAGATCTATCGTGAAAACGATCGATCTGGTAACATTGAAGAAAGGAAGGAAAGAAACGTTGAAAATGTGATAATGATTTGAGAACAAATGAGAATGACAAGGCTGGTTCATTACATAGTGCTTAAGCGGTTAATTCGGAATTATATATATATATATATATATATATATATATATATATATATATATATATATATATATATATATATCAATATATATATATATATATATGTATATATCAATATATATATATATATATATATATCAATATATATATATATATATATATATATATATATATATTGATATATCAGAGAGCAATGATTTTATGAATTAATATCATAAAATTAAAACACAGTTAACCACTATTAATAATGACGTAACTGTCGAAAAGCTTCGCGTTAATAAAAAATGTTATAGTGATTAACTGTGTTTTTATTTTGTTTTATATATATAGGTGTGTGTGTGTAAATTAGAATTTATGAAAGGTTCCCATTTTTTTTAAAACCAATTGGTGTAACAAAGTTTTACAAGATGTTCTTGCACGTGTTTTGTTCCAGATTAAAAATCACATGGTTAAGTTTTCTTCTGCCCCGTTGTGTCTGTGTACAGTTTTTTTTTATTCTTAAAAGTTTTCTAGCTTTCTCAAACATCCTTCCAATGCGTATGCAATTGATAAAATACCAATGATGTTATTCGTAGAAATTGGTTTTTATTAAATAATTATCGGCTTATTCGCTGATTACATAAAAACATTACTAAACCGGATGCTCGAACATTTTCATTATGAAATGTTAACGCTATATTATACGTTTCATTGTAAACTTTTAATATTTTTTTGTTTAAAGAACAATTCAGAGAATACTAATAGGCTTTCGCAATTATTATTATTATTATTATTATTATTATTACTGTTGTTATTATCACTTACATGCAAGAATTTAATCAATAAAAAAAAAAAAAAACGATTTTGCATTACATACATAAGTTTATGCATAGACAATGCGTACTGACAACTAGTATGACAATATAATATCGAAACGGAATGTTTGAATGTTTATATTTGAAACTAAAAAGAAATAAATATCGTAACTGGACTTTTAAAGTAATGCAGTAAAAGTAATTACGTCTTCGAGGTCTCATGAAAATTAATTATTTACAAAATGAACAACAAAAAAAACATAAATTTTTCCTTATCTATATCAACCATTAATATATATTCTTCGTAAAAGACAATTTTTTCCTTTTTTCGTTGAGATGTAACGAAAATCAAACAGTAATTTCTCGTCCATTGACAAACTAACAGTAATTATAATTTTACGCATACAGTTAAATCGTATAAGAGAGATACGAATGGAATCAAATAACGAATAATTACATAATTATAAAATTAGGCGTACAAACTTTTTCGGCAGTATACATGTATTACGCAATGTTGGTTTTGTATTTTTTGATCTGATACATTAACGTACTATATATATAAATATATATATATATATATATATATATATATATATATATACATAACGTTAATTTACGTTAATATAATAAGTTATTTTGCGAGCATATATCAAAGTTCATTAACCACATAGGGTATAATTAAAAACGGGGAACGATTGTAGTTGTATCATTTAATTGTAAACGCACGATATTTGGAATGATGTAAAACTTCGTAATGATAATTGTAAATTAACTTTCTCGTTTAATTATGGCGGTTCTATCCCTTAATCTCATTCCCTGTTCGATTAGTGAAAGTATTCGTTCATGATCACGCTAAACATTTCTTTACCTATATATTTCTTGGTCGTCCTAAGGCTTGTTTGCTCTCAGGTTTCCACGATGTTGACGCACTTATCCAGCGGTTTTCGGGTCTAGCCACATGTCCGCACCATCTCCATTTACCTTGTTTAATAGTACTTATTGCAACTTTAACTTTTGTTGTTTTTCGTATGCGCTTTGTCGTCCATTTATCCATCAGAGTGATCCCCAGCATAGAGACCTTTCCATTTTTGGCTGATTAACTTTTATTTTTTATTCCATTTTTTTTTTGTTAATATCCATGTTTCACTAGCATATGTTAAAACTGGCATTACAAAGTCAAAAGTTCAGATCAAATTGGCGGGATGAAGTTCAATATCGCGGCGTCTGGTATAAGTTGGGTGAGGCCTTCATCCAGCAGTGGACTGATAACGGCTAATGAAGAAGAAGAGGAAAATATATTTCTTCCCGGTCTGTATTAGCTAAGATTATACATCCGTTCTTACTCGTTTACTATCTGATACACACCGCAATGCGAGATCGGTATATATTGAACTAATTTTTGAAAATTGATGTAGGGTTAGAAGCTTGCTCTACCCTCGTATCATTGGTCGACCACCTGGAATTGCAGTACTGAGAATTTTTACTTTTGGAAAATTTACTACATGCACGACCTAATTTGCTCCGGATTCTTGTTGTTATATTTAAATACAATAGGAACATATCGCGAATGCGACATTCTGAGGCAGTTTTACCAGATGCCAATTTTGCTTTGTTTAATTTGAAGCTGAAAATTTCAACAAAAATTGCCTTTTCTGCAAGCAATGAAAAGCGCCTATATTGACTTCCGACTGTTTGTTGCCCCGAAATCTACGTCACCAGGGGCAAATGAGTTAGCTAGCTAATGTTAAAATTAACTTTTCGATTAAAGAAAGTTTACTCGTCTTTTTCTCTTGCATTCTATTCTTATAATTTATTTATGTTTTGTTGTCAATTAATTATTTAAATGACGACCTTTATATAGCGTAAATTTCTTTATGAATATCTTAAATAATGTTGTAAGGAAACGATATATATTTTTAAAAATTTGAAAAAATACAAAACAATAAATAATACCTTAAAATTATCAAACACAATGGAAGCAATAACTGTTTTTTTTTTTTCGATTTAATCATTACTAGCACATGACTTAATTATACACAGGTATCAACTATTTTGCACAGAAGTTGTATATAAAATGAATATATATACACATACATTCGTACATATATACATTAAATGAATATATACACATACATTTGTACATATATACATTAAATTATGGGCATATCGCATACAAGAATTCTTGAAAAATGTGTACTAATGGGACAGATTGAAGAGAAAAGAATTAATGACAGACCACCGACTTCATTTTTACCATTACACGTCCCTCGCTAGACTAACGAGGACTCAAACAATATGGAGTAGACAAAACAGGAATATATGGAGAAAGATAATATCAAGTTTATTACAATCGGTACTTGCCAATTAAGTTACCGACTACGATAAAGACACACGCACACACACATATATATATATAATATACAAAAATTCTATTCAGAATTTATACTCCTATCATTTATACATATCTCGAGTAATTCAATACTATCTCTAATTATAAAATTTTTTGATTGATGTAACTTTTTCTATATTGCTGCATCTAATATTTTAATTTAAGTTAGAGCCTGCGTACTATCAATTGATTTATATACCTACATCGAACAAAGGCCTCAAATATTTATTAATAACAGATATAAATGTGGTAACATCGATAACATAAAACTTAATGAAATAAAAGCAACCATCTTTAAATAATACCAAACAAAGTATACGATAATGAAGCTGGTGGTGTAAATTAATTTAAAAATTTCTAATCATCCATTAACTCAGCTTTTAATTTTAACTTTTACATAACACAAATGTGAACAGTAAGTAAAATAAGCCACTTCAATGTTTGTTCTAACTGTAAATCACATAATTTTCACGTGTAATAAGTATCAAGATCTTATAACTAAATACAATATTGTCACTTCGTTACCTCATGACCAGATAATTTTTTTGGAGCACTTTTCAAATTTAATCTTTGAAGTCTTTAAAATTAAACGTAATGGTCTATAAGCTACTTCAGCAAATTATTATATATGTGTTACCTAACTATATTTCCTATGAAATATTTATCAATTATGTAAATAATATCATATATGTTGTTTAAGAATTTTTTTTAATTGATGTATTAATTTGAATTTGTACTAAATATACTCATTTTAAAGTTATATATACATACATACTACGTATATATATATATATATATATATATATGTGTGTGTGTGTGTGTGTGTGTGTGTGTGTATCACTCGAAGGTGAAAATAAAAATAAAGTATTAACAGCCTGAATGAAATATCAAATTACAACAATAATAAATATTACACGTATATGACTAATAGCAAATACTAGGTGAACGTTAAGTCGTTAATTTATTAGAAACGGGCACAGTACACTAATAATTGTGTAATGTTTTCGTTCGCAACACACACAATAAGCAAGTTCACAGCTAATTGTGAAAGTGATTTAATACGTGTACTTTACAGAAATTGAGTTCAAAAGTTAAATGACTTTAAAAAGTGAAAACGTTTTTTTATTTTGAAAGTTGAAAGTGAAATATTTTTTCGTTTGTCTTCGTAAAAATTAATTTAAATTTCAAACATAAAAAGCTGAAAAAGTTAAATCCTAATCGTTATCATTGAACATTAAAACTTAAAGCTGACAGCGATGTAAATTTATCTCTTCTATGTTCGTTATATATATATAAACAAATAAAGCTATTATTTTTTTGAATACACCAAAAATACATATACAAAATAATCAAAATTAAATAATCTTTTATAAAACCTAAAATTGACTATGACGCCGAAATCGACAGTTCCGCTAGTAAAAAGGTTCCTTCACCCTTAACACAATCCATCATATAGCAATCCGACTGGCCATCGGTGCGTTCCCAACGATTCCAGTTTGCAACATCATATGCGAAGCTGGAGAACTCCCTCTTGATCTACATAGGCAGCGTTCTCTACTTCTCTCCTTCATTCACTTCTCCTCAAATCCTAATCTTCCTTCCCACTCCTCAACCTTTGGTTTCAAATCTTCCCCCTCAATTCTTACTTTTACTAAACAAATAGAAAATATCCTGTCCTCTCTTCAAATCTACCTTCCCCCCCAGTTTTTCCTTCCTCCCTTAACATCATTTCTCCTTGGAGTGAGCACACTATTCCAATAGACCTCAGTCTCACCAAATTTTCAAAGAATCATACTCCTAAACATGTAATAAAAGCAGCTTACCCAGAAATGATTTCACGGTACCCATCTCATAGCTTATACTTCACCGATGGCTCTAAAAACAAAACTGGAGTAGAAGGCCCTTTCGTTTCCTTCCCGGACTCTATAGTTCGTTTCTCCACTCCACCCCATTACTCAGTACTATCGGCGGAATTATATGCCATCAAAATGGCGGTAATGAATATTTCAAACATTGTCGTTGACCAGTCGTTCTTAATATGCACGGACTCTCTTGTATCATTACAATGCCTTAATGATCTTCATGATTCTAAATTACACCCCCTGGCTAAAGAAATTGGTCATTTGATCATAACAGTTCTCACATGGATTCCATCGCATGTTGATATACAAGGAAATGATCAAGCGGATAGTGCAGCAAGAGAAGGCTCATTGCTTCAACCATCCCCGCTCCTGCCTACACCAATGAAAGATCTCCAGACTTTTATAAAATCTTCAGTGCGTAAATCATGGAACCTTCAATGGTCTGCACTTCCACTCACCAACAAACTGCGATCAGTTCGAGACACAACATGCGTCCAGATTCCATCTCACTCGGCAAACAGAAGAGATGATGTTGTACTTGCTCGTCTGCTCCTAGGTCATACTAATATCTCCACACAGCTATATCCTACAAAATCTTCCTCCTCCTCTTTGTTCAACCTGTAATATCCTCATTACCGTCGAACACATTCTCATTGAATGTGTGCAATTCAACTCCCAACGTTCTATCCTCGACAAACCGCTCAGGCTCCTAAACATTCTTTCCTACACGCAAGATGCTTCCAATAGTTTATTAAATTTTCTTAAATCCTCCAATTTATATAATCTAATTTAACAATCCGTACTTCCAATTTATTCTTCCAACTTTCTACTGATTTTCCCCTTTCCTGTGCCTCCGGTCTAGGTGCAGTACATGGCACGTAAATCTACAGGTAATCTACAGGTAAAATTAAATAATAATGAAAGCCCAACTTGAACAAAGTCCTTTTCCGTTGTTTTTTAACTTCGAGACATATATTCAGCACCATTTTTTGCTTCCAAATCGTTCTCTCTCTTGCTTTCCGCATCCAACGGGTCCTCACATATTTGACGATATCATTTTTCCACCGTCGTTGATTTTCCCTTTCCTATCCAATGGAATCCATTCTATACATTTTATGGCCCAGCTATCTGCTTGTTTCCGCCGCATGACACGACTACACTATGTCCATTTCAGTTTTCTTGCTATCTCCATTAGGTCATTTGTTCTTAACTGTGCTCTTAATTCCTTGTTGTTTATTTGATCAAATTTGTAACATTTTTATTTACTCTATATTACATGATCATGTTTGTGAACCGTAGGTAATCGCCGGTATGATACTTAAATACTTATGCTTTTAATGATGGACTCATTTTTGTATTTAAATTTTTTTTAAAAACTTAATATTTTTCCTCCCTATTGCCATCCTTCTATTTACTTCCTTGGCTGTTTTATCTTTGAATAAAATTAATTGTCCAAGGTATATTAGTTCTTCAACCCATTTTAATTTTTTGAAGTTAATGGTCACATCATGTCATGTGCTATTAGTTAATTCGTTTTTTTTTGTGTCATTTATACTCAGTCCTGCTTTCTTTGCACTTTCTTCTAATTCGTTAAGCACCATCCGTAATTGTTCAGCCGTGGAAGCTATTCATCTGCGAAACGTAAATTTGTTAAATGTGTGTTATTGATGTCATTGTTTCCATGATAGATTCCTGAATAGTTGTTCCAACACCGCGGTAAATAAAACTTCTGACAAGAGGTCCCCTTGTCTAACTCCCTTTTTCAATGGAAAGCTTTCTCCTTCCTGATATAATATTATCTTTCCCCGAGTATTATCGTAATATTCTTTATTAAACTTATATATTTCTTATGTATACCTTGCTTTTCCAAAAAAGCATAGAGGAAATTACGATCTACTGAATCAAAGGCTTAAATGCAAGAAATATTTCTGAGTTTAATTTTTGGAATGTTATTTATAAATAATAAGAATAAATAAGACCCAAAAATACTTCCCTGTGATACCACCAGAACAGATTTTGTTCTGAAGTTTGCATTGTTTATATGAACTAAAAAATACCTACTAGTCAGATAATTTTTGATGAGTCGTATGATATAGTTAGAAAATTTCATTTGAATTGGTTTATAAATTAAACCAAGGTCCAAGGTAGTATCGAACCCATTTTCTATATCTAATAAAAATAAACCAATATGCGTATTTTTATTAAATCCATCGGTAACCAGATCGGTAATTCTTACTATCTGCATAGCCGTGGACATGTTGGTTCTAAAACCGAATTGTTGATCCAGTAAACTATTATTATTTTCTGTAAAATTTCTCAATCTACTCAGGATAATCTTTTCAGCAACTATACTGATATTACTCAATAACGATATAGAACGTAAATTCGTTGGATCTGAGGTACTTTTACTCGCTTTAGGTACGGAAACTACTTTTGATAGTTTTCAGGAACTAAGTATGCGATCAGTAGCGTGGAATTAATTATGACAATAAGTTTTACGAAACCTTTAATAGGAAAGTTCTTAATCAATGTCGTGAAAATATTATCCAGACTAACTGATTTCTTATTTTTAAGCGTCTTTATAACTTTGTGCACCTCCTTCACTTTGGTGGTATTATTTCAGAGGATGTTTTGAGACACTTTTTAACTGTTGAGATAATTTTATTTTTTTGATCACTTGATGCCATATGATAATTTTGAATATGAGTGTTATAGTATATATCGGCTAATAGGTTAATTTTACCCTCATCCGAGTAGTATACGGAATCACCATAAGTAAAGATCGGAGCTTTTAAACATTTTTATTGTTCTCCACAAGCTATTGTAACGCGTACCGAGCTCCTTGAGTTTAGAACTCCATTTGCAGTTACAATCTTCGGCTAATTTAATTTTAACTATATTACTTAAATATTGAAATAATTTCTTTGTGTAAGGATTACGTGTTTTTTGATACCGTCGTCTCATGTAATTTTTTAGATTTATTGAAGCGAGAAGATAAGAGGGGATTTGGTGACGGAAAGAGCTTGGAATTGATTTTAGGAATGGTTGACTCAGCAGCTTGTATAATAAGATCAGTAAAACCTTTCACTTCAACATCAAGCTCTGCATTAGATTCACAAAATCCCTGTAGAGTAATATTATCAGCAACGTAATTTCGATATGCTCCAATCTGCACTTCTAAACAAATAGGCGGACTTAATAGGAAATTTATTACATTCTCTGTTAATTTGAAATCGTACAGGATTATGGTTAAAGCTTAATAAAGGCAAAGAAACATCTTGACTTATCGGAGTAGTGTTTTTAGTTAAGACGAGGTCTAGAAATTGGTGTGGAAACGATTATTATCCGGATAAAAAGTAGGTTTCTCGGGCGTTAAAATATAAAAATTAAATTTATCACACATTTTTAACAGATAATTCCCCGCAGAGTTATTTGAATAACAGTTCCACGCTTTATGTCGCGCATTAAAATGCCCGATGATTAATACAGCGTTATGCGAAAATAACAACTTTAGAATATCCCGATTGAAAGTTTTGCTACATGTATTTGGAGGACAATAAATCGAATAAACAACAACATTTCTATTGGACATTTTGAGACAAATACCGATAGCTTCGATTCTGCTCAAGGAAGGAGTGAGTGTCGGAGAATTAATGAGGTGGTCTTAAACGAAAAACACTACACCACCACTCCTTGAGTTGCGGTCGACTCGATACACTTTGAAACCTGGGAGTTTATTAGTGGAGTCAAGGTTAGTTTCACTAACACAAGCAATATGAACATTTTTGTCGTACAATAACTGACCAAAATTTGTCTTTGATGAAATTAGCATTCCATCCTAAAAAATTAATAATACAATAGTTACTCTGAATAGAAGTATTGTAATACTAATTCAGCTATGATAGCAATTTTATCAAATATATCACCGGCATCTTCAATTCTATTTAAAACTATTTTAATGAAATGTAAAATTTCGTTAATATAAACGTTTTTAAATAACTTAGATATATGTGCGATTCCTGTATGCGATGGGTTAACAAAAGCACTTGCGGTGTCGGCTGTATTATTCCTTAACACATTAGCGTAGGTTTTCTTATGATTATTTATAATATTACTATTATTGCTATTATTAGTAATATTGGTAAAGGTTTGCGCTGTTAGCGTAGAATTGTTGCGTGTGGACGATACATAATTGGCATTGGTGTTATCAATAGTATGATTTATTCGGGAGGTAGTAATATTTGAGATTTTCTTATGGGACAATCCGGGCTATTGGAAGGGTGGGTACATTTAATTCCATTGAGTAAATTTTGGTATTAATATTATTTAAATTTATTAGTCCGTTTAGACTAGATTACAAGGAAAAAATAATTTTAAAAAAATTATAACGCTTATTCTATGTGTACATATTGTGCATGACTGATAGACTTTTTTTCATCGTAGTAGAATCGATTTATACAGTCCGTATCTGATCATTTCCTGTATAAGTGTGAAACATCATCTCTTCAATTCATCTATGAACGGTTTCCATAGTTACTGTTTGGTCTTTTCATAAAAGGGATCCGTTTTCACTAACCGTAGCACCTTCTTATCATATTCTTGGTCCATGGTATATGTTGCAGATTCGGCTATAACGCCGTTCTTCGAACTATAAGACGCTTTTAAATATTTTCGTTCTTGAATGTTTGCGTCTCGCATCCATACAGATCATAGGTAACATCATAACCTTTTCAGTTCAAACATTATAAAATTTGGACACAAAATTATAAATTTCGTACGTTTATTATATAATACCGCTTCTTAGGTGAATTGTGTAGATAATTTTGAACGTATTTATAGAAAAATTTTTAAAATTGGGACATTTCGCTTTAATCAGGAAATAAAAATGTTCGTTAACATTAAAATTTCACATACCATATAGTCGACATCGTGACTGAAAGGGTTAATGTCTTCTTTTTGATTAATAGATTCGATTCATGACCGGTTAACAAAAGTATCGAATTACGAATACCGTCATAATGATTTTAATACGAATTTCAAGTTTGCTTACTATTGTAATCGATTAATATTACGCTCGCAAGGCAGACTTCCGCTTTCGGTATAAGACGAAATTTGATAACGAACGGTAATGACATCGGAAGCGAATGTTGAAACAAAACACGGCCGCCGGGCGTCACCGAACGGGAAATAAACAATTCGTATCGCGTATTTTTCAAGGATTATTGACAGAATTTCACGTTTGAATCGAAGAACCGCCGTTAATGGATATTGTCGGTAGAAGAATAAAGATCACTATCGTTATCATCGTAGTTCGGTAGATCAATTATTTCACTGTTCGTCTATGGACATTGAAATTGAATAGATATAATAATACGTACGAAGGTTGCCGTACCGCGTCGATGCGATATACTAATAACGATCTTAGTTGTACGAATTGGTCTTTTTAAAATTCCGTCCGGCCAAATATGTAATACAGTAAAACTTCTTTTAACCGTCACTCTTTTATACATCACCCTCTGTTATCCGTCATTGTAGTAGATTTCATTCAGAGTTTGCTGTCATCTGACGAATACAACAACAGTTAAAGATTTTTGGAAAAATTACAACATTAAGAACGCAATTTTTAATGTTGCCAGTGCATTGATCGACCTTACAATGTTAAACCTACAGAATGGACGGAATAAACTATTGCTTGAACCTGCACTATACATTAGCGAAACAGAGGAAATGGTTAGTGTTGACGAAGTCGTGAAGTTTTGCGAAGACGGTCTGTTCAAAAATGACACACTAACAACTGAAGAAGTAACAGATTGATTAGAGTGTGATAAACAAGATGAAGGTTCTGAAATTTTAACTGATGAAGGTATTGTATCTGATATTCAGCAGTCCAATAATGGTGAAGTTGACGACGATGAAGAATTAAAATGCAACCAAAACTCAGCAAACAGCTATTCTAAAACTGAAATAATGTCAACAAATTGGTCTGAAAGACAAGAAGAGGCAAACTTTTAAGAAGATTCTATTTCTAGAAAAAATACGGAACATTGACGTAAAGAAAGCTCAAGCTGCAAAGAAATAGAAAGAAATTACTGATTATTTTAAGATGTAAACAATTTGACGTAGAGACAGTTTTTGTAGGTAATTGTACAGTATTGCACTATGTTATATTAAATTTCTAAATAAAAATACAGTACTCTAAATGTTATCCAATTAAACATGTATATATATATATATATATATATATATATATATATATATATATAAATTTATTTCCTAAATGATTTACAATCTGGTGTACATGTAATTGGTTTGTAATGGAATTTCTGTTATCCGTCACAGGCCCCCCGGTCCCGAGGATGACGGATAATAGAAGTTTTATTGTATTTAGAAATATATCAAAAACTATTTGGTCGCTTACCACCAACAAAAATGATTTTTCATCCTACATTATCATATTTACTATTCGTTACTATATTAATTATCGCATAATTTATGAAACTATTACTATGAACAAACATTATCTCGTCAATAACTCATTCTACTAGTTTTATAAATATGTTAACGAAATTACTTCCATATAACGAACCTGTATGTAAGTAGCATGCCGAAGACATTTGGAATATGGTTCATTTACCATGTTAGGTTTATTGATATATGAAACTAACAAACGGTTATTTCAATTATTCGCCGTGAGTTAATCAAAATTAAAAATTATTTTCAACAGATAATACACGCATTTTTTAAATAATGTAAGAAGCATCGAAATTTATTTTTAGAATCGTTGGGGAAATAGAACCATAAATTAATCATACAAAGTATATATATATATATATATATATATATATATATATATATATATATATATATATATATATAGATATATATAAATTTAATTAGTAAATCGCGGAATAGATAAACGTTTATGTTTATCGGAAAAAATACAAATTTACAATTTCGAGATTCAACCTTGCATATTTAAATTTTATTAACTCTAATATAAACGTATTCTACAGTAAATAAAGTAAGAATATAAATTATAATTATAATTTTAAAGCAAAATTGTCGTTTTCAAAGTAGACACATATCGTGTGGAAATGATAATTTTTTTGCTCGCAATCTGCGAGAATAACATTTTAGGATAAAATTAAATTTATTTACTGGAGCGTGTCCCAGTGGCCGCAGCTCTTTATATTATGGTTGTACCAATTTCCGAATAGTACACAAGCCCTAAGCGTGGTTTTTTATAGAATATGTTAGTTAATAATATTTACGGATTTTTAAGAGTACAAATCTTTATTATTAGGTTTTCGACCAGGTGGTTAATGCGTTTTTCTGGTCGTTACATGTATCGTTACTTACGGATGCAGATCACTTATTTGATTGACGATATTTGCAAATATTTTTCTATATTATCATTGGCATTCCGACTGTTGAACAAGAGATCCTATCTGGGGCTGATCACATGATATCGATATTCAAATCGCTAGCTGAATTCCAAAATTCTATTCCGTAAGACCATAGTGGGTCCTAGGATCGCCTTATACAACAAAACTTTGCTTTCCATTGAAAGCCTGGAATGTCTTTCCGATTAACCAATACGTGCTACTAAATTTTATGTTGAGTTGTTTCTTTTTGCCATTAATGTGTTTCCCAGCGGTCAATTTATCACACCGAAGTATTTCACACTACCTGTGGTGGGGGTTGATACTTCGTTGAGCGTTAATGCTGGACAATTCGTACAATTTTTTTTTTCAGTGAGAACACAATATGCGAACATTTCGTTTCGTTGACTTTAACTTTCCAATACATGAACCATTCTTCTAGTTCATTTAGATGACTGTGCAATCGATTTGATGCTAACTCGATGTCATAGTCGGCAGACAATACAAAGTGACCCAGAGAAGACAAACCGCGTGCTCCGAGTTTAGTGTTTCGTTTTGTACAGTTTCAGTTATTACGGTATCATACAACGAGAAGGAGCGCGCGTTTTGTGTGAAACGTTATTATCGGCCTGAATCGATCTCACGAAAGTGCAAAGAGAGTTTCGAAAAGAATTTCAAAGTTACACGGGGTTAACCTGCACCACTCGCAGTTCAATTTTAAGGTGAGTTGAGAGAGCTTCTGAAACGGATAAAAAAACGTCCTGGACAGAAAACAATGGTTCGCATCACACAAACGTTGATCGAGTTCGGGCAGCGATCATTCGAAGTCCCGACCGATCTGCTCGTCGTCATGCTGCTTCTTGAAAACTGTCGGGAAAATCTGTTCGCCGTATATTGCTAGAAGACTTGAAATTTCAAACTTATAAACGGGTAATATTTGCTGAAACGATGCTGAAAAAAATTGAATATGAAGAGATCGATATAAACAATCTTTTGATGAAGCTCATTTTCAGCTTTCCGGCTCATAAACAAACAAAACTGCCGATGCTGGTCCGAATCTACTCCAAAATCAATCGAAGCGAAGCCGCCACACAGCGAGCGAGTAACCGTCTGCACTGAATTGGCGAAGTGGGGAATAGTTGGGTATTATTTTTTCACTGGTACTTTCAACGGAACGCGCTATACCGAGATGATAAACTCGTTTTTGTTTACCTCACTTCGTAGTCGTCGTCGTCTGGGCCGAATGTAACAAGATGGTGCGACGTGTTACCGTCCGACAGAAACGCTCGCAATACTGAAAGAAGTATTTGGTAAGCACATATTGTCGCGTCGCATGCATTTTGATTGATCGACGCATTTCCAGACTTGATCGTTCTAGACTTTTTTTGTGGCAGTACCTTAAGAGCCGCTTTTACAAAACACGTCCACAAGCTCTAGAGACCTACTCGGACTTCTGAAGAAATTTCAAAAATTCAGCGACATGTGCTCGAAAATGTTGTAAAAAGACTGAATGAATGTATTGTTGCAAACGGCGGTCATCTGAACGATATTGTGCCCCACAAATGATTCTAAGCTAATCTCTCATCCTTCTATTTTTAAATAAAATTTCATTCAAAAATTTTCGTCGAGTAGATTTTTAGAGTTATTCAAAAGACAAAACTGCCTGTCTTCCCTTATATAACAGTGTTATCAGCGAACATAGCTGTAGTTGTGCTAGCATTTAGCGGAAAATCCGAAGAGGATATTTTTGATACAGTACCGGCTCAAGAACGCTACGTTCGGGTACTCCAGATCGAATAGAATAGATGTTAAAAACTGCCTCGTTGACGTTAACTCGAAAGCCATCTCTCCAAGAGGTAAGATTTTATTAATAAATAATATGGAACCGGTAATTTGCATTTGAAGATAGTAATAATTGACGTGTATCATAAAAAAAATTATGGAGTATTTCCGAAATGCGTCAAAATATTCGGTTACGAAAATAAAATACGAAGGGCGTAAATTTACAAAAACGAAAGAAAGTTTGGAATGTACTGAACAACTTTTCCCTACGTGATTAGACAACCACAACTAAATATTTCTTTATTTCTAGTCGGATTTTACCCACACGCACAACATAAACGCTAATCATATACGATATGTATATAAAAGCGATGTAAATGTACCCTTCAATCGTATAAATTATCGCGTATATAATACGCTTGAACATTCTTTTGAATAATTATCTTCCACGTCATGAGACGAGTGTGATTTTTGCGCGAACAAGTTATTACCCCATTATTACTGCTTCTACTACACTACCACAGACGCTATTACCGCAAAATATTATTAATTAGGATTTGAAAGTTGTTCTGTTACCCCGGCGACAGGTTAATTTCGTAATTACCGATAAGCGAAATTAGTCAAGTTGAACGGAAAACTATTTGTATATTAATTTAATGAAAATATAAATTTCACTAATACAAAAATAATAAATAAATAAATTACAGTTGGTCGAATAACGATCGTCAAGTCCACGTATTTTTTAATATTTGGTATAGAAGATTGTATGAACTAGAATTTAAAGTAATTGAAATTTAGTTAATTTTTTCAGATTATTCCGATAATTTCCTTCATAGTAATTAGAAGTAAAACGCGAAATGACCTCCTTTCGAGCTAATTTTGAACAATATCGACCGTGTCTTAAATAAATCGAAAAAAAATAAATTATCGATATCCTGTACATGTTGGCATTTTTTCATCACTCGTTTTCTTTCGCTCAATTCCGTTTACGTGTAAAGTCCTGATAGAACAATAATAATGCGCTCTTATTGTAATTGCCCTAATTCGCTCTCTCGTAATTTATCGTAATTGTGAAAGTTACTCGTAGACAAACGTGCTGCTGTAAGAATAATTTAATTTTTTTCTTTAAATTTTGAGAATATATTAACGACGATTTATTGAATTACGAAAACGATAATTTCACCGATTAAAATAATAATAAATAGACAAAAAAAAAACGAAAAACGAAGGTTAGTAATGGAATTATCCTAATTTAAGTAAAATCACGATATTTAGTGAATAAGTAAAAAAATTTTGCAATATCTGTCAGAAAAACATTAAAAGTACAGACTTATTCTATTAGGTATGTATGTTAGAAATATGCTGGGCAAGGTTAATTATCCTTAAATGAGATTATGCCACTAGTTTTTTTCTCTCCATTTTCTTGTTCATCTTCTTGTTTCAAGGTTCAACGCATCAAACTCGCTGGACAACTTCCGATGCTACCATATAATAATAGTAGCACAAGAAATCTAACAATAATTATTATTTTATTCAAAGTACACAGTCTCTTATTAAAAGTATTACGAGAGACAAAAATGACCGGCCGTCAAGAAAGGTTATATAATATTTTATAAGTATAGAAATTAAGTCTTCAACATATTTATATATAGATACATATATATTCATACATACAATGTATATATATATATAGTCTATTTTTATACCTACCTGATTTTAATAAATAAATCTTATCATTTTATTCTATTTTACACACACATATATATATATATATATACATGTATGTATATACATACGTTTTGGGTTTGGCAACTTTATAAGCGTGGAACTAAGATGAAATTTAAATAGGTTCCTGACTACTGCGACGTCCGTGGAAATGAGATATGCAATTATTCGATAAATCTAGCCATTGCGAGAAGCCGTGTCAAACCACAATGGAGACAGTTAATACCAAAAACCTTAAGGAAACGTTTTACCCTTCTTTTCAATCGTATTTCGAATGCAAACACGTTCGATAAACGGTAAAAAAAAATTATACTATTCAAAAGACAATTCCAAAAAAACTCCGATCTAAACACGGGGATCTCCTTCATAAAGATTTTGTGTCTGTATTTGTCGGATTAAGAAGTGGTCATATACACCTCTAGTCATATTGTCAAATTAGGTATCACCTGAAAAATGACGTTTGTGAGGTATGTAATATTAAAAATATGTCCCAAATACAAAAATAGAGATACCTTTCTATTTGAAATTCAATTGACAAGAACTAGGCTACTAATACAATTTGAAAAACTTACCTACCTCCTTGGATGCGCGTAAATTATATAATTTCAACAAGGCCGATAATATAAATTTATTTCCGAATAGTCGAACTGTACAAAAGGTGAAAACTGGACAACAAAATTAAAAAAAGACAAGTAAATATAATGCAGCGTTCGACAGTCAACCGCATAGGTCGAAGGTTCGATCTCGACTGGCGTTATGAAGTTTTTCATCATATGAAAATAATAAATAAGTCAATTGCACCACACTCCGTATAACATATTGTGCGCGTGCACCTGTGTTGCATATGATTAGCGTTTTGAATGCAACGCTTTCTGTACTCAAAAAAAAATGTACAATAGGTTAGTTACAATGTTCATTAAGAAACATAACGTTAATAATAAAATATACGCTTATATATGCATAATCATCATAATTATTTGTCCAGTCTTTATCCGAGAGTATCATCTATTGCTGATGCTCCCTGATGAGAATAAATAGGTCGATTCTCTCAGTATACACTCCTTGCTACGTTTATCACATTTAAAGGTGCCTTATTGCTGAAGTTTGCTCCTGCCCTGATACATTGTAGGCAATTTTATAAGCGCATATTTCCATCCTATTCGATCTATGGATTTTCACGGTCTCTTAATATTGCCCCAGGGTCTGATTGTCGATGTTGTAGCAACACGATCCCGGTGTTATTTTCATTAAGTAGGGAAAACATTTGAATAAATTTTAGTGGAGAGTCGACTTTCACCGCGGATTTTATTAATACCTTTTTAATTCAACGCTTTGATAATATCAACAAACGCGATATAGAAAGCCTTGTTTTGTTCGTAACATTTCCCTTGTAACGAGATTAATAGATGAATTTTACCACGACGAGGAAGCGTTCCAGAGCCGGCGTAATACGATTAAGCGTTATTATCGCTTATTCTATCGCCTTTTACTGACAAATTTAACTTCTACACCATTCCAGTTGAAAGCGACCATACGGTCTGACGTGCAAGATGTAACTACTAACTTCCATCCGATTAAATTTGCTATCATCGCAGCACGATTTGACAAGAAGAAAAGAAGAAAAACATAGCTCGTGACGATTCAAGTGCGCGTATGGGAAAATAGAATTTGCTGAACAACAGTTCCCACATCACATATACAACTACAACAAGTGATCCGATGGCGTGATTAAACCAAGGCAATCGGGTTCACTTGTCGCCTATGCTGGCGGATAAAATGTGGGAAAAAGGAACGAGATTAGAGGATAAAAGTAAGGAAGAAAACGCCAGTCATTCGTAACCTACGAATTAAAATCCTGACCACAAGGCGATGGTAATAACTGGATAAGATATTTACGGTAGGCATAAATCGTCAATGTTGTTTATGTATCGTTTTGCTGACAATTTCAATTCAATTCAATTCAATAAAGTATATTTATGTTTTTATACATCAGCAAATAATAGGTAAATAAAAAAAATGCGCATACCGAGCAGCGTTAACGCTCTTACTATGCGTCTTAGGAAATAGTGTACAAAGAAATCTTAAAATTTATTTTATAATTATACAATAATTATACAGGGAAAAACATACAACTAAAACCCTGCGTAGCCGAAAATAGAGAAATTAATTAATTATAGTTTGATCTTAATAGTACAATAAGGATATGGGTAAAATTATACAAATTATATTAAGGTTAAACAAATAAATAAGAGGATAGAAGAGAGAAATACTGATACAATAGATTACATGAGGATAGAAACTTATTAATAACGACTTAAGTAGTTCGACAATCTGGTGCTAGAGAAGTGAATGTTTAATTCTTTTGTTTTTATATTTTTTATATTTTCTGATCAGCGAGTCGCGAGTATAGTTTCCAATTCGCTGTACGATAGGGTAATGGCTAGTCAGGCATTTGCTGTAGAACCTATCTGCTTGTTCCTGTACTAGCTCAGGAATAGTACGCTGATGAAGAGCTGCATGCATGTCAGTTATCTTAGTATAGTAAGGGGCATTAAGTACAATACGCAGACATTTATTTTGAACAATTTGTAATTTATTTAAGGTGGAATTACTAACACCGGACCAAATTGGGCAAGAGTATAATAATATCGGCAGTATGTATGTTTTATATATTATTAGTTTGTTTTTAATACTAACTTTAGAGCGTTTGTGAAAAATGGGGAAAATTTTATATAATCGGGAGTGCGCTTTGTCCGTGATGTGTTTAATGTGTTCATGGAACGACAGTCGCTTGTCCATTGTAAGACCAAGATATGTTACACGAGGTTTCCACGGTAGTTCCCTGTTACTTATTTCAATCTGCGTCTCGTAAATAGTATAGCTTCCGTTTTTTTCGGTGTTAATTTTAATTTTCCACTTTGTGTAATATTTGTATATTTTGTAATAACTTTTGGTGAGTCTGTTTGTTATTGTATCGATTCGATAGGAAGCTGTAAATAGAGCAGTGTCATCGGCGTAAAGAGATGTATCAACATCCCTCAGCCGAGGCAAATCATTAATATATAAAATATATAGGAAGGGTCCCAAGATACTACCCTGTGGAACTCCAGCTGTTAGTGTTTTAGTACTAGAGTAGACATCATTTACCTTAACAATAAACTGCCTATCAGTTAGATACGATTTCATGATCATTATAAGTTGCTTGGGAAAGTCATAATGAATTATTTTGTATATTATGTGACAATTTCCTAGGTTGTCCCGCCGCAGCAAATCCTCATTTTTACTGTCCTGTCACTACTAAAATCAACCGATGTTTTCATCGGTTATTCGTAGCTGGCCGGTATTGTTTCCTTTCGCATTTAGCGAGATTTTCTATTTCAAATATCCTTTCATAGACAAAATTTATCAAATTCTACGAAAATGATTTTAACATTGGCAATAACAATGTTTTATATATAAATGCAACATATACGTATTTAGTAAAATTAAAAAAAAAAAAATGAACGAAAAAAAAAATTAGTTAAAATCACTAAATTTACATTTAAAGACAAGGGCTTTTCGGCAATTAAGCATATTTTCAAGTGTACGTAAATAAAAATAAAAAATAGTTAAAAAATATAAGGAAATACATCTGGATTTATAATATTACGAAGAAAAGTAATGTCGAATAAACAGATTTTATTATAAACTAACCAACTAAGCTGATTATAAACCAAACAAAATATAACACCGTTTAATCGCCAAAAAGTTTTTTATTGCAAAGCTTTTAGTGATTAAACGGTGTGTCTACTCGCCAATATATTCAACATTAAACTAAGCTGATTATGATATTATGGTAAACAACCTTGACGGCCTTAATAAAATTACATAAAGAAAATAAATTCAATTAATAAACTGCGTCAACGCGTCAGTTTATAAAATTCCAAGGAGTATAGGGAATTTATTGTTTTTAAGACTTCATAAAATCATATAAATAAAATAAACCTATTCGATCACTGGTAAACTGCATAACCAGCTTTTTCAAGAAATACAGCAAATTCGTCGTTTACCAAATTCGACCGCCCGCTTTATTATGGCTTGCGTACCATTCGGAAAATAATCCAACCATAAAATAAGGAGCTGCGGCCACGCTGCGCTAAATAAATTTAATTCGATCCTTAAAGTCAGGTAGGTAGATTGCGAGCGAAAAACCAAAAAAAAAAAAAAAAAATCGGTTAGTTTGTAACTAAATCTGTTATTTCACATGACTTCTCATTGTAATATTGTACAGATTATCTTGAAATTTATAGGTCACCAGCATATGCTCATTGTCTGATTGCTTACCTCTTCAAAGAGACTTAGACAACCTTACTATGTGGATTAGGCGTAATGGGTTTTTTATCGATTATACTAAATGTGTCATATTATCTTTTCTGACCGTAATATAAACATACATTTAATTACAATCTTGATAATAATAATATCGGGAATAGGGTAGTTCAGGTGATATTAGAATATACCTTGATAGGAATATAAATAATATTATTGGACATGTTGACTCGGTTCTGTGGGTTCGTCTTAAGAAACTCGAAATTATTCAGTGATCCAAAAACATTAAATACGCTATGTAAAACTCTTGTCCGTTTCCGTTAGAGATTATTCGATAATTTGGGATACATTTTACAATAAGTATACTACAGATGTGAAAATGATTCAGACTAAGTTTTTATAATATTTATTTTTTCGCATAATGAATCCAGGCCACATAGATTATAATCTCTTACGCGGCGTTATGCTTCACGCACCGTTGTATAAAATACGGAAAATTTCAAAGTTAAAAGTTGTACATAACTTGTGCAATGGTCGCGGTAAGGATGAATATTCGACTTCATAAATTGTTTATGTGGTACAACTGTAGGATGAATACTAGAATGATTCGTTATGTATTACTTCAATCCACGTTTGGATATACATTTTCAAAGCGGATACTTATATGATTCCCTAAGTCATCGACTCTATGTACTATTTATTACTGTAAGAAAGGTGTTAACATTGTTCGTGGACAGCTTGTTTGAGTTATAATTTTAAATGATTGTAATATTTTTCCATACATACACACAAATACATATGAAATTTTCGTTACAATATACTAGTGTACATATGTACTTCTGTCCGTATGTAGGATTACGTAAGCTCTTTCCGATGTAGAAAGTGTGTGTATGCGTAAACAATTGTTTGTTTTTACCCCTTTATGCGCAAATTTCAATGTGTATTGTGAGTGTGTTTATGCATTGTACATGCAGTTGTATAAATGTTTTTTGTTATATATTAGTTTATTTAATATCATTATTTTTTTTCTTTCAAAAATTTTTGCGGTTTAGTACACCTTTTTATTTATTTATTTAGAACGTATCCCCTTTTCCCGTTTTTCCGCCGGTTTTACCCATCGGCAGATAACCCTTTAAATTTCGATTAATATTTTAATTTTAAATATATAACAATAATTTGCACGTAACTCCCACGTTTAATATAAAGTACTTATTATGTGTACGCACACGTGGTAGTATATTATTTTTAGTGTTCATATTGTGTATGATTATATATTATTGCTGAATGCCAATGTAATCCACGGGTTGTGTTCTTATAATTAGTTGTTGTGCGGATATGCTATACTTAGGGACTTCTAGCGGACGGGCAACCAGCGGAGGGGTGTCCTCGTTTATTAACAAAATATACAATCGCGTTTTCCGGTATTTATAGTAAATAAATACATTTTCCCCTTAAATCTTGTACATACTAAATTATTTGAATAGAAATAATTTATTTATATCCTCCTATACGATATACTTGATAACCAAACTCAAAGACTCCATCCCATCGCTAGTTGTAATGGTATATTTGTAAGACAGTAATTCTATACATTTATTCAATTATTACTTCTCAATGGTCGGATCCTTAGCTGTTACGCGGATCGTATATAAATAAATAAATAAATCTAGATTATGTCTTACATTTTATGTTTTATTTATTTATTTTTATTTATGTACACTTGAAAATGGCTTAACAATGGAAAAGTTTTATGTCTTTTAATACAAATTTAGTGATTTTAACTTTTATTCTTAAATTTCTTTCATGAAATTACTACATTCCGCTTCACTGGTTCAAACGGTAAAATTAAATTTGAAAAATTCAAATTTTAAACGTCATCGAACTCGGTACGAAAAACGAACAATGCGGTAACGTCCTGGTAGAGAATTATTGTCGCGGGGTTTAAAAAAAAAAAATACAAGTAGGTGTAACTTAATCGATGCCGATGCAAATTACATACGGTTTACGTTGCTCGACCGCGACAATAACCGTTACTTCGAACGTCTACTACCTTCCCCTCCTAAGAGTTGCGTAGTAGTTTTGTCACAGTGAAAATGAAGGACGGAGGACGGTTGACCAGCCAATATAAACTAGTCAGTCAATTAGCACTTCCTCGGATGATTCAGTATTTAGCGAAAAACCGACCGTATTTAGCGAAATAAATTAAATTTACTCATTTTCCGTTACGTACACGCATTCTTCATTTGACGACGGCGACTATATTTTTATTATCGTTTTTTTTTTTTTTTTTTTTAAATTAAGTTTTGGCCAAATATTTCTCGATAACAAGCGATTCTTTCTTCTTATAGGGCTAAATTTAATGAGATTATTTTGCTAAACGGCAGAACGAGAACTATATAGGTCAAATTATACCGTACCTTAGAATACAATTTATTAACGTTACACTTCGATTCCAAACCCCCGCTCGTATATCCGTTTTCTTCTTCGAAGGATATTTTGTCTATTTTATCAAGCAAACTTCAAATCGGATTTTTGTTTTCATTTTTTCATTGTACCGGTACAATTACAGTTGAAATTCACAATTAAGCGATTGGTTGATTTTTGATTTCGAATTATAATCGCTTTTCACTTTGTAATTCAAAACTATTTAATTCTCGAGTTATTGAAAGAGCATTTGCGGTAGTGTCTTCTATTTTTTAATCGTCTTCTAGGATTGTCTAGTTAAATGAGTTTCTCGTATATTCGTGTTTAGTGAAATTTATCAAAAAATGTCTATATCGGTCTTCGTTAATATATATGTAGTGTATTTAGGTCATTATGGAGAATTAAATTAGAAATATATTATACGAAGTATTTTCCAAATTGGTTTTTTATTTAATTAGTAGTGTTTTTTTCATACTAAATTCCGCTTAAGCGGATATAATATTAAACATTGATATTATGTAATTCTTCTTATTCTCTTCAACCCGTAGGCATGATGAGTGAGATGTTCATGTGCTCCGAGTGCTTTAATTTACGCATACGGCATGCTTCCTTTAATGACATCTCGCGGTTTTCCTCTTTGATTTGTTTTTCCTTCTACGAGGTTAGTAATCCATATCGAGCGACGTATAATACGTCCTATTACCGTATCCTTACTTCTTTGTATCGTTGTTAAAATTTCACGTTTTTCATTGACTATGCGTAATACCTCGCCGTTGGATATTTTATCGGTCCATTTTATTTTGAATATGCGTCGCCAGCACCATATTTCAAGCGCCTCTAATTTTGTCTTTCTTCAGCAATGTGTCTATGTTTCGCATCCATGAAGGGCGATACTCCAAATGAAACTCTCGATAAAATGTTTTCTAATTATCCAAAGATATATTTCTGAAGGAGAGGAGGACTAGTTTTTTGCTGTTCTTTGCTTGGGCTATTCTTCTCCTTATTTCCTCTGTTCCGTTCTACCATCATTTGTCATTAGGCTGCCCAGATATTTAAATTGCTTCACTCGCTGTAACCTTTTACCATTTACTAATATTGTCGTCTGTCCGTCTCTTTTTTTATCGCACCTTAAAATTTCGGTTTTAGTTTCATTAATATTCATTCCGCATTTGTTGTTTGAAAGTTTGTTTAAACCGTTAATGGACTTCTGCAATTTTGCTTCGCTATCCGCAATTAAATCATCCGCGTATCTAATCGTTTTATATCTAACTCCGTTTATTTGTATTCCTCCGTCATCAATTTCTGAAAGGCACTTCATTGCCTTTTCCACATAAAGGTTAAACAGCACAGGTAACAGGCAGCAGCCCTGCCGAACTTCTTTTTTAATTTTCGCGCTGGTTTTTCATTTATCATGATTTCTTGATTTTTATACAACCGAGAAAGTATTCTTCTATCTCTGAAATCTATATTTATTTCCTATCGATGTATATTCAGCCCATCTCCTAAACTATTTCGCGAATTGTAATTCTTTTCAATCGTATGATTAGCGTAGCGTCCAGAAGGTCAGTTATTAGCTCATTACAGTGTCCGCGTGTGCGCATTGCATGACTTCCAGTCTGCTGCTCTATTGCTTCGTCGACCATGCAGATCCCAACTTTGCGAGGATAGCTTCATTGGTGACGTACCATGTCATCCTGTATATCAGCCTTAATATTTTATTTTGAAAGCGTTATATTATATTTCTATTTGTCTTTTTTTTACATCCCCATATTGGTGCATCATAAGTCCGTGTTGACATTATTATTGCATTATATATTAATACTCTATTAGCTAAGGAGAGACCCGATTGATATCCTATTAGCCAATAGAGAGATCTTTAGTTTGATATCTAGTTATTTTCTTGTGTTTTTTTTGTGTATGTATTTTCCAGCTTAGTGTGCGATCTAAGTGTATATCTGGATATCTGATGCTGTTGCTTCTTGATATCATATTTTTATCTAGTAATAGATAGTTATGATGATCGGTTCAATTGGTGAGTGAAATATGGGTGCATTTATCAGGATTCACTTTTAGCTTGACAACTGTAGAACGGCATCCGATTTTTCCTGTAGTACTGCAACTACCACTTCAGGCTTCTTTTCTTAAGCAATGAGCATTGTGCCATCGGTAAAAGTAGCCACTTTGACATTTCCCATGGTTAGAAGTTCCGCTGAATATAAATTGTATAGTAGTGATCCCAGTACACTTCCCCCGAGGAACAGCGGATTTAATTGGATGCGGTTGAGAGCAGGGTCATCGCAGCATTTAACACAAAATTGTCTGTTCATCAGATATGATTTCATAAGTTAGTAAAATACTGTTTTAATTTTTTGTATAACTTCACGCCATATTTTGTCAAAAATATCTCTAAACAATACTTCATTATATAGCTTGTTTTGAATACCACAATTCTATGGATCTGTTGTTCTGTACAGTGAGCATTCCTGGAAACAAATTGGTGTTTTTAAAAATAACTTTCTTTTGTTCCATTATATTAGATAACAGGTGATTGGACGGTGAGACGAGGGTTGTGTACTATTCTTTCTGGGCTCTAAGATCAGAGTAATTTGTGAGATTACGGTGTTCTCATAATAGCGTTAAATATGTATATCTACAGAATTACTGATTTTTTGCTAATTCTTTTAGCATCTTAGCAATTATCGTATCAAATCCAGATTTTCTATTATTTAAGAGTTTAATGTATTTTTACCACTGCAGGATATAAATTATTCTGGAAAAGCTGCTTTTGCATGTAGTTCCGTATAATTCAATTCCATATATATATATATATATATATATATATATATATATATATATATATATATATATATATATATATATATATTTTCATCTTCAATAGTTGGTAGGTATCATCTATATCTATAATAATATATAAAACTGTAGTGTCTGTCCGTGATTTGCGAATATTTCCATTATAGTCAACTGCATTTGGCTATTTTTATCACACATAAACAGAAATTTTTGTTTAAATTTTTATCTGTCTGTCTGTTCTGGTTTATTCCTATAGCTTATAGTCTATATTATCGGATTCGTTCTAAGTTTTGTTTCACATTGCAAGACAGAAATTACAATAATTTAAAGTTTTTAACGGACAGATTTATATAAGTGTACTATATTGCGAGGGGAGTGACCGAAATAACGGATGGAGGTATATATATATATATATATATATATCCGTATACTATACTAATATATAAACTTGTTAAAAGAAAGAGACAGCGATATGGTATTTAAAAAAATAATTACACAGGCGAAGCCGTGGGAACTTCTAGTATATATATAATTATCTTAAATTAATGAATACCTTTAATTTTTTTTTCACGTACTATAAACATTTAATCGGTGTGTATTTTATTATAATGTTTCCCGTAGTTTCTAATAATAATATATGAGATAAATTAGTTTAATTTTACGTTTATTTTAAATCAAAATTAATAAAATAAATCGATTAGGCATCACGCTGATTTGTACAGGATGTTATTCCCGTTATTTAATCGAATATGCTATGGAATTCATCGACCAACTTGAAAGAATATTTATGAAAAAGGAATTTTTTATCGGTTATTTAAAAACAAAACTGTAATTGAGACGCTAACGAGAGCGAAAGAGAGAATGATAACAATTAAATCTACGGCTAACAATTTTAAGATATAATAGCCGACAAGGGTGTTAGTATTTTTACTCGTCCTGAAATAAAATAGAATCGCTTTAACATTATTATTTCCTATATTAATTCTATGGCAACTATGTTCATCATTAATATTTCGAGATACGCGCAAAGGGTTATGCATTAACGAGTAATTTTATAACAACGAGTTAGCCTTGTATCTTGGCACTGATATAACACGGTCTATACATGTATATCTACACACACACACATATATATATATATATATATATATGCGTTAGTAATAAAAAACACAAACGAATATATAATCTGTAAACAATAGCGAATCGCATTCGATTTTAACGCCATTTAAACGCTTAACTTCATGGTTCGGTTAACATATACACGCGTAATAATTATTATTCCAGACGATTATTTAAAAAAAAAGATACAACACACATACACATAATTAGGTGCATACATAAATATATACATATATATATATTCTATCAAACGATCAATTCTTTATATATATATATATATATATATATATATATATATATATATTTATATATATATATATATATATATATATATGTATATATATATATATATATATATATACTCGGCCATGTTGGAAAAAACGCCTTTAATGATTTCGATAAAATTTTGTACATATGTGTAATTTGTGAAGTAATTGAAAATGACTGCATGGGAATTATGAATTTTGAATCCCGACCTCGAGTAATCCGTCGTTAAATTTTGAAAATTTCGAGTTTTTTTCAATCGTATTTTTTCTTATAATAAATACACTACATGTATAGGCGGAGGAAATCGTTAAAAATGTTGGAATAGATGATTTGGGATTTAAAATCAATGGACAAAAAATAAATGAGACAAAAAGTCTTGTTAGCGACATCGGAAAACGAAATACAAAAAATGTTTAACAAAGTAAATATAGCCCGTTTAAAATGTGGAATGATCATAAATTCCGGAAAAACTAAAATATTGAAGTTAACACGATTGGGAAATACAAATGTTCGCATAAAGATAAATAATGAGGAAAGAGTGTGTATCGGAATTCAGATGCTCTTATAATAAAAGGATCAAAAGCAAATCAAAATAAGAACTGGAATAGCGAAACAAGCATTTAATAATTTAATCGCATTATTAAAATTAATCTTAATTTGAAGAAAAGAATATTACATTCTGACGTAAATATGTCTGCGAAACGTAGATAATTAGCGCAGATAGCGAAAAAAGAATCGATCCGTTTGAAATATCTTTCGTAAGACACTGAACATATCTCGAACAGACCGTATTACAAACAAAACGCTAGTGGGAAGAATTGCAGAAGAAGAAAATATAAACTAACGAAAGACATTAAAGAAAGTAAAGTAAAATATAGACGGATTACTGTCATACAAGGAAAAATACCATCGAAACCAATAAGAGGAAGCGAAAGGCTGGAATTGATCACTTCGAATATGCCGCCTCATGACTTGGCTGAAATTATAAGAAACCCGGAGAGATCGGGACATATGAAATATAGTATGATGTATACAAACTACTGAACGGGAGATGCAACTATTACGATGGTGATATCTGTTATGGGTAGATAGATGTGTATATATTTTTCTATTTAAGAATATATATATATATATATATATATATATATATATATATATATATATATATATATAACTTCTTCTTTCCTAGCGTTTTCCCTATTTAGTAACGAATTAGTCCGATAATAATTTATTACTATAAAGATAAAAAATAATTGAACGTATTTACACAATTTTTAATCAGTTTCCCGAAACAAATAAATCGCAAGACGCGACGTGCGGATTTTATTGAACTCTCATTGTTCTAATAATAATAAAAGAACGATTATTGTAATATCAGCCCAGTTGTTTCGTAATTTAACGTTTTTGCTATATACATCCCGTCGTTATTATAACGTCCCGGTTATCGTTATCGCCATCGTTATCGATAACAATCGAATTTTTATCGTGCGTATCGTCATCGTAAAAACGTTTCTTATTTTAATTCCACGCAGATGACGAATATAATGAACCCAAAGATTTGAATACATATTTATATACTCTCGTAAATAGAGATAAATCGAGAGATTTCAGTGGACACATACATACATATATATATATATATATATATATATATAAAGATGTAGAACAGCGATTAAAATTAAAGAAAAGACTGTTTGACTTTAAATGAATCGCTGAAAAGCAGGGAGGAAGAACTGGTATTTTATGGACCGAAGACCGAAAAAAAAAGACACAGTAAAGAATGACAGCAGTATGGGGGAAAAAAAGAAGAAACATGACAGGACCAGTTGATAACGTAGTCCATCAGTGGCTAATTCGAAATAATGATAATTATTATTATTATTATATACATATATGTATGTTATACAATAAACACATTCGTAAATAGAGATATGTGACGTATGCAACAGGTGCACAATGTTTCTGACACAACACGTGAGAACTACTGTAAGGGCGTGCTCACATTGCATCCGTTTTCGTACGAAAATCACTCGTACAAATACGTACGAACGATCCCAATTCTTTGAAGTGGTTGAGAGCGTTCACACTGGATGCGAGTTAGTCGTACGTATACGTACGTATAGATCCGATATCCGAATTCGATCCCAACAAGTTGGGATATTTCGTACGTTTGAATGATATTTTTGTATACCACTGTTTCTTGTTTAGATCCACATAGCTTGTTTATTATTTAGTGTATTATTTCTATTCGCGGTTTTTATCGTTGTTTCTTTTGTGTGTGTATATATATTATATATATATAATATATATTATATGTATATATATTATATATATATATTACATATATACATATTATATATATATATAATATATATACATATATATATACGAGAATATATATATATATATACATATAATATATATATTATATATATATATAATAAAAAGTTGTAAATAAAAACAGTGCATTTTATTCTGTTACCTCAAGGTTACTACTGATCGTTCTTCAGGTGATATGGTCTTGCGGAAATTACTGTATCTAAATAAATTAGGGCGTATTACATTAATTATATATTTAAAGGTTTCTTTCTTCATACGCACATAACCGTAAAATAAATTGTTGTCGCTATTTAAATCTGTCATAATATGATGAAATTCACCGAAATCGTCTCTTTTCAAATATATTTCACGCACCCATTTGGTTCTAAGATGGCGTGGACGCTGCCGTAGTCTTCAATTCAGTAGAGAACTATCTAAGAGATACAAATTATTATTCATTATGAAACAGTGAGAAACAGAACGCGAAAGCACTACTGCAATCGACTTACTAACTGAGAAAAACACCCAGTTCGTACGAACGAACGAGTACAGTGTGCGCACTCAATTCGTACGACCGTTGTCGTACGTTTACGTACGATAGCAATTCGTATCAAATGTGAGCGCGGCCTAAAACAGAATGACATTGTTCGCACGATAGAATGATAGAAGAAAAAATAATCAATTGAGTAAGATTATTACGAGAATAATGAAAATAGTTTTGAAAAAAAATTATATATTCAACTATTAAAAATGAGACTTTATAGAAAATGTTTACAAAAAATAAAAATAAATATAATTTAAATGTTTAAGCGAATTTTTAAATAGAAACGACTCGTAAAATAATTATTTTCCTAAGAATAAATTAAATAATCGCCGATTAATTTATGAGAAAAATCTGTATTAAAAATTTCACATAATATTAGCATTTGTTATAACGTGAAAGATTTTGGACACGGACAACAATCGGTAACAGATTGAATCATCATCGACAAACAAAATAAATAAATTTATTTAAAATAACGAATTTAACAATTTTATTTTACCACTTTTTTTTTTTAATGCAGAGCAGACAATTTTTATTTAGTTAAAATCCTAACAAGGAGTACCCCGCGATTAGAATCGGCTAATTAAAACCGTTTCAGTCGTATATTATAACATTTCGACGTAAAATTATAAATTTCATACACAGATGTTTATAGCCGTAGATAATTGTCTACGTATTTATATAAATATTTTTAAAATTGACACATTTAATGTCTAGGAGAAAGTAAAAAATTTTGGACATCGTGACTGAAAATGTTCATAACGAATCGAAAGTAAATGTGCAATATAATAAGAAGCCGACGCGAGCTTAATTTCGTCAATAAGATTCTCGATGAAAAAAAAAAGTCATTTTAATGTATAATTAATTCCAAAAATTTTAATTACGTTTTCATTCGCAGGAATAAATATGAAAATTGGCCGTGATAAAAGAACCGGTTTTATGGCATAATGCTAGTACACTATTATTATTATTTATACACGAACGCATTTTACTCATTAGCCACCAACAAGTTAAATCGTTTCATCGTTTCTTTTAACGAAAATAATTTACCAAACAATTTTGGTATAATGTAAATATTTATTCTACCTTAGGTACGAATTTTAATATAGTACTTTCTATCCTAGATTTATTTTAAACAGAAGTACTCCATTCTAGGATCAGACGCCTTCTGATCTACGTATTTAGTCAACTTCTACTTTACCCAAACTTTCTTTTACGTGCCAGTTATTATAATAATTATCATTAAAACAAACAATTATAATTATTTTTTTATTTGCGCGAAGCAGCCCTTATATTTATACACACAAAAAAATTTATATATATATATATATATGTATATATATATGTGTGTATATGTATATATACATATATATACATAATTCCTTTATACGTCGAACGAGAAATGTATTCATTTTATTTGGCGCGTTCACAATTAATCTTAAATATACTCTAGTTATTTCTCCACGGATATGATTTTTATTCATTTTATTATTAAAAATGTCTTCGAGCCTTTCTTGTACCTACTGTACTACAACCAGTTAATATCATTTCAATAGACGAAAGGCAAATGGACGCGAACATTCGCAACGTGCGCTGAATATAAATTAAATTTCAATATATACTCTTCGCACTGACACGTACAAATTAGCGATATCGAATCTAACTCGGAACTGAACTTATTCCACAATATCGATACGATTCGTCTAAATATCTTTGCGTTCATCACGTCGAGCACGCGTAAAAAGAAAATGTAAGAAAATTAAGATATTTTCTAAATTATACTGGCTGCTAGGACGGAGCTTTATTCTTAGTGAATATTGTAAACGACATCTTCTCTACCAGTAGACAGTTAAACCTATTTGGACCTATGGAATTGCATTAGGAGGAATGCACGAAAAAGTGCAATCATAACGAGGTGCAGGCACGATAAAATATCATCCTTCGAGCTATCGTTATAATGTATACTCGTTACTCTCATAACGATAACAATCATCGCGACAACTTGGAGTGAAATTGATCCGTGATGCTACTAAAGACGTTTTAATAAGAAAATCAACGTTGAAGTTATTAAACTTCTAGATAATCGAAAAGTTAAGCTATTTAAGCCACACGAACCGAGATATTGTAACAGCAAATTAACGTTAATAGGCACAAGCTATTTAAGCAACACGAACCGAGATATTGTAACAGCAAATTAACGTTAATAGGCACACTCGGGAGTATGGGAGTATGCTACGCAGCTATTGCTCCCCTCTAAACGAATCTTCAAAATTCGTTATATAAATAATCACGATAAAATAACACTATTTCCTAATATAAAAAACTGGACAGTAAACAACGTCTAATATTTACAAGCGTTACATGAGCGTACGTGTTTTTAGGTTAGCAACATTTTCACGCTCATTTTTTTTGTGCGGTTATGGTGACATAAAATCTCTAAGAATTGAATAGAGAAAGCAAGGCGTGCATTTAATAAAATGAAAGTATTATTCACATGTAAAAAAAAAAATCTAAATTTATAAGCAAAAATTAGACTACTCTGATGTTACGTTTTTTCAATACTATTAAATGGAGTGGAATCATGGACTTTGACGGAAAGCGTGTCGAAAAAGCTAAGTGCTTTTGAGATGTGACTGTATCGTCGTATTCTAAAAATTCTGGACGCAGAAACGTACCAACAAATATGTTTTATTAAAGATAAACGAATAGCTGGAAATCCTGAACACAGTAAAATCCTAGAAATTAGAATACTTGGGCCACATAATAAGAAATGAAAGAAGATATGAATTACTGCGAAGAATCCTTTCGGCATCAGTATGTAAAAGTTAGGAACACAGTGGAATTAAAATTCGTTTCATCCATAAAAAATTGTAATGAACTTGATTTTATAGCGAATATTTTCAAACATTCACTTCCCTATGAAATAACCTAACACTCTATGTGAGCCATCAGAGCCAAGTTAATAATAATACAGTGCAGGAAACGTTTAAACTGCAACACGGAAATTCTATATTTCAAGATTGCGATATCAAAGTAGTTTAAATACATACCGAAGGACACATACACGCGTGCACATACATTATACAGCATCAATTTAAGAAACATAAAAATAAAAAACCAACTTATCGTAAATGAGAAGACGTGCAACAAATACCCGGTACGCATCTACTAACACACTATAATATATAATTACGTTACATCGATAACGTGTGTAACGTCGTTAATGTTTCATTTTTAAAATCGACAAAAAAAAAATCTGTAAAACAGTAAATGTAACTTTGAATTTGCTGGTAAATTTTAAGTACGATCAAACGAGGAAGTGCTAAATTATGTTTTTCCTCTTAAATTTAATAGTACAACAGATATTTATTTTATCCAATAGTTTACGGAAGCATTAAACAAAGTCGTTATTTAGCTCCAATTCGTTTGCGTAAAAAGTAAAAAAAAAGACAAAGACACAAAAAAGTCGTCAATAACATTTTTAAGCTAGTACCACACGAAGTCATATAACTGAATACATAAGTAACGTAAATTTTCAATAATAATCCATCGGGAAGCCCAACATTAAATTAAAAGTTTATAAACGAATTGATTTTTTTTTTTTTAATATTAAATGCTAATTTATAACTAGCCAGTTGAGAGACTATCTAATAAATAGTATCTATTCAAAATCGCGTGTGGAAATCCAAGGAATATCTAGGTGTATCCCCCTAGGTACTTTACTTCATTTTTTCTATGTATCACGCTGTTTCTTATCGATAATTCTTTATCATGATTTTTCTGTTACAAAATGATACTGGACTTTTCGAATTCATATTCAATTCCCACTTTTGGGTCCACTGATACAAGTCTGTCTAGGTTGTTTTGTAGAGCAGCGACTTGCAACCAGTAAGATATCATCTGCAAACGTTGGTACATATACTGTATCATTTGTCGGCAGATCTGCTGTATACAGTGTGTATAGAAGAAGTCCTAAAACCCTTAAACATCCGTTATTATAGGGTATATCACAGATCTATCGGTAAGAATTGAAAATAACGTTAATAAAGCTCTTCTAAGTGTCTAATATGAAAATATATATACATACATAAAATAAGCGCATACACACAACACAGATACTCGCTTTATGTTTATATAAATGGTGTATGTATACGAATATAAACGTATTATACGTATATAGGTACACACTTGTGTACATACATACATTGACACAACACATGTATATATACATAAACTTCTGTACACCTGGATATACACCTACCCAACCCCCCCCACATATATATATATATATATATATATATATATATATATATATATATATATATATATATATATTCTAAAGTCACGTGTAATAAGTGAACAGGAATTCTAGTTGTAACTTGTAATTCGTGTACTTTTGTGCGGCAAAGACTGTTGCTTGTTATTTCTTCTGGTGACTGGCGTTATTATTGTTGTTAGATTGATTACATTTTAATAAATAAATATATCAATTATTAGTCGATTAATTCATATCGGTAAGGAAAATAAGAAAAAAATAAACTAAAGACTGGGTCGCATTATATATGGTGACGAAAAGAATTTTTAAATTGTCAAAGAAACATTAATTTCTTTTAGAATCTTACGATATTATGTATCTCTTAATAATCATGAAGAATTTGTACAGAATTTTAGGTTAATTCAATTTGTCGAAATTCACATGTTCCTAAGATGATACCGCCAATGTTACTGATGCAGAACAGATTTTTAATGAAAGGAAGTTTAGATTAAGCGTGGAAGAGAATTTTAATTAACCGAACGAACAATAATAATAATAATAATAATATAACATACGCGTCGTATATACATTATCTTACTTTTCTTTTCCTACACAGTATATATATATACATTTTTTTTCTTTATCTCTTTGACGTATAAGTTTTGTGTGATATGCAAAGGAGACGGATGAAATGAAACATAGATTACGCTGTCGTAAACGGATGCGTGGTAACAAAAGGAACACCGAACAGTATTGGGCGAAGCGTCTTAACTTCAACAGGAAGTCTTTTTACTTGAATTACAAAAAAAATGTTCAATTTAGGAGTAAATAGTAAAAAAAAATTCGTCAGTATCCATTTTTTAATAAGTTACATACATCAACGTGGACATTTCTTACAAAACACGAAATACAATATATATTTTATTATTGCATTTAGTACGAAATAAAATATATATTTTATTATTGCACAATCAGCAGGCAAAAATCTAATGCATTTGCAAAATATAAACCAAATTTAACGACAGTATCTAACGACTTAGAAAATAACACTAAAATCAGAGATCATAATCCAAATGGTATAAAAATGTTCTCCCCGACACAGGTTAAAAAACATATAAAACTCCTAAATATTAGAATATTTTCTGGTTTGATATGATAACAGCAAATATGTTACAAGAACTACCTAGGAGGGCAATCATGATAGGTACATATATATTTAATGTCGTACTGCGAACATCGTATTTCCCAAATCAGTGGAAACTATCGTAAATACTAATGTTACTAAAACCGAGCAAAGATGACAAACGTAGGATCATACAGATCGATCTCGCTACTATTAATGATAGCAAAATTAGTTAAAAAATTAAATACTGCGCGATTAAATGAAATAATTATCAGTCGTCTATGCCTCAGCATCAATTTGGTTTCAGAAACAGGCGCTCTATTGAGCTAAGTACACAAGAGTAGAAAAAATTATTGAAGACGACCTCGAAGGTAAAAAATATTGATATTGCTAAGACATTTGACAAAATTTAGCACGACCGTCTATTACACGAAATCAAATTAATGTTGCCTATAGAATATTACTCACTATTAAATCATACGTAAGTAATAGACAATTTCATGTACAACACCGATCGATCTGAGCTACACTCTATTACGGCGGTTGTTCCACGAGAAATCGTTTTAACACTTCTCCTACATGCACTGTATACAGCATATCTACCAACAGATGATATATAGCAATATTTGCAGATGATACCTTATTGATTGCATCGGACTCAAATGCTGAAACAACCTAGACAGACTGTATCAGTGGACCCAAAATTGGAAACTGAATATAAATCCGGAAAAGTTATACACGCGTCATTTTCCAACAGAAAACATCATGATAAAGCTATACCGATAGGAAACAGTGTGATAAAAAGAAAAAATGAAGTAAAGTACCTAGGGGTACATCTAGATAAAAAAGCTAACGTTGAAAATTCATATACAAAAGAAAAGAAAAGAATTGGAGTTAAAATTAAAAAAGTTATCGTAGGATACAATTCTGAATTATGTTTACAAAATCAATTACTGGTGTATAAAGCCAATCGGGAGTTATGCCGCAGAAATTTGGGAATGTGCAAAGAAATCAAACAAATCGATAATCCAGCGCTTCCAGAACAAGGCATTACGCTTAATTTACCGAATACCATAGTATGTGCCCAATGAAGCTATGCATCAGGGTTTAAATGTAGATATCGTTGAAGAAACTATCTAGAAGCAAGCTCGGAAACACGCCAGCCGATTACGCATCTATCTAAATCAGCTAGCACACTTGTACATACGGATGCGATGTATATGCGACTAAAACGAACAAAGATAAATTATCTAGTTTTATAGTTTCATAGTTTTTAAGCATCGCTGAATTTTCACACGTGATTATTAATAGATACTATTTATTAGATAGTCTCTCAACTGGCTAGTTATAAATTAGCATGTGGCATGAAAAAAAAATTCAATTTGTTTACAACTTTTTAAATTTAATGTCGGGCTTTCCGATGGATTATTATTAATTGAGCTTTTTAAAAATTTACGTTGCTTATGTATTCAGTTATATTTACTTCCTGGGGGGTATCAGCTAAAAATGTTAATGACAAGTTTTTTTTTCTATTTGTTCTGTTTTTTTTTTTGTTTTTTTTAATAGTTTTTGTGCAAACGAATTAGAGCTAAATAAAGATTTTATTTAATGCTTCTGGAAACTATTGGATAAACTAAATATCTATGTGCTATAAAATATAATTTATCACTGGATGCACCTTCCACACGTGGTTATTAATAATTACTATTTATTAGATAGCCTCTCAACTGGCTAGTCAGAAAATAGCACTTGAAATGGAAAAAAAATTATTGCATAGTAATAATATTCGGTTTCAAAGCCTTTTCTAGTTGTAACAAATCCAAAGATATCTCAAATGATGAACTAATATTAAAGCATCTATTTCAACAAATGTTTTACTTAAAGCCACACTTATTTTTATATTATTATTATTATATAAGGGTATCTTTTTCTTTCAAGTAAAGGTTCCGAAAACGAGGAAATTAAAATTTTAGGGAAAAAATACTTACTTAATATCATAATAAAAATTTATGTATATGGATTTTTACAAACAAATTACTACAATTTAAAATAACACCTAAGACGTAATTATATATATTTATAGGAAAAATTAACACATATTAAAAAACGTTATCGTTATGGAACGAATTAGACCCTTTTACATATAAATATTTCACTAATTAAAATCGTAAACAAATTGAATTTTGTTTACAACAAATTAGGCAAATAATAAACCATTTAGCGCTCCATTACTAATATAATTTATAAGAAAATACTACAAAAAAATAATTAAGTTAATTAATATGTATTAAAATAATAAAGCTTACCTTTTCGAATTAATGTTCAACAGGAAACGGATGTTACGTATACTCATTTTAACCTGCAAGCGAATAAACGATATAAATTACTTTCGTATCCGTTTGATAATTTAATATTTACATCATTTAATCGACGATCATTTGTAATTTCACCAACCCTGAAATTACTTCGACTTTTTGTAAATATTCCGTCGATTATTTTACTTATCTAATGTTCATTAAAAAGTTTTTAAACGCGTAATAACTTCACGTTAAAACTTAAAACGGACACGTTTATAAACTGTATTATTGTTACTAGAAAATTAATTAATATTTTTATTCTCAGTCTGTCACTCGATCTATACATTTATTAACATAAGCTGTATAATAACACCATGTCAGTATTACTGATAAAATTTTACAATACAAAATTATCTCGCAGCTTTAAATTTTGTCAGATTTGAAGAGTAATCCAATTAAATAAAAAGTTAGCTTTTAAATTAAAACTGACAATGTATATTATTTTATCGAACTCGCTGGTCCCTCCTCATTTTTGTATGTCTATAAACGCATAACAGACGGCTATACTTAACATTCATCCATCACGTAATATAAGGCAGAAGAGCTTGAAAAAAACGCTGACTCAAGGGAAAGTAAATGGCAAAAGAACCAGAGGACCTCTTAGATCATATCACCACAATTACGAATTAAGATTATATATGTTAAGAAGATTTTGTAACAACAGCAAAAAATAACGACAAGTGGTACGATGGTACGACACCCGCAATCGAGCTTGCGACTAAAGCGAGAAAGAGATACCTGTATATAGAGAGAATAATTTAAACATTGAACAAGATATGACTATTCAAGTGGAGTAGCTAAAAACTAGAAGGTCCCTCGTGAAAATATTAATAAGCCACCCTCCAAGGTAATTTTTTGGTTAAAAAGTTTTTAAATTTATTAATAAATGTAATTTGTAAAACTTCGTATAGGTAAATAATTGTGAAATTTATAAAAGATTTCAAAAGATTATATTAACGTAAACAAAAACAATTTTATTCGCATGTACAACCCTCAACATCATAAATTATTTAAAATAAATATTATTGCAGAATGAACGTAAACATAGAGCTTTTTAACACTTTCAAATCAAAAGATAATATAGCTAAACCAACCAATAGAATTTGTGTAATTTTACTGCGATAATCAGTGTCTTGAATTTTTGTACGTAAAAATAACCGTACAGCAATACGACGATTATATATATATATATATATATATATATATATATATATATATATATATATATATATATATATATATTTCGTGTAAATTTTTCTAATCAACTGGGTAGATTAATGTTAAACTGGCTCAACGTTCCCTGGATAAACCAATACGTGGTGGTTTGCCATTTTCTTTTCTTTCTAGCAAACTAGTATCCATTTAACGACTGATTGGATGGGATCATTTAGTTAGTTAGTTTATTTGTAAATAAAATATGTAAATGAAAGTAAGAGTCGATAATAAAGCCTTAAAGGTTTATATCCTTGCAATCGTTACAAACTATATTATGTACATGAATATAAATATAAATAAATATATATATAGATATATATATCATCATCATCATTTATGCTCAACTGTTAGGTTAGTGGGCAATTTATGCAACCACTTACCTATACATATTTTGTTGTATAGTGTATAGTGTAAGTAGCGTACAAAGCAATTATAATATAGCGCTAGGGCAGTTAAACACACATACACATTCGGGAGAACTGGCTGTAATCGCTTTGTTGTCACGACACAATTTATTTTTCCCCCTTTCAAATTGCTTTCAATCTGTCCTGTAGAACAATAAGCACGACTGCTGACAATAAGTTATCAAATAAACGCTGTACAATTACAGCTATTCATAGCTTTTCTGGGCATTAATTTATTAAATCAGGATCTGTAGTGAAGTTCAGTTTGGCAGATTCTCTTCAAACGTCTGAACCGAATACCATTATTTATTATATTGACAGCGTGTTGGTCAAATCGTTGCTTATAATTCTGGCTAAGTGATCTGACGGTTTCCTTTACCGTAGGAATTTGTAAGTCTCTATACAAGTCGTCATTTCTGACAAACCAAGGTGTACACTCTATACTCAGTAACACCTTCGCCTGGAATCGTTCAATGATCTTAAGGTTAGAATTACTGGTTGTTCCATAGATCTGGATGCCATAAGTCCAGATAGGTTTTAAAACTACATTATATAACAGCCTCTTATTTTCTACTGATAATGTAGGACGTTTATTCATCAGCCAATTCATTTCTCGATATTTAATATCAGCAATAATGTGATTCCTCCAAGTTAATTTTTCATCTAAATGCAGTCCAGTTATAATTTAAGGTTTAATATCTGTTTATAACGTGAGGTTATTTTAATAATTATGAATCGACGTTTTGTTTTCCGTAAACTAACGTGATTTATGTGAATTTCATGAAGTTATTGTAAACGGGCACAACTTTTTTTTAAGAACCAATTGTTGTAAACTTTTATTATTTGCAGATAATTTTAATGTTATATATATATATATATGTGTGTGTGTGTGTTTTTTAATGTTTTATTTTATTCACAGTCAGGTCAAGCGTAGCCATTTAACGATATTTTGGTGTTTGCTGTTATCTGTCATGAGGGTAAGAATCATACAGTGGTGTTCACCCCATACCTATTATCTTAAAATTCCAGTGGTTTACTGCGCTTTAATCTTCTTAGGTTATTGAAAGTGTCCAACATGTGTTAGCCATTTGTTAAGATGGTCTTCCAATCTATCTGCATGCCTTTGGACACACTGGTTTATAACATCAGACGATCGTCATCTAGAGTTGCGTTGGTTATGTACCACAGTGCGTTCACAATTTTCCTTAAGATCTTATTTTGATCTGTTTATATTATTCTAATATTCGTATCTTTAGCGCACGACGCAGTTCAAATCCGTAGGTCCAGATTTCAGCCGTTTATTTTTAAGTGTCAGAACACTGTTTCTGTTTATGAGTCAGTTTAATTTCTGAATTCGGATATTAAGTTCATTTCCATTTTTAATTATATAATGACGCCATGTCAATCGGCTGTCCAAATGCATACTCAGATATATTAGACTGAATTGGCATTAAGACATTTTTGATTTTAACAGGACGGATAAAAATTCTTTCTTTAAAAACTATTTCGTTTCACTGATATCGTGCTTAAGCCTTTTATATTCGCTGTTTGTTGTTTAGACATATTAATAAAATTTGTTAATACACTGTCGCGTTGTATAGAAGTGTGTACTCCATTCTAGCAAGTCTCTAAGTAGACATGCGACAAGAATACAAATTAAGAAATTGTTGTACTGATTAAATTAATCACATCGATTTTTCTTATGAGAAATACAATTATTTTAAAATAATCATAAAAGACAATACATATTTTTTAAAAAGCTAAATATAAGCTGAAGTTGCGATTGGCTTTTGGTAATGTACAAAGGAATTTAACGCTATCTAGTAACTGACGGAATTCAGATATAATTTACGTGGTTCCTACTTGCAGCCGCTAGATGTCGGTAATATTTCCGGATTTGATTAAATTGAGATTTTACGTACACGTTCCCACGTTTAAGTTTATAATTTACTTAATATACAATAAATAACACACTTATATGTGAAGTTAAATTTGAAGTTTGACGTATAAACATACCAGACATGTAATGTAATTCAAATTATAGAATTGACAACTTAAGGGTGTAAGGATAGTTCTTGAACGTATTTATAAAAAGAAACAAAAATGAACATTTCATGAAAACGACTAAGATAATATTAAGAAACGTTTTAAAGATATTGATTAAAATAAAATCTAATCAGCTTGTTTCATAGAAGACAGTACGCTCAGTGTTTAGTTTTGACGAATTAAAATTGAACCAGAAGATAGTTTATAAATAACCCGTTTTGGAAATTTATCTATCTAACGTATACACACACACGCACACATAGACGCACATATATATATATATATAAAACTTGTAAAAGTTTGTATCGCTGTCCCCTAACAATATGTCCAAAATTTCCGGTGTCCTTTTTATCTATTTTTGAAATTATTTTGGGAATTTAAGGTATCTGATCTCCCGGAAATTATTTTTTAATCTATGAAAGAATAATTTTAAGGAAAAAATCCGATCAGAAAATTCAAAATACATTTACAGAAAAAACACAAAAAAAAAACATTTATTCGTATCTAAATATATTTAAAAAGAAACGCGATTTTACAAACAAAATCAAACAAAAGTTGTCACTACAGTAATATATATATATATGTATATATATATATATATATATATATATATATATATATATATAGAGAGAGAGAGAGAGAGAGAGAGAGAGAGAAAGTGCTGGTTTCCTATTTTTTTCTAAATAATTTATACTTGATAGTATTATAACTATTTTACTGTTGAAGATAAACACGATTACCTGTAAATAGACGAAAAACTTGTTGGTTACTTTGCATACATGATACTTTTCAATATACGTTTATGGCTTTGACATATCGAGTCGTTTATCTACACAAATACTTCAGGAGTGACGTTCATTTTTAACGAACGTAGAAACAATCCTCTAGTTAGTTTATTAAAAAAATAAAAAACAAAACGCAGAATATTTGATAAGGATGGCCAATTTTGACTATATTAGGCTACAAATTAGGCGATTAAAATTAGAAATATGAAACAGATATCAAGGATGTCACCATCATTAAGTCCCGTCTCCATATCGGAGATAGGCGACTATTAACTATACATATAGAAAATTCGAAATTTCGATATAACTAATTTCAGGGAAAAACTGTTTTACGCGCATTCCGATCGAATACTATCTTTGTATAGAATTGTTACGCAGTATATGTACATTAACTACTTGAAGAATTATTACAATAAACACGGTGCAACCGCTACTTACTTTAATTTGTTAATTTTAAACACACACGTTTAAAAAAACATTTTGAGATTATCGTTATCCATTTCCATATTTAATTTTCCCTTTTATTTAAATTAATTTTTAACGCGAAATTTTTAATTCGCTATTTTTTTTTAAGACAATATCATTTATTCGAATGGTTGGTTTTAATAAATATACAAGGTTAACTGGTACTGATTCGTAAAATATCGATTGCACGTAATATATACATTTCACATAACGCCGCTGTGGCATAATTGCTAATAAGTTCGATTGCCAATCGATCCCACTTCGCGGCATAATATTTATAAAGATTTTCAGCGTTTAATTCTAAATTCCCACTCCGTATAACATCTGTATTGCATTAATTAGTACCTTGAATTGTATTTAAGCAATATAACGATGATGATACGTACTGTTTTCCCCCTAAAAAATTGAGATCAAACTTTTTATACTCATTTTATAAATAACTATTAAAGTATTGCATATAATTATTACCTTGAATTGTATGTAATCACTATAATGATGATGATAGATACATACTGTTTTTCTCTCTCATAAAGATTCAGATAAAATTTTATATATTCATTTTACGAATAAATATTAAATTATCACCGAAATATTTTGTAAATTATTTAATCATTCGTATTTCGTAAAACGAGAAAACTTAACACTTTCAGTGATACATTATAAATTTTTTACGGAAAATTATAAATTTTGCTCGAGAAGGTAAAAATTTATGACATATTTTCTATATAATACTGCATTTTAGATGGATTTTTTAGCATGAAAAGTTTTTATGTGCCGTATATATTCTTCTAAACGGTTACCCCAAGGGGGCATCATGATCATACAGTAACTGTGTCATTTTGCGCCATGCTTCTCTGTCGTGTGCCTCTCACACGCACTGATGTAGTGTTAATCCGTTTCAGTTTCTTATTATATCTGTCCACCCCTGCGGTGTTCTGCCCTTCGGTCTGTTTCCTTGAATCTTCCCCTATACTGTTAATAGCTCCAAGTTCCGTTTATTACGTACATGACCAAAAATTAGCTAACCGCTGCGTTAGGTTTAGTCCTTGTGTTATGGAAGTATTTGTTCGTTTTGCGGTCCATGGTATGCGGAGAAGTTTTCTCCAGCACCACATTTCGAAACTGTTAAGCCGGACTAGGCTAGTTTTATTTAAAGTCCATGTTTTCGCTCCATATAGTACTATTGAAAATATAAGCGTCTTTACTAATTTTATTTTAACATTCTTACTAATGTAACCATCCTTTAGTTTCACCATAGCACAGCGACCCATTTCAATGCGACTTTTTATTTCTTTTTCTGCGCACCGTTCAATATTGATTAACGATCCTAGGTACACAAAGTCGTATACTATTTCAAATCCTGCGAAAGTTTTGTAATTAAATTTTACTCGCTTTCCTCTGTCTATGATCATTACTTTTGTTTTGGACTTGTTTATTTCAAGTTCATATTCTCGACTAATGCGTTCGATCTTTTTTTTAGAAGTGTTTTTATTTCCCCAAGGTCAGATGTAATAAGTGTTATATCGTCCGCATATCGTAAGTTGGATATCTTTCGGCGGCCTATAGAAACTCATCCATTCCATTCATGCATTACCATTCTCAAATGTATTCTCCATAAATGTTAAATAGAACAGGTGATAGAATACATCCTTGCTTAACACCTTTCTTAGTATAGAATTCAGCAGATTGTACTGTTCTGTCCATTCGAATTACATTGTTATTGTTCCTATATAGATTATTTATCATTAGTACAATATGTTCCGAGACAACCATATTAGTCAGTACTGATCACAGTTTACTCCATATTACATTATAGAAATGCTTTATGGTAATCTATAAAACATAGAACTGCTGGCATATTACACTCTCGACATTTTTCTATTATTTGTCTTAAATTTAGTACTTGTTCACGCGTTCCGCATCCTTTCATAAAACCAGTTTGTTCTTCAGGAATTTGCATCTTTGTTAACCCTTCTATCCGTTTGTATATTATACGAAGCATTATCTTGTTCGCATGTGTGTACCAGTGAAATGGTTCTATAGTTTTCGCATTTAATACTTTTCCCTTTTTTATGCAGTGGTATGTATACTGATCTACGTCATTCTCTCGGCCATATACATATAGAATTACATAATGAATGTAATTCGTCGACGCCAGTGTCTCCCATTATTTTTAATATCTCTGCAGGTATTTCATCGGTTCCAATTGCTTTATTATTTTTAAAGAATTTTATAGCATCTGATATTTCCCTTCGTAATATATCTGGTTCTTCTGGATGTATAGCATTATTTTTATTGTCTTCTGCCGTATTGACATAATCATATAGATTTTGGCAGTATCTTCTCCATACTTCGGCAATTTTTATTTTAAAGTTTCTTGTTAAATCTTTAATTTTTCCAAATAGGTCTTTGGTTTCATTATGATCGGCGTGTTTCTGTATTTCATCGCAGATTGAGCTAATAAAGTTGTTTTTGTCTCGTTTGCAACTTCTTTTAATTTTTTTGTTAATCATCTGCAGTTGTTCTCTGTTTTTAGTGTTCCTGTTACTAGTGTTCGTCATTCATCAATGAGTTTCATAGTTTCCGTTTAAAACCACGGTTTTCGTTGTCTCGTTTGTATTGAGTTTGAAGTTTTTTCAGATGCACTCTTTATGGTGGTTTTCAACCAGTTCCAATGTTGATCAACTGAATGTAGATCGTTTGTTTTCGTATGTTTAACCATATCGTCAAAGATGTTTGTAAACTTATCTTTATTTTTTATCTGCTATTAATAATCTTTATATATATATATATGTATATATATATATGACTGAAAGGGTTAAAGTGTGATTGACCTACATTGGTTTTATTAAATTTGATATTGAATGCGAATTAAATTTCTCTGTTATCATTACAAAATACGTTAGAAACAGAGAAAAGAAATGAAATAAAATTAACGCAGGTTTAAACGAGTACATTCTGTTTATTTTTTTTTAATTTGCTAAAGTTTATTTTAAAATTAATGGCAAAGAATAAAAATAAAGTGCTGTCGAGTGCCGAAATGTTACGTATCAACTGGGTAATAATAATAATATAACATCGTTCTAACATTTAGGTTAGTTAATTACAAACTTACCTTGACCCTACTGGCTGTAATCATTTCATTAAGCCTAGACTAGAAGGTCGTGGAAATGAATAACTCAGCAGTCATTATATTTTCTTTTAACCTTTGTCATTTCTAGACGGTAGCGTTAAAATTCGTTTCAAAAAAAGATATATATCGGCCAATATATTTTTTAAGTATTATATAGTCCAACGGAAATTGAAACCAATCTCCGATCCACTATCAGAGTGAAATGTTTAAGACATCGATTAATTTTTTTCTTTCAAACATGTCCTTTTATTTGATATACACGCTATCTCCGGAAACAGCTGTGACGATTTTTATTAAATTTTGTAATAGCAAATGAAAATGACCTGTATAGAAATTGAAAATTTTAGTTTCGACCCCGAGTACACTCCCCTATAAAGATTTTTTTCAACGTCTTTTTCTTAACACGTATATAAATGCGCGTTAAAAATTCCTGTTGTTCCACCAACAGATTATTAAAAAGCCCAATGTTGAGTCCGGAAAAGTATTTAAAATTTGGTGAAAAGCGTCTAATTGTAAATGTTTAATGAAGAAATTATCGGAAAATGTACTCTTCCGAAGTTGGGAACCGATCCGAAATTCTATTTAACTTGCTTCGAATAGACCTTTACAAATGTCTGAATTTTTACTCCTTTCTATTTTTAAATGAGCCTATTCGTTCCCAAATTTTATTTAACCTCAATTCTCATCGGTAGTTGCTCTTCTAAAACTTGATATTATTTTATATAAACTCATCTTCCATTATAAAGCTTTGTCGTTAAAAATTACTACTATAAAACGCCTATTAATTATTAGAAATTGTAGTTTGGTTTTTTTTATATATTACTATTACTTGCTTTATATTATATAATAATTTGAATAGTAAATAAAAATATGATATTAATTTTTACAGGAAATTGTAGCTTTCTACTAGTTACTATTTATTTAAATGAACAAATGCAACACTCGGAATATTTGACAGTTATTTAAGGTATATCGTTAATCTTATCTTTTTATTTCTTATCGTAAATATTGAATAATCCCGTAGCAGTTACTAAACACGAGTGTTAATGTTTTGAATTAGGAATCTATAATAATATATGTATCAGCCCGTAGGCTGGATCGTACCATGTACCAATCGCTTTCATCCAAGCCTGTCGCAAATTGTCTTCTTTAATTTCGGATAAGTCGGTATTCCACTTTCTTTTAGCATTATGTCGATGAACGTTGTTCGTGGTCATCCACGGCTTTTATCTCACCTTCAATGACATCCTTCAGGATATTTTGATTCTGACCTAGCCACGTAAGTCGTCTCATGCGGATATTTTCTAATATACTTCTTTTTTCATTCGATCTTTCTAGTACTCGTTTGTTCTCTACCCAACTAATTTTCTGTAGACGCCGTCAACCCTGCATTTCAAAAGCTTCGAATTTGTCCCGATCTCTTTGATTTATTGTCCATGTTGCCGCACCATATAGTGCTACTGACCATGGCAACATTTTACTCAAGTTTTTGCGTATGTTAATGGACGTTATTTTCTGTGTAATAAGATTTATTGCTGAAAGCATTTTTCCCATTGCTATACGATTGTTAATATCTTCAGTACAATTGGTATTATGCGTTATGGTCTGTCCTCAATATATTTGAATGTTTTTACTTGTTCTATTATTTCTATTTACAATTTTATCTTTATTTGCGGACAGACTTTGCCAGTTGCCATGATTTTCTTAGTATTAATGTTCATTTCGAATACAAGCCTTAAATACAGTTCGAACATTAAAAGGTGAACGACATTATTAGCCGATAAATTCTCGGATGAGATAGGACGTGTCATTTAATTATGCGAATGAAAATTATTCCGCCTACGTCTGCGTCTTGCTATGAATGAATTATTATGCCAAATTGATCGCGTCAAAAAACCGACCACCGTGTTTAATCGTACAAGTTCAAGAACGTGCGGAATATAAACAAGAATCTAATCCAGAAATGCGCTAGTAAATTAATAATTGGGTTTGTGTACTATTCTCTCCTGAGTGGGTACCTATTATACATCCTCAATATTTTGGACCACATTTTTTCTTATTAACCTAATGGTTAAGATTTAATCATCAACTCTATCGAGCGGCACAGGTTTAAACTTGAACGAACGCATTTATATGTACATATATATATATAAATATATTTATGCGTATTCGAAGTGTGTTAATACACAGATTTTCTATTTACATTGATTGTCGTAAGTCTGTATCGAAATTGCGCCATCCCGACCCTATTCCGCGTCTTTTCTAACCACGTGGTACTTGAGCACTCGACCGATATAATACCAGCCCATATTATACGGTCTCCGTTTTATTATTACACGACAATATTTCCCGAGTAGATGAAAGTCTATCGGTTCGCGTTGCTTATTCGATTCGTTAAAAACATATATATATATATATATATATATATATATATATATATATATATATATATATATATATATATAAATATTCGTCTATTTATCGTTGACTTAATAGAAAATTATAATTTATCGAAATTTATCATTCTCCGTTAATGATGATACACATCGTGATAAGAGCAATCGCGATCATGACGATCAACGATATCCATTATGGATTATTACTCAAGCGCAAACTTAATTAAATCGAATTTGAGGATGGTGTTTTCGATTTTATAAAACCAGTAGAAAACAAATTTTGTTATCCGTATCGTCGAAACTATAATTATAGAAATGGATTTGTCTGTTTTCAGTAGTATGTTATCGGTCAAGGCTAAGACCGATAGAAGACGCGAAGGCAAAAAACTCAGACAGTACTTAGCGGCACTTTCGGGTAAGTTTAAATTATTAAATTCCTCGTAATAATTGAAATTTTATTTATTCAAAGAATATGTAAATTTTAATTACTAAATAACTATAGACGCACACGTATATATTTTTATGGAGATTGGGTTATGTAACGTGGTAGGGCAGATGGTCAAAATGAACTGGACCTGGCCAGGCACATAGCCATAAGGAAATACAAAATGAGTGTTGGCCGCTTCATAAGAGAAGAAATATCGGTAGACCCTTAACTCGTTGCTATAACAATATAATGCAGGTAACGGAAAAAAACTGGATTCAGAAAGCTCAAAAGCGGAACAAATGGAAGAGATTGGGAAGAACCTACGTTTAGCAGTAGACCGAAATAAGATTATATATATATATATATATATATATATATATATATATATATATATATATATATATATACAGCCTCTTCATTTTTTTCCGCCATTACATCCGACTTTTAATTAGCCTATTTTATAGTCAATCATTGATTTCGCAAGTTTCGTATCTGTCCCTGTAATCTGTCACGAGTACTAGTGTTCCCTGTACGTGTCCCTCAATTATTAACCGTTGTCCGGTGTGCTCTTAACGTGTAGTATGACAAGAAAAACGTGCGGTCGATCGGAACTTAATGTCCAGCTACCATTAATACCTCGTTTCTCAGGTGTGTAATTAAATTAAGTCAGATAATTTTAATCGTATTAAAGTTTTAAAAAACTCTCGGTACATACCACGTCACTATTTTGAAAAAATACCAGTTTTGGAATGTATTTACACAGTCCATTATCGAGGCTAAACATCAACTGACTAAAGTACCGAATTCTGTTTCTTAGGCGATATCTGTAACTACTATTACTACTGATTTGAAGAGGACAACCTCCAGTTGCTGGTTGGTCCATATTTTTCACATGGTTTTTTCTTTTTTCTCAGTATTTTTTCCCTCTAGTTTGACTTAGACTAGGATTCTAAATATCATTCAAACCGAAATCTCTTAAAATAAACGTTCAGATCAAGTTGTAAATAAATGATAATAAGAAGCATTAGGAAGAAAATGTACAGCGACAAAACGATGTAAAAGGTAATATATTTAAATCCCGATAATATGATTCTGCAAAGAGAATAAACGATAAACGAAATCATCGGCTCTAGATATTTATATCCCGAGGATTTAACAACGATTTCAGGCGTACAAAATAAATTACCTAATATTAAATAAAGAGGTCGATCTTTGAATAAAAAGGATATTCAATCCCAGAAACCGTAATAAATCATGACTGATTATTAAAAGATTTAAACCGTAATATTTTCGGTTAGTATAAAAATATATTTATACTCGTGTAAATCGGGCACAGAAATATCTTAGAGCATATCCAAGCATGATTAGTCTCGTGGCGTAGCGATAATGTTGACGCATTCTGTTCACAAGTGACCCAAGTTCGATCGGAAACAAGCATTTCTTATACAGTAAGACCTTCAGCCAACTCAACTATCCATCTAATTGATCGATAAACGAGGTTTGCTGGTCATAAGCAACAAAAAGCTGTGTAAGGCGATGGCGAACCGTTCCATATTGGTTTGATCGGGACACGGTTAATACTCGGGTTAATGAACCACCAAAGTTGATGCATATTTTTATTATTATTATTATTTTTTATTCGAGCATATAAAATAATAATTCCAATTCAAATTCGAATTTATTTCAAGTTTCTGTTTGATTCAAAGTAATTTAGATGCATAAAAGAAAACAAAATACAATCTTTCGTTCACTCACGTCACAAACACATCACTCATATACATAAACACTTACTAACCCCTTCTACACATAACACAATATTTTTATATAATAATAATAATAATAATAATATTTTCTTATTCTTCTTTTCCTTAATCCGTAGATTGGTGGATAACATTTATGACTCATAGTGAGTTCAACTAAAATTGTCCTTTTTTCCGACCTTCTTTTAAGGTTTGCATAACTTGTTGCTCCCGTGTTTTCTATGATTATTATTTGATCTATATGTTTACTCCTTGGCCTTCCTCTGTAACGTTTCCTTCCATTTTCTCTTCAATTAGTTGCACGAAACTTGGATTGTGTCGATATAAGTTGTCTATCCATTTAATTCTACTTTTTAGCTTCTGAATGAAGCTTCTTGATTCGTTTATGTTTTTAAAAACTTTTTCGTTTGTCACTTTTTCTGTTCAACTAATTTTCTGTAATCTACGCCAACATCAAGTTTCGAAGGCCTCTATTTTTTTATACATTTGGCCGTTGATCGTCCAAGTTTACGATCCATACAACATCAGTATGCTCCGGATGTATTATGTAAAAAAGTGTTTCCTAGTTTCTACTTTTAAATTTCTCGACGTTAGTAAAAATCTCTTTTTATCGAAAGCCAAATAATACTATGGGTAGTATTAAATATACCTGTTGGATGACGATGATGATCCCTTTACGTGCCGTAACTACCAGGCCAGAGGCACGGACACGGAAGCTATAGTTGTTGAAACATACCGGTTTCACGTAGGAACGTTACTGTTGAACCGGCTGCATTTGGCTACAAAAATCGTGTAATGCTGATGGAAGACCATATCGAATACGTTCAGCCTTGTACTTTAGAAGGTGTTCTATTGTTAATTTAACATTGCTGCAGGAACAAATCAGTGGTGATTCTCTTCTGATCAAGTGACTATGAGTGAGAGTCGTATGTCCCAGCAATATACGACGAATGACTATTTCTTCATGTCGTGTCAACGAAGGGCGAGATCGCCATAAATTAGTATCAGGTTTGAATGAGCGTAATTTGTTTGTAGTTGGTGTTGATAACCGTAATATATTCCATTTCGCGCGCAGCTGTTGGTTTATAATGCTGCGGATATCTTTTGGATCTATTGGAAGATCGGGAGCAGGCCGCATATAAGCCGCCTCTTTAACTGCTGTGTCTGCTAGATCGTTCCCAGCAATACCAGTATGACTTGGAACCCATATAAATAATGGTTGAGGGGAAATACCGGTAGATAGGATGCCGATTATTTCCTTGACCACTGGATGCTGATTTTTTCGCTTATAATTAATTATGTTGGTGATCAGACTGCTTAGAATTTCTACCAACAGAATCTTGTATATAAATTACAGCTAGTTTTAGCATAAAGTTCAGCCGAGAGGATTGAAAAATGCGGAGGTAGTGGAAATCTGATTATTATTTCGTTTGAGGATGCTACTGCACATCCTACACCAGAATTTGACTTTGAACCATCTGTGAAAAGCAATTAGTGGTCGTTGTATTGATCTAATATACTAGAAGGATTGTTGCGAAGATCTGTTTGGAGTAACGAAAGATTTACTTCCACATTCGGTGAGATGGAATAAAAGGAGTATTTTTGAATAAAGTTGAATATCGCCTTTTATAGTCCTTCCTGCGGTTATAGTAGCGGTAATTGTTTACATTTTAAACAACCCTAATTATACCGGTGAAAATATCACTCATCGACGTCGGTACACTATTTGTAAAAATTGAACATCGCCTTATAAGTTAAGTCATAAATAAAACATTTCCGTATAACATTAATTAACTCTATACAATATTTCAATTAACTCGTCACGTTATTTTTAGTAATCTACGAGCGACATCATATAAGGAGTACCGAAGATCGTGAACGTGAAATGTAGTGTCCCGAAAAATTTCTATATATAATCATTATTTTTGGAACATAATACGAGCTACCTGTAATACCGTGAGAGTACCTCAAAGCACGAAATGGTTAAACAAAAATCGACATCGGTGAACAAATCACATAGAAAAAATCTCACAAACAAAGATCACTTACTTTTAAATTTCGGAAATTACTTTAAACATTGATATTTCCTAATATTTTTATATGTTCAAACTATTATTATTATTTTATTATTATGTTACAACCGATTGGCTGATTCGCCCTAACACAATATTCCTCCATAAAATACGGTCACTACTGCCTTCTTCAAATCTGCATATTTCGTAAAACCCGTCTGCTTTAGCACTGTATCGATAAATGTTATTTTAGGACGTCCACGTGGTCTTTTTCCTAAAATTTTACCCTCTACAGTAATATTAAGAGTACTATGTTCGTACCGCATTACATGTCCTAACCAACGAAGACGAGTTTTCCGTATCCTATTGAGCATCGCTTTTTCCTCTCCTCTTCCTTCTAGCACTGCTTTATTCGTAACTTTTTCGGTCCAGCTAATTCATTGCAGTTTCTGCCAACACCACATTTCAAATGCTTCAAGTCGGCTTTCAAATGCTTCAAGACGGCGTTCAAATGCTTCAAGACGGCTGCAATCTACTTTCTTAAGTATACACGTTTTGACCCATACAGTGCTACTGACCAGGCAAATGTTTTAAACTACGACTAGTTAATAAATAATAATTACCACTCGTTTGAACAAACAAAACTTCAATTCAAAAATTTAATAACTTTTCTTGGATTCTTCTTATGGAAAAACAAATATAATAACTGCAACGTATTAAACTTTGTTGAAAACCAATTCTCTTCATCCCATACATATATAACTATCTTCAATTTAATTATATGTATTTGTAAAAATTTAATTAATGTAGCGTTATCGATAAGACATTCCTACAAATGTCTTTCAAAAAATAAAAAAAATTCTATTAAACCTCATGGAAAAAACCGAATAAAAAACTATCCTCAATTTATTTATACGTATTTATAAAAATAAATTTAATTGTTATCTATAAGTTATTCCCATAATATAGGATGACTCGGAGAAGACGGACGGTTTGTTGTTTTTTGAATAACTCAAAAAATACTAGACCAAAATTTTTGAATGAAATTTTGTTTAAAAATAGTAAAACGAGAGATTAGCTTACAATCATTTGTGGAACACAATATCGTTCAGATAACCTTCATTTACAACTTTGAATTCTTTTCGAAACTCTGTTTGCACTGTCGTGATCGATTCACTCCGAAAATAACGTTATACGCAAAACGCGCGCTTCTTCTCGTTATAGGAAGCCATGGTAACTACAACTGATCAAAAACGAATCTCTCGTTACACTAAACGTAGAGCACGCGGTTGGCGTTGTAACAGTCTTACCAACTGGGCTATTAAAAAAACAAAACCGTCCGTCTTCTCTGAGCCACTTTATATTTTTTTAAATCTGATATGCATTTATAGGTTTTAGTTTTAGGAAATGATTAATTATTATAAACTTTTCAAAGTCCTCATTTTGAAAAGTATGCATGGCGACCAGTATCCCTTTAGTATGGATATAAATATTATGCAGTAAAATTGGAAGACTCATAATGAATATGACCATTAAACAAATTTTTATTTATAATTATCCGTAATAAGAAAATTATATAAGCGAATAATCGAATTTTATTTGGGAATTAATCGTCATAACCGTGATAGTATTTTGGAATAAATTTGTATTTTTTATAAGATACGATGTTAAGGTAAAATTAATTAAGCTTTCATTTACGTGAACGTCGAAAATTTATAATCCAAAAAGTTACTTTAGGCATTACTCGTATTTAAACGGATAAATTAAGTTGATATTTAATTAAATTTTTCTGAACGTTGCAAAACCACAAAAGTCGTGACCTTTTTGAGATAATAAAGAAAAAACAGTTCTTAAAAGGAAATGGCGCTGAATTCTCGTTTAATTAATTTTTACATAAATTTTAATACTTGAAATTTTCGATGTTTGCCCTATTTTCATCACTCTTATCAAACAACTTGCGTCTATTCTTCTCCATTGCCATTTCTTTTCCTTATACATACATTGGTGTGTGTGTGTATTATTTACATTATAAATGCAAACATGTATTTTTACAGATCTGGCAAGGTTCCACTTCATTATTTTTCTTATTTAAATAAATAAAAATGAGTGCGTCAAAACGAATGACTTAAATAAACGTATTTCACCAAAATTTTCCTCATACAGCATATAATTCAACGGCACAAATTATTTGAATAAAATGTTAATGTTTGTTTAATTCATTATGGAAAAAACTCTGAGATATCCGTTAATTTAATAAAACGAAACGATTAAAATTTGTTGAAATTATTTGAATTTTTTAAACTATTACCAAAAGTTGATTTTAACATTGTTTTCTTGATTTTAAGATCGTTTTCAGATATACAAAACCTCTATGTGACGTTTTATAGAATTCTTTTAATGAACTTGCAAAAACGTTATAATAATATGATATTACTCCTAAAATCTCTAAAAGAATCATGACCAGCGGGGATTAATTGAAATACGCGTAAATTATCATAACCATCTTCTCTCTCTCCCCTCTCTTTCAGGTGTCACCGCTGTTAATGGATTAAACTATCATCGTTGAAGAACATGACATAACACAAAGATGAGTCATGTGTTTTAATCGTGTGATGCTAGAGAGAAAAATGAGGAGAATAACAAAACGAAAAAAAAGTGGTTATATACATTTGATAAACTGCTTTCGCTATGAGCAGATAAATAATTTATTTCGAAAGAAATCGATGACGTTATTAACAGACAGAACAGGAATAACCCAGCTGGCCTAAAGAAGAAAAAAAAACATCTGGGCCTCCAATCGCAGGAAAGAAGTGAAACTTTTTAAACAAAATTCGATACATAATTTTTGTTCTAATTTTCACACGTATATATATATATATATATATATAAACACACAGGCCAAGCGCACACACACACACATTATATATATATATAAGACTACCTACAGTATCATCATCATCATCATTCATTCCTTAATCTTAAAGTAAGATTGGTGGACAGTTATGAGAATTTTCTGGAAATTGCCATTTTCTTCATGTTTCCATAACACGATGCTTTTATATATTTTTGTATCTGTTTAATATAATTCTGCCTCGGCCTTCCTCGTTTTCTTTTCCCTTCTAACGGTCCTTCAATTATCTGCGTTAAATACTGATTATGTCTGAGTACATGACCGATCCATTTATTTCTTCTTTCTTTTAGTTTCTTCATCAGATTTCTTTCTTCAATAATTAAATTAAAGACTTTCTCGTTGTTTATCTTATCTGTCCATTTTATCTTCTCCATTCTTCTCCAACACCAGATTTCCAATGCTTCTATTTTTTTTGCATTGTTTTATAAATCGTCTAACTTTCTGATCCATAAAGTAGTATACTCCATACAAATGTTTTAATAAATTTTTTCTTTATATCTGTTTTGATGTCAGTAGTCCTTTCTTTTTCATAAAAACTTGCTTCGCCATTGCGATTCTTTGCTTTATATCTGGTCCACTTTTACCATCTTCTGTTATGAGGCTGCCTAAATATTTTTGTTTTTTAACTTGCTCTATTATTTCTCCGTCTATTGTTATATTAACTTTTTGTCGAGATCTTTTTTGCTGCATCTCATAACCCTGGTCTTATTTTTATTTGTGCATATTATATAACTTCAAAATTTTATTCATTTTCTGCAAAGAATTATTTAAATCTTTCTTGCTTTCTGTAATCACAACTATATCATCTACAAACATAAATTGATTTACTTTCATTCCTTCAACAGTTATTCCATTGTTATCTTCCTCCTTCCATTGTTTTATTGCTTGATATAAATATGTATTGAAAAGAGTAGGTGACAGCTACATCCCTGTCTTACTCCCTTCCTTATTCTTGCTTTTCTTTCTGTGTCTTTTATATTAAATTTCGCTATTTGTTTTCGATGTAGAGTATCTATAAGCTTTATTTCTCTTTCATTGATATTAAGTTTTTTTAATGCTCTTTTTAGCAGATTCCAATTACATCTGTCGAAAGCCTTTTCTAGGTCTACGAAAGCCAAATATATCGATTTGGCTATTTCTATTCTTTTTTCGATGATCAGTCTTAATCTTAAAATTGCTTCTCTTGTTCCTTTTCCCTTTCTAAAATCATATTGTTCTTCACTTAATTGAGCAAGATTTTTGTTATGATACCTACAGTATAAACTATATATATCCCTTGTTGTAACTAGAAGTCAGTAGTCACTCGACCGTCATAGGGGGCTAGTTCCACCGACGGAAAAACGAAACAACAACCGAGTGAGTGCTGTACTCACATTACATTGCTGATAGGAAAACGGAGGTAGGTTCACTTTTCGAGATTGTTCCCACCAGTAAATATCGTTAAAGCATTGTACTACAATTACAATAGCAGACTATCAGCAACTCGCTCATGACATTGTGCCCTAGTCGGATTTATAAATGTCAATCTAGAGCGAGTAGGCAAGTATCCGGCGCCTAATAATCGAGCCATCTCGACTAAGGGTGTAAACGGGAGACCACCATTGTATTTATTCTTCCTAGTATCAACATGGCATGCAAATTGAAATGTATAAATGCTGTACCCACGGGATACACCACAAAAAGTGCATCAGGCAATGGGCGGTCATTTGCAGCAGTGTAGATTGATTTGAGTTCTCCTACACCCTCTTGGTGCAGCACTCTGCAGGAGGGAACATACATGCTGCGAACATTGCAAAAAATACACAGAAAATTAAAATTGAACCTATAACGTTTGATCGCTGAAACAATGTGCAAAATTAGAAAACTTGAAACAATAGATGGCAAGAATGAATATTGATATCCTAGGAGCAAACAAAGTCAAGTGGAAAAAAGTGGAGATATATGTAGTGGAAAGCACAGATTTATCCATAGCGGATCTTTAAATGGAAATACAGGAGTTGGCTTTCTACTAAATGAAAATACAAGATGTAAAATCAAGACTATTTCGGCATACAGTGATAGAATCATTCTGATTGAAATCTCAGCAATACTAGAGACCTCACGCTAATACAGGTTTATATGCCAACACCGAGTCATAAAGATAAAGAAGTAGACAACATATATGAACAACGAGAAAAAATTATTAACAACATTGAAAATCGAGAAAATCTAATAATATTAAGGGACAAGAATGCGGGGGTTGGAGAAGAAATAACAACGGCTACAGGAAAATTTGGTTTTGGAGTAAGAAACATTAGAGGAAGTCGTCTCATTGAATTTTGTATCAGCCACGACCTGATAATTACAAATACTTTGTTGAACAATCAAAACGAAGTATGATACACTTAGATAGCACCTGGGGACACTAACTTTACAAAATGGCTAGAAAAAGATACAAAAACCAAGTATGCAAAATCTAATACAATCTGATCACATTCCAGTAATAATGACAAATAATTTACAATTAAAGAAGGTAAAAATCAATAAACCAAATGAAAGATGGAATATTAACAATTTAAGAATGTATAAAATATGCCAGAAAATATTTGGAGACGAAACAAATAAAGTAATAAATACTGAAAGTATAAATAAGAAAAACATTGACGAACAATGGGAATATATAAAAGGCGAGATAAAGAAGGTAGCGGAAAAGCATCTAGGTGAAGAAGAAAAAAGAGTATACAAATCATGCATAACGGAAGAAATATTCAACTTGATGGAATAGGAGGAAATATAAAATTGGAAATAGTCGAATTGAATATAACAAAATACGAAATTTGATAAATAGAGAAGCAAGAAAGACAAAAGAGCGATGCATTGAACAAGAATGTGAGGAAATAAACACAAATTTTAAGAACGGAAATACAGAGAAGGCTTTCAATAACATAAGAAGACAATTTCCAAACAGAAGAAAGAATTTAAGCAACATTAAAAATAAAGTTTAGATTGTGGAATGTAGTGATTTTTGTAACTAATCAATAGTGAAGAAATACAAGAACAACGGAAACAATATATCGAAAACCATATGATGATGAAGAACTTAATGACTCTGCTATAGAAGAAGAAAATTACGTACCTGATGATAATATAGGGCCTTTGATATTAAGAGAAGAATTTGAGAAATTGAAACCTAGGAAAATGTGTCGAATAGATAACATACCAGGGAAACTTCTCCAAAAAGTAGGAGATAGAACAAAACAGGCAATGTTTTAACCTGATGAACAAAATATATGTTACCGGAATTATTCCAAAAGATTTTCAAAGTGCCTATATAATTACAATCGCCAAGAAAATAAATGCTCAAACTTGTGAAGAACATAGAGTATTCTACCGTATATTTTAAAAATCGTTAAAAAATATATATATAGACGTATACAAAAGAAGGTAGAACAGATTAACAACAATATATCGATGATATTGTATTGATAGCAGAAGAAGAGGAAAAATTGCAACATCTTAATTACTTGAATGTGCTATTAAAAAAAATGTAAAATGAAAATAAATGCAGATAAAACAAAAGTAATCATATGTACAAATGACGTCGCAGAAGATATCTCAATGGAAAACGAATATATCAAGTAAAAGAATTTTCTTATCTTGGCAGTTTAATAACGTCCAAGAGAATAATAGAAAATGAAGTAAGAAAAAGAATATAAAAAGGCTTTTATTAGAAAAAGAACGCTTATTACATCGAGAAATATTTCATTACGCATAAGGAAGCTGTTCGTTAAAACTTCTGTCTGGAGCATTGCACTGTACAGCTGTGAAACATGGACTTTATGTAAACAAGAAAGTTTGAAGATTTTGAAGTTTGGTGCTATTGAAGGATGCTGAGAATATTATGGATGGATAAAATCACAAATAAGGAGTTATTCAAAAAGAACAACCAGAGATAATAAACACGATTGAAAAAAGAAGAAATAGTATAAACGGTCATCGAATCAGACATTGTAAATGACTAAAAAACTTAATAGAAGAAAATGTAAATGGAAAATTAAGAAGAGGAAGCCCAAGAACCCAATTTATGGATGTCATAACAAAAGAACAGAGTTATGTGAAGATAAAAGAAGCCGCTCTTGTCAGGAAATTATTTGTTTAGCTGCAGGTCATGTTGCCCATCAACCTAGCAGTTGAGGAGAAATGATAATGATTATATATATATATCCCATTCACATGTACCGCATATATATATCGCGTTCGCAAGTACCGCGCCCCCACCCCCGGTATGTATATATATCCGGCCATTTACTTCGTTGCTGCCGTACCTAATGCAACAAAACGTGGATTGATAGGCGGGTGTTGATATATATATTCGCTCGTTTACTGGATAACTTCCCATATAAACTGCGCTAATAGAAGTTTCACTTCAAAATTGTTCAAATAGCAATAATAAATACCGGGACAAAGCCAAAAACCAAAATACCGGTCAACATAAAAAGCGGGAAATCAAAAATGCAGCTGAAAACTAACGGGTTATTCTTAGTTTTTTTAGAAAATATAATACTTGTTCTTAGAAATTCTACAAATTTTTTCGTCTCAGGCTTTTGATAAAGTATGACATCAGGGTTTGCTTTATAAACTCAATAAGTTTTTACCAGTGGACTATTATTTCTTAATTCAATCGTATTTGGAAAACAATAAATTTTGTGTGCGTTACAACTCTGAGCATTCTGCTGGTGTCCAGTTCAAGCATCTGTGCCGCAACAAAGTATTGTAAGACCCACCCTGTACATGATATTTACAGCAGATATCCCTACAACACCATATACATCAATATTTACCTTTGCTGATGATACTTTGATTATAGCTGCTGACAAAAGTCCAAAAGTTGCATGTCGATCTATTCAACTTCATCTACATGTAATGGGTAAGTGATGTACGAAATGGAGGATTAAGATCAACACAGATAAATCGGCTAATGTAACTTTTACATTATGGAGATATTCATGACCTCCACTCTACTATGATCAGCAATCAGTTATTCAGACCGAGACTGTAAAGTATCTTGGCCTTACTATTGATAAAAAAACTTACTTGAGTACTGCATATACTGCAGCTTAGGAAAAAATTTAATTCCGGTTATTATACTGCTAGGAAGAAAACATAAAACTTGATTACAAAACGAGCTGCTGTTCTACAATGCAGTTCTGGCGACGAAATGGAAATATGGAATCGAATTATGGGGTGTTAGCAGCAAGTAGTAATTTGAAAAACAATTTCAGTCCAAAGTGTTGAGAGCATATGTGACGTTCCTTACTATGTGAGCAATGATGAGTTACACCATGATCTGCAAGTACCTTAAGTCACACAGGTTTATCAGGATAAATACCAAACATTCTTTGACAAATTCTCTAACCATCCAAACTCTCAAATTTGGCGAATCTACATGTCGACACTGCCGGGTAAAGCGGTCCGAAAACTAAATCGACGAATGCTCCGAGACGAACTTACAAACTCTACTCGTACTCATGTGCTCATTGTCTATTTGTACAGGTGCACATTAAGAAAGAAAAAAAAAGGACACGCTCGACTTATACGACGCGAGTAGAAATATCAAATAGTTTTGTTCTCAACACAAACACGCATAGGAATATATAAAATTTTAGAAATTTAACCGTTCGAAAAATAGCTTAAATTTCGCGCTATAATTGCGATTATTGCTTACGTCAAACATTTCTTACAACTATGCAGGCGCACTTGTTAACTTCTCTCGTTATCGTTCGCTTCTACGTTACCTGTTTATCTATTCATTGGGGATTATTTGTTATCGCATCATATCGGTGAGATAGTTCCATTTATTTTTGTTACTTTTTGGACTATTTATCATATCATTATTTATTGCTCTCGTTTATTTGTATGCGTGTGTATATACTTCGATATTATTTATATTATTATATGTTGTGTTTGTTTACTTATATGTATATATATATATTCGTCGTCGTTACCGCTTATTATTTATTAATCCGCTGTTTTTATAAACGTATATATTTTATTTTCTCTCTAGTATATAGACGCACGTTACTGCTGTCCTTATCATGAAGACAGTCGTGGCTGCGCCTATTTATGTAACCCAACCGGTCTACAGGAATACTCTAACGCAGCATATGCCATCACAATTAACTTCATACGATATAGCGGGAGCCATCTGTTGATGATTACGTAATCGAAGTATATCCCCACTATGCAAACGCAAAATATCTCAAATAATAATAACGTTAATCAAAAATTCGCGGCATTATCATCATACGAAAATCCGCCATCACATACTATTTGACGCAAGGAGAGCGTTAGTGAGAAAATAGAAAATAATTTCGAGGTAAAGTGTCATCTCAGTGAAGGTAATAATGGCTGGCAGTTAGTAACAGAGCGAAGTCGCCCTATCGCTAATAACAACAATAATATTCAAAAAACAAATGACTCGTAATCGTTACGACGTCCTTTCATCTGACGACGCTGTGTCAACGTTGATGAAGATAGTCCTCTTACTCCTAATGTAAATAAGCCTTCCATAACAAAAGTTCCTAAGCTACCCCCGATATTTGTCCATGGTGTAGAAAATTTTCAGAAGATGCGTGAAAAAATTGAAACTATTGTTAACAAAAACAATTATTACGCTAAAGCTCTCGCTAAGAAGGTAGTTAAAATTAATGTACAGACTACGGAAAGTTATCGTGACTTAGCACGAAATTTTAGACAAGAAAATATTGTTTTTCATACGTTTTAGTTGAAACAGGATCGAGCGTATCAGACACTTACATCACTCTCTCGAGCCTGAAATAATCACGCAGAAATTGCAATCTCTCGGCTTTAGTGTTGGGAATGTTCACAATGTAAAGCAATTTCAAACTAAAAAACCTCTTCCACTACTTTTTGTAGATCTTGAACAGACGAATAATTGTAAACAGATTTTCGACTTGAAGTTTTTATGTAACACAGCCTCCAAATAAAAAAAGCCTCAATACCACAGTGTCAAAATTGTCAACAATGGGCCCAAAATCCTATTGTACTAGGGTGCCAGTTTGTGTAAAATGTGGTGAAGGCATTTAACTTACAAATGTACTAAGGACCCAAACCTACCACCTACATGTGGACGGTACGGTGGATCGCATCCTGCGAGTTATCGGGTTTGCGAAGTGTATATGCGATTAACCCAACATAAGACAAACCTGAAAAATAATCTAAAAAAAACTATCATGGGTAACTACAGACAACCAAGTCTAAGTTACTCTCAGGTTACAAAACATAATCTTACTGGTGAACAAATCAATATGGATAAAAAGAGTACCTTTTGAAGCTAATGATTCCCCGGAAAACCCTGAAAAAAGTAAACAACCAACTCCAGTTTCATCTGAACAATTAATGCTATTTCTGTCGGCGTTCAAAGCTATGTTCGGTCAGTTAATCGAACAAAACAGCATGGTTTTGTCCATGCTCGCCACGTTAATTGAAAAGCTGGTGAAATAATTCCCTCCTATTTAAGGACAGCTCTGTGGAATGCTAATGGCTTGAAGAACCATAAAATCGAGATCGAACTGTTTTTAAATTCAAATTCCATAGACGTTATGCTCCTTGCCGAAACTCACCTCACTGACAACGATTACTTTAAAATTAAAGATTACATCACGTGGGGATCTAGGGTCACCACGCGTGTGCTCAAGGAAGCACTGGAGCGTAATAACGCTAATTATATATCTACTGCTGAATCAACATACTGACCAACTGATAGTAATAAATTTCCCGATCTTTTAGACTTCTTTGTTTCTAAAGGAATTTCGTCTTACTATACTGATATATAAAATCCTCTTTTCTCTGATCATTTCGCAATTATCATTTTTGGAGATACTGTGATATATAATGAAGAACCAATTCGCCTGTACAATCATAAAACAGACTGAGAATCGTTCAGTGAATATCTTGACATCAGCTAAATATTTCTATTCCACTAAAAAACCCTGGCGATATCGACAGTGCTGTACAATATCTAACAAGAGAAATTCAAACTGCGACAACACTTATAATCAGACGAACTAAAGATGATAATATCCTTTTAAAGTTAAAAAACTTGTTAAAGAAAAAAGAACACTCAGACGGAGATGGTTTTGGACTAGATATCCGGTAGATAAAACCATGCTCAATAATAAAACTAAATAATTAAAAAGAGTAGTTATTGATATTAAAAACAAAATTCTTAATAATTATTTATCACAACTTTCACCCGTAGCAGCGAATGATTTATTGTGGAAGTGTACCAAAAAAATTAAACATTCGTGTAAACGGATGCCTCCGATAAGATTTGGCAATAGTTCATGGGCGCGAGGTCCTCAAGAAGAGGCAAATTTATTCGCTAATTACTTGACAACAGTTTCAAGACTAGCGATAACAACGAAATAACTAATTTCTTAAAGATCCCCGTTCAGCATTTTCGCTGGATCAAATCAACCTCTCCAGAAGAGGCTAAAAGCGTCCTGAAAACACTTAAAAGAAAAAAGAGTCCCGGTTTTAATTATTAACCGCCGAATTACTATTTAAACTTCCGAGCAAAGCTATAGCGTTGCTAACCGTTATATGTAACGTGCGATTATACTATTTTCCGAAACAGTGGACGTTTGCGGTAATTATTATGGTTCTGAAGCCAGGTAAAGATCCGCCTCGTATCGTCCGATTTCTCTGTTGCTAATTTTGTCGAAGATTATGGAGAAGTTAATTTTGAGTAGGTTACTCCCATATATCCGTTCGAATAATATTATACGTAACCACCAGTTCGGGGTTTTGCAACGACACTCCACAATTGATCAGCTGCATAGGGTAGTTAGCATAATAGAAAATTCACTAAAACCCGAAAATATCTGTACAGCAGTCTTTCTTGATGTTCAACAGGCATTTGATAAGGTTTGGCATGTTGGCTTGTATATATTGAAACTACTACTACCCTCAGATCTTTATCTCTTATTACAATCGTACATTAGTGATAGATATTTTCATGTACCTTATGATCATACGTCCTTTGAGCTGTATCCCGTCTGTACGGGTGTGCCTCAAGGCTCAGTGCTTGGACCCAGGTTGTATTTAGTTTACACAGCCGATTTTCCTATGACTGATAGTGTTCAGGTAGCTACAATTTCCGATAACATGGCACTTCTATTTCTTCGGATACTTATCCAAATACAGCGAGTAGTAATCTTAAAACAGCACTCATTAGAACTCAAAACTGGTTTAACAAATGGTATATAAAAATAAATAAGAACAAATTTGTAAATGTACAGTTTACTAACAGAAACGCTAAATGGCCCCCAGTAAGAATCAATAACGCAGAAATACCAATCAGAGCAAACGTGTAAAATATCTGGGCTTACACTTGGATAGCCGACTAACATATCGAAATCATATCCAAATGAAGAGGAAAGAACTAGATGTACGTATCAAAAAACTATTTTGGTTAATGCGCAGAAATAGTGTGCTGTCTATTGACAACAAACGTCTTATTTATACTACGATTTTAAGGCCTGTCCGGACATACGGGGTGCAGCTGTGAGGTTGCGCAAAGCCGACAAACATAAGAACTATACAGACTGCCCAGAATAAAACCCTTCGGATGATAACAAATGCGCCTTGGTATGTAGCAAACCAGATCATTCACCATGATTTGAACATTCCTTATGTGTGCGAGGTCATTAAGCAATACGCACAGAGCCATAATGTGAGGCTGGAAAAGGACTGTTGGATATAGCTGGCGATATCAGACGCTTAAGACATAGAAAACCCCTGGACCTAATCTGAAGTCGTGGTTGCCGGGTGTGTACCAGTGGTTGCTATACCCTTCCTGTTATGCTCTCCTCCCAAATACTGCTAAATGATCATGTTGATCAGCTTGCAGTAATAAATAAGATAAAGAAATTGTTATTTTCAACATTAGTCTAATACTCGGTTTACTTTTCTCATTACGAATATTAATTATAATTAAAAAAATTATTATCTTTTAATACAAATTACTATTTTCAGCCTAGCTACTATCAAATTCGAATCTCCTCAGTGCATCCGCTAGTTAGAATAATAGCTCAATTTGAAAATTCTGTATTTAATAAAAGGTACTCTTAAAAATAATCATTAAACAACAACAAAAAAAGTGGTTAAAATCACCGACTTTTTTAATGTATAAAAAGACTACAAAGCTTTTCGGATATTAAGCCATTATCAAGTGGTGATAAAAAAAATATAAAAATATACACAATTTATAAAAATATAAAAGGAAAAAATAAAATATAAAGAAAATACTTAATTTAGACGTACAATATTAGACAGAATATCAACGTGAAAAAACAGTAATTTATAAAATAATCTTATAGTGAATGTTGTTATTTAAATTCATATAAGAACGATAATGATGAAAAATCGTTATTTTGGGAAAAATTGGAAAGAATTAAAATACAAAATCGATATTAATCGAAACTGTAAAATTTTAAATATAGAAAAACATTATAAGAAAAAAAAAAGAAATCTACCAGGGAAAAAATAGAAGTAATAAGAGAAAGAAATAAAAATAGTTTATTAAATTCGACGAAGTTTTAAGAAGTATATTATAAATCTAATTCCATCTTTTATTAAACGGAAAATTTTATTTTTCTAAATATCTAATGTAATTGTTTAGGTATAAATTTTATATCGCTGCTTTGTTGATGCTGTTGTTTACCGCATTTATTATCGGATTATTATATAACTAACCGTTTTTTCACTTTGCTTTTTCTTGTAATATTGTACATTTAAATTAAGTGTATTTTCCTATATTCTTTTTTTTCTTCTAAATTTTTTATTTATCGTATGTATTTTCATATTTTTTTATACCTACTCGATAAGGACTTCGAAAAGGTTTGTTGTCTTTTTACGTGTAAAAAATTTAGTAATTTTAAGTACTATTTTTTTCGTTGTTTTCTAAAAATTACTACATTCCCCACTGTTCGAATTAAAAATTACGACAAATAACGTTAATTTTTAAAATTATTAATTGTAGCGTTCAGCTTAAGACGAAGAAAAAGATAAAAAAATCTCTAGGACACGCAAGCAACCTTCATGAAGAAGAGTAAAACATTCGCAATAATAATATAATGTTACTATAACACAACAACGTCCATAATAATAATAATAATAATAATAATAATAATGTATATTATGTAATCAATGTTAAAATGTGAAATAAATAAATGAAAGAAATCAAACAGCCAGCTGATGTTGATTTATGTCCGGTTCACTCTTTACATTGCGATATCGTCATTGAAGTACGTCCGGTCTTGCTTTAGAGCCGTCGATAAAATTATGTATTTACGTTTTCTGTTCTTGTTAAGCAATCGAATTAGCAACTTTTAAAATCCCGCTTAATCTTTTTTCAAAATAATAAATGAACGCATCAATTCTGTATTACGAAAAGGACGAAAAATCGCTAAACGTTGAACGCGTATTATGGCCCTCGTAAACGATCGAACGTTGTTTGTCAAAATACAAAATATATTTGACAAGCAAACGAGATTTGACAAACAAGTACTGTAGAACTAGTATCATTTTTGATCGTGTTTAACAACATTCGAACAACTCTCGGTGTACACTGTTAATATTTAAACATAAATAAAAATGAACTAGAAATAGAGACAAAGTTTTAGTTGCATCGACTCTTGTTGTGTATTAAGAAAAGAAAACATTGGTCCAGCGAATGGCTAATGTTGGGGGAATACGCATGAAAATATGCTTAATGAAATAAGACTCACGGAACATAAAGATTATATATATAAACTTTCTCCAAACGGAGATGATCGAACTTTTAATAACTTGTTTTATAATTACTTCGGCCTCAAATTGAAAAAAAAATACACAGTTATGCTAAAATCGATTCCAGCTGCTCCAAGATTATCAACAACTTTTTGTCAGTGAAGTTGATTTTGAAGATTTAAAATATGCATCGTGTATTGCACCTCGTACATTCTGTAATATTATTATGGAAACCTCCGAAATAATAAATGAAACATTGAAAAACAATATTCGTGAAAGTGTTATTATCTTCATCATCCTGATCTTTGAAAAAATGTCAAATTCTTTGAATTATCACAGTGTAGGTGCATATAAATCTTCCGTCAAACATCCAGAAAGTTTTATTTTGTTACTTTCACGTTTATACGTGCTGTTGCGAAGTATATTCATTTTGTTTTTAACTTCCTCCTCTGTTATACTAAGACGAGGAAGCTTTAATCATTTTTTCAGTCCCTTGGTGTCTCTTATTCTTATCCATATAGTCTTTAGGATTAATTTCTATAATTGTGGACATTTTCTGAATAGTAATATAAATTCTAATAAAAATTCTTTTTCACTCATATTTCGCGCTGAAACGTCCATCGTATTAAAAATAATATAAATACCGAATTTTATTTGCCAAACACACGTGCAGACCTAGAAACTTGTTCGTCAAACAAATCGGTAATCAAAATTTTTGGCAAAATGAAACGCGGTTTTTATTTGACAAACACGTCAAACAAGGCCACATAACGTCAATTAATTTGACAAATTATTTGATCGCGTACGGTGGCCTTTAAAACAATAGCCGCCTAAAAATACTGAAACGAAAATTTGACACTTTTAATCGAATTAACGGATAACCGGAGTAAAAATCTCACCTCCACTCCGATAGTAAAATGTTTTGTTTACAATGTCACACGTATAGATACGTTAACATTGAAGGGATGTTTTCATTCCGCAAAGATGAAACATTCTTTTTACAATTAGTTTAATTACATAAATATAAAATATGCATTTTTTCTATAGTAATTATACATACAGCGTGACGTCATTTATTTGTTAATGTTGCAACTAGACTTATTACGTGTATCACAACGATGTCTATCCGTGAATACTGAACATTCTTAATTTTTTTTACAAATACATTTATACATAATTAGCGCACGTACATACCGTTATACAACTATAAGCGCATAAATATATATACAACACCTACAATTTGCAGTTATATTTTGCACACCCAAAACAGTCATGCTTAAATATGCTTATGTAGTTATCATATTTCTGAAGACATCATTATCGTACTGAATTTAGAGTACATCAGTTTAAATGTAAATACTTGGAAATTTTTGGTAAAAGTTTCATTTTGTAGATTAAAATTATTTTTGTTAAAATTTGTTATATTCTTGCGTATGGGACGGTCAAATATTAAAGTTATTTCTGTAGCTCCGCATAAACATTTGTCATTATTACTTAATTGAAGTTTAAAAAGATATTCAGCAATGGTTTGTTAAAATACAGCTGTGTAGTATAAAATTCAGTTGTCAGCTTCAGTTGGAATCCCTCACTAATATTAGGGGGATGATGTTAAATGTTTTTCCCAGCCAACTGTATCTTGTTTCACTTACGTAGGTGTACAGCGTAATAATGGTTTCTCGCCAGAGACTCGAGTGTTTATTGGCTTTAATAAACTCATTTATTCAACTATATGCTGATTAATGTAAGAGAACTTATCTTAATTTTTGAACACAAATACAATCGCTCTAGTTTCTATCAATAAGTCCAGTGAGGAGTTCCAGCGAAAGAATTGAATGATTTTATACGCTCTGCATACATTAATTAAGTGTTTCCATTGAAATGAGTATAGTTTTTTCCCGATGGTTTTCAACCTTATCTGCGGACACATTGCATTTTCAACGGTGATTTATAGAGAATGCGTCGATAATTATAATCAAAATCCCGGGTATTTCCACGTGTACGTAACGATTGACAGTATTTGATATCTAAATATCGTATCAGCGTAATTTTTAAAAGACAGCTTGCTGTCAATAATTACACCTAAGTATTTAAAGTGTTGCACTATTTTCAGTTCAGAATGTTTATATCGAACTTTAATGGTTTTCCTATTCGTTTTTGACGATTTTATGAAGAGTAAAACAAAACGCCCCTTGACAGAAAGTTTTAACCAGACATCATCGAGCTAAGGTCCTTTGTGCCATTAGCTGTTCTTCTAGTTCAACTGTTGAATCTTCTGCTATTATGAATAGCAAATCGTCTGCATAGGCACAACTACTTTCAGTGTTCTTAAGCCTCATTAAATAATATATTACACGTAGTGGATCCAATACACTATTCATATTTTTTTTTTATTCTGTTTCCCATATTTAAGAGTTAACAAGTAACGATATAGCCCCCTCCGAGAGTTAAGGGAAATTGTTATAACGATTCCAATTCTTCGTAATTGTCTTTTTTCCCCTTTTAATGACAATCGTATATTTCAGGAAAATTGTAGGACCGTTAATAACTAGGAAAAAAAATTAAGTGTACAGTATAGATGATTAATAATAGGAAAAATTATATACCACTTAATCTATGTATATATATATCATGTAAATATTCATAAAGATATGAATATTTCAAACTTGGGTGTAGGAAGTCCTTTGCAGAGTATACTTGTATTTATTGGCACAGTCAGAATGACAAAACATAGTCCGAACCATTACCGTACAATATATCACATGTACAAACTTAAAACTTAAAAATATTATAATTTAATTTATATTAAAAGAGGGAAAAACTCTTCATTAACTATTACAACGCTTGCCGGTAGGTTATTATTATATTGTTACTACTATTAGTATTATCACTATTGAACTATTAATAAAAACGCATTATTATTAAAAGAAAATATATATATATACGCACTCCTGCGCATACTTATATACATATACGTATGTACGTTCACACATATAGAAAGCGATATTGGAATAACATTTGTATTTTGCTGATATTAACTGGAGAGGATTGATCACTTATGTTAGAAACAATTTTTTCTGCATTATTAAGTGAAAGTACTGAAGCCGATGTGAATAATTTTTTTTATTTATGACAAGTGGGGAATTTATATATATTTTAAATTTATCACTATATCCTTGTTTTCTAATAACATTTTCAATTAATTCTCTACTTGTTTTAATTATATTAAAGGAATTTGTGTTTAAGCTAATGATACTATAAGTTTTGTTTGGAAAGAAGTGTTCTAGAAATAAGTTACATTTTTCTTCATCAGTGCAATGCACTTTATTGAGATAAGTGATATCCGGAATATTAAAATTTTCGCGTTTCTTAAACTGGTTTTTTAGTTCTTCATTCGCCGTTTCCATTTCGAAGATCCACAATCGAAAGTAATTTCTATCAGCACCGGAAAAGTTCTAATGATGAACATCGGAACCACTTCTTGAGGTTGTTAATCCAAATTGTTTGAGGTCTTCCCCTTGATCTTTTCCACATTAATTTTCCCTTCAAGTAATATTTTTGTATAGTATATTTTTCTCCTCTCATAATAGGTCCCAAGTATTGCAATTATCTTCTATTGATAGTTTCCATAATTTCACTTTTTTTTTCTAATCTATTAAGCACTTCGATGTTTTTAACTTTTTGTACCTATGGTATTTTCAGCATCCGGCGGGAACAATACATTTCAAACGCGTTTATCTTTTTTTCCAATGTTGAATTTACTGTCCAACATTCACATGCATACATCAGAATAGAGAAGATGTAACATCTCAGGAGTCTAATTCTTAGTTCCAATTTTATCTCTTGTCTTGCAAAAAGATTCTTCATTTTGATTAATGTACTTCTCGCTCGTTCAATTCTACTATGTATCTCACGTTTGGAAGTGCAATTCTCTTCAAGTATGAATCCTAGTTAGTGAAGCATAAATTACGATGATTACTATTATTATAATTTTATTTTTTAATCATCGGGTAATATTTTACAAATTAGTTTAGATAATAATAAAATTCTGTCTGTGATAGGGTTGTATCGTTTTTGTAAGCCGTCAGTTTTAGATTTTTTCAGTCAGGAAACATTTTAAATAATATAGCTGATTTAGTGATATTTACCGGAGATATAAATATCGATTAACGATTGCTTAAACTTAATGCGCGCGTATGAATGTAATAGCGTTATCAATCAGCCTACTTTCCTAAAAGATGTTAATAATTACAGTTCACGTTTAGATGAGATTTTTTTTTAAATGGAAATAAAATAATTGAAATTTAAGTATTCATGATTACGCAATTAACCGGATAAATTTCAGTAACCAAGCGTATATAAATACTATATTTTCACTTAAGTATTAACTTTAAACATGATGATTACAACCTCTTTTTCAATAAAAATTTCTTTCATACCTATGTGAAAGAAAATTTTTTATATACTAATATTTTAGCAAATATAGATGAAAAATTTGATTGGTTTGTGACTAAAATCATTAAATGCAAAAAAATCAAATAAGATCTATCGAAAGCGATGCGAATGAATGAATGATAATGGTAGTAGTATTCACAACAAAGATTTAATATACAAATTAACCAAAAAGTATCATTTGAATGTTGAGGTATATAACGCGTACAAAGACACATCAAAAAATACACAGAAAGCCACTAGAAGAGCGAAATGCGAGTACTGTACAAACTTATTAGACAAATGTAAAACCAACCAGAAAAATTACTGGAATATAATAAATCAAACTATTGGAAAAGAGATTTTTGCAATTAAAAAGCTTAAAGTATCAGTCGAGAGTAACGAAAAGCTCATTTCCAAAAACTTCAATGATTACTTTCATGAAAGTGTTAAGAGAATCACAGACTAATGTGACAAAGATATATTATGTGTTAAGAGTAAACATCCATTTGTCTCTGGTCCTTGTTTACTGTAAATGACGTAAAAAATCAATACTATCGTCTAATAAACCTTCTTTGAGATATGATAAAATTTGTATAGCATTAATAATGATAACCTTTAATTTCTTCTTAGTACCTATAACATATCTAACGAATACGAATCTATAACATATGGTAAATTTTCTGAGATACTAAAACTAGGAAGTATAACGCCTGCCTATAAAACTGGAGATAAAACAGAGTTAGCAAATTATAGACCAATTTATCGACGCTTTCAAAAATATTTGAGAAATGCATGAAAGAAATTATAATTGAGTTATATACAAAAGGAAACATTTTTTAGCGTTAATCAATATACATTTACAACCGGCATAAGTACCGACGATGTATTATTTGAACACATCGCACTAAGCTGCATATTTTAAAGAAGGAAGATTTGTCATCTCAGTATATTTCGATTTGCGTAAAGTTTTGGTTGCAACTGATCACAAAATCCTTCTATGAAAATTGTATAATTGTGGGTTTAGGTGTACCATACATAACTAGTTCAGGAATTATCTCGAGAAAAGCAGACATGTCGTCAAAATAGACAATAAATACGGTGATGAAGGTAGTGCACAAATTTCAGAAGTACCGCAAGGCAGTATTCTTGATACGTATCTATTCTTAATCTACGTAAATGACTTATGCAATTTACATGTTGATGGGCAAATATTTATGCTGCCGATACTGTACTTACCCTTGACTCAAGATTTCCTGACAGATGCATTGGGGTAGGATGTCGCGATACCGCATTAAACCGATTGAAATTTTACAAAACACGTATTAAAGAGAATAATCATGAATGAAAATTTGAATGTAGAAAATAAACCTTCCATCCATAATATAGCTTAATTTTTCTACAGTTTGTTCTCAGAAATGATAATACGTTTGGCATATTAACGGGTAATGGAAAGATTCCGTTAGGAGGTACAACCAAGGCGATAGTCCCTCATTATAGTAATGCGAGAATGAGGTTACAGGCAATTTATACTGTAGCAGTGGATTACAATGCATTGCCTAGAAAACTAAAAATTGACCTAATTAATTACAAAAGAAGGCGAAGGAAACTATTAAATAATTAAATAACTGTTGCAAGACGTGGAAAATGTTAAATAATGACAGTTTTATCGAACTCGTAAGAAAATTTAAAATAAAACTTTACATTCGTCAATACCTACTGTTTTTTGTAGTAGGGATAAATTTACATTGTTCAGCTCTCTGCAGGTGTTGTGATGAACTCTTCGTCTAGGAGGGTCACGTACATGTTTCTGGCTATGTGTATTTCTAATAATTAAGTCTGAGTGATAAATTAAAATTAGAATAATAATCCAGCTGCCGCTCGCGCATTGTTGCGTATAGACGGTTTTATTCTCTTTATTTTAATTTCTTATACACAATCAGAGATGAATATCATTTAAGTGTTATGTCATTATTATTATTATTATTAAAAAAGGAGGTCATAAGCCTCAAAAAAGAGAACATCGAACTGCGTGGGAGATTGGATGACGCGGAGCAATATAGCCGTAAAAATAATTTAATTATTAGTTGCCGTTTAGTAGGGAGGAAAATGTTTATGAAGTAGTCAAAAAAATTGGATCTGCCATTGGTTGCAATGTGGATGATTCGGACATCGACGTTTGTCATCGTTTACCTTGACCGTCAAGAGGTGGAAATTCTGGTATAGTAGTAAAATTTTGTCGGCGTGTGTTAAAACACAAATTTCTTGAAAAACGTCGATCTGTAAAACTATCTACTTGGCCTACTTAATATGCGTTCAGATATCAATAGTGGGACAGGCGATATACCTATATACCTGAATGATCATTTAACGCCTGCACGTTCTGCGCTTTATAAGGCGGCACGTGAACTTCGCGTCATTATGGGTATAAATTCGTGTGGATCAAAGGCTGTAAAATTTTCGTGCGTAAATCGGAAGAGCACAAGGCTCAACAAATAAAGAATATTGACCAAGTCGAATTGTTGAAATCTTCTTAGTTTTTAAGAATTAAGGTAAAATTAATTATTAGAAATGATGGATTGTGTATGTGATTGTATAGAGGTAATACTAGTATATATATATGTATGCTGTTCAAATTAATGTATCACTAACTGATCTAAATATGTACTTATATGTATATTTGTATATGAGCTTTGTACGTGTTTGTTGTATTGTTTACCGTAAATGCAAATGCGATTAATGTGTGTAAATGGCTTGCAAATGCACGAGTATTGACCATGAGTGTACTGCTGGTTTCATATAGGGAAGGTTATAAATCGTGTGTATAAGAATTGAGTCTTCCGATGAATGTGGGTAATATTAAATTATTGGTATTGAACGTGCGTAGTGTTCGTAAGAATTATGAACAGTTTACGGTATATTTATATGAGAGTGATGTTTGTTATTATATTATTGCGCTAACTGAAACTTGGTTACACGAGGCAGAAGTAACGCGATACTATATAACTGGTTATGATCATGTTGCTCAGTGTAGACAAAATAAGTGGAGGTGTACTTATATACATTAAGGAGGATATAAAGTTTCATGTCAGAGATACAGCACCGATAAGTGCTAATATAGTTCGCATATCAGTTCAACTAGATGGAGCATCTTTGATATTTATTGGGGTATATAGATTCTGCGAATTACATCGTTCCTTGTTTTTGAGTGATATAAGTCATTTATCTGATATATCATCTGACCTTGTGGTAGTGGCTGGTGATATGAATATCAATTTATTTAACGAGAAAGATTCAGCTGATTATTTAAATTTATTTTCTTCCAATGGTTTTGTAAATATTATCGATAAACCTACTTATCAGTGTACACGCACTGAATATGAATCCTGTTTGGATCATGTTTTAATTCGTGGCTTAAATAATAAAAATATTGATATAGATATTAATCACCGTATTTGTGAAGTTGATTTTTCATTTTCAGATCATCGTGCTTTGTCCGTGACGCTTAGCTTAGCGGCAAGGCGGCTGTTAAGGTTTGAAGATAATGGAATAATTTTTATTCACTCGACTTAGGTCCTTTATATATTTCTAGAGTGAATATAGATGAAAAGTTTAAATGGTTTGTGTCTAGAATAAGTGAATGTATATTAAAAAGTAAAAAAATCAGGAAGGTAAAAAATTTTGGCCGTAAACGATCGCCCTGGATACGAATTATCTGGTTGGAATGACTCGTTCAAAAAATGCTTTATATAAACTAGGTTATATCCCCTAGATATAGGTTTATATCAAAAGTATAGAACTATGCCAAAGCAAGTTCAAGTTGCGGTTAGAAAGGCAAAATTTGAATACTATACTAGACTTTTGGATAAATACAAAGATAACCCGAAAGATTATTGGGGTATTGTAAATCAAGTTATTGGTAAACGTAAATCAAAAATAAATGAAATACGGCATTGTGATTCAGATATTTTGGTCGAAGGAAATGAAAAGCTAGTTTCTAGTATATTTAATAATTACTTTAAAGAGAGTGCGGTGAAATTAGTTGATAGGTCCGGCGAGGATATTCATAAAACGAACGGTGGAAAAAGACAGTTTTTAACTAATTCTTTCGCTTTCTTTGGATTTACCTGTAATGATAATAGGAATGTTATTTTATCATTACATAACAAGTTTTCTTTCGGTTTTGATCAGTTGTCAATAATTATTATTAAGGAACACTTGAATTTCTTTGTACCTCCCTTGACGTTTTTATTTAATGAATCATTCACCACAGGAAAATTTCCAGATATTTTGAAATTAGGTGTTATAACGCCCGTACATAAGTCTGGGTTAAAGACTGACATTACGAACTACAGACCTATATGTATTCTTTCATCACTATCTAAAGTTTTTGAAAAATGTGTTAAAAAAAATCATATTACATTACTTAATGGGAATTAATTTTTTTAGCCCTAATCAATTTCGTTTCCTACCTAATAGGAGTATAAATGACGCTCTATTTGAGCATAACTCTTATATTGCAGATAATTTGGAGGATGGCCGTTCTGTACTAGCTGTTTATTTTGATATATGTAAAGCTTTTGATACTATTAACCATGAAATCCTTTTAAACAAGTTACATGCATGTGGACTTCGGGGAAATAATTATTTTTGGTTTAAATCATATGTAAATAATAGAAAATATGTGACAAAAATAAATAATGGTTTTAGCGATAGTGCGCAGCAATATTACGGTGTTCCTCAGGGAAGTGTTTTAGGTCCGTATTTATTTCTGATATATATAAATGATCTATGCAACTTGCATGTTGCAGGAAAAATTTTAACTTATGCTGATCATACAGTAATGCTAGTTAGTTCGATTTTCCCGATAGTGCTTGAACAACTTGCTCAGGATGATGTGAATAAGGTTTATGATTGGTTAAAATTACACCGCTTAGTAGTTAACACAAATAAAACAAAATTTGTTGTGTATACGTAATCGGGGTGCGCTGAATGATCTTTGACCATAAATAAAAATACTATAATAAACGGTGTATGTGAAATAAAATATTTAGGCGTTGTAATAGATAATAAGTTATCTTGGAATAGCCATATAGAATATATTAATAGTAAACTCAGGAAGTTAAATTATTTATTTTACTATCTTAAGCAGTTCTTTAATGAAAAACAATTGCATCAGCTTTATCTTGCTTTGTATCAACCTATTTTATCGTATGCTATAATACACTGGGGTGGAGCTGCTATGTACCATTTACGACCTTTAGAAATTTTACAGAATTATTTGTGTAGATTAATAAGTTGGAAAAATGGTTCTAGTGATAAGGACATTTATAAATTGCACTTACTCGAGTTTGTATTTAGAAATAAAGAAAGATTTGATATTCGGATTAGAGGTGGGATAACGAGATCATCGATGCATGAAATTGCTAGAGTACCAAACTTTATGTCATACACGTATGCAGACAATTTATATGGGCCCTGCATATTACAATACTGTACCTATAGACATAAGGAATAGTTAAAAAAATTATAAGAGGAGGCGTAAGGCTATTGTTAGATATTTATTAACTAATAGTTGATTGTGTTCTTCTTAATATGTGCTTCGAGTTGGAATGTGCTATTAAAAACAAAAATTGTTCATATATCAGTTTGATAATAAGTATTTAGTTTTTCTTTTGCAGGTGTAAATGTGCATGCTTTGTTGTTGTGTGTACCTAGTAAGTGTATGCTAAATTATATTCCGTGTTATGTATATATGAACGTTTGTATGTGCATTATGTCTCTTTTTTGTTTTTCCCCTTATGTTTAAATGAGTTTGATGTGTGCATATTTATGTCTGCATATGTAGTATGTGTATGTAATGTGTAATGGGTACTATATAGTTAATAGCATGTATATATAAAATTTCAGTATTGTGATTTACTTTTTTTCTTGTTTTTTTGGTGCCTAGTAATAATGTAAACCGTTAACGGTGCTACGAGTATAGTATATTAATTTTATTATGTAATCCGCGACTCGATTGCGCATCCGCAAAAATCTTGTATGTATTATTCTATATCATGTAATTGTGAAATATTTTGAAATAAATTGAATTGAATTATTATTATTATTATTAGTAGTAGTAGTAGTAGTAATAGTAGTATCCTCCTCGAAACATGTTCGAAGTGAATTTCCCCAGTATCGGGGGAAAATAAATAATGTTAAGAAATAATTAAGGAAATGTATATGTACACATATAAAGAAAAGGCTAAGTTAAAACAATTTAAAATTAAAACAGAAAAAAAAAAGTTAAATTCAAAAAGCATTAGTTAATCTTAATAAATTAAGAAGAGTAAATAAATGATAAATTTAAAATGACAACAGATAAAACTCTAGACCAATTAAGTTTTCAGAGTTTTATTTAAAAAGTTACTCTACTTTAAAAAAAACATTAAAGATATATTATTAACATCAGGTAAAATCAACCAAAAATTTATTGAAAATAAAAGGAACAAAAAATCTGCATCTAATCCTATTCTTAAAATTAGGTAATATGTCATGAAGGAATTTATGATTTACCTTCTGCCATTGCTCGTTATATTCATTGCAGAGCATATTATAAATATATTTATCAAAATATCGTTTTGATAAAATTTTATCTTCACACTTAAACTTATTCAACCTAGGTAAAAATTTTCCATACGTATTGTCTTTATTATGCTTAATATTATACTTAATTACATAATTCTTCAATACTAAATACAAAGGTAGCTGTCTTGCTATTACTAAAGCTACGTCTTTATGAATAGTTCCATAACCTTTAATAAGTTTAAAATGTAAAAATGATAACTTTGTTCTAATTTATTCCTAAAAACGTTCGATTTTAAACGATTGTAATAAACAGTGCAGCAATAGCAATAACGCGATACGACTAAACTTTTAAACAGTACTACCGCCCGTCTATAACTGTAATTATTGTTAACGTTATAAAGTTTATTGAAAGTATTAACTGAAATAGCTGCTTGTTTGTTAATATATTCTACATGTTTTAAAAAATTAAATTTACTGTCTATAATAACTCCTAAGTATTTGAAATAAGAACACTACAATAAGTTACTACTGTTACAATTAAATTTAATAGAAAACGGTTTCCGTTTCTTGGTACATATCATAAAGCAAGACTTTCTTTCATTGATACTTAATGATTTTGATTCAATATGCTGAGAAAAAATGTTAATATACCGATTTGAAATATACTCTAATACCGTAGGATCGTTATTATATATAAACGATCATAACAATATCATCAACATATGATAACACCTTAATATTAGAATGAAGAAACAGTTTATGCACAGATGATATATATATATATATATTCCATAGAAGAGGACCCAGGACAGAACCCTGAGGAACCCCTCATTGTATAGTAATCTCATGCTCGAAATTACAGATATTTAAAATAGCTTTCCTATTGGTAAACTAATTACATAGTATATTAAAAAGCCAAGTAGGTAGTAAACAATTAAATTTTAAAGTATTTAGGAGATTCATAATATTTAATCTATCGAATTCTTTCGACAAATCAAACGAAATCACCGCAATATATGAAAAAATTTTAAGTTTATCCTTGACAGTATTAACTAACTTATTCACCGCTAATTCAGTGGAACGATACTTTAAAGATCCATATTGATAATCAGAAATAACGTGCTTAACATTATCATAAAGATAGCTAAATAAAAGTTTTTCAAAAAATTTTCCAAAAATCGGTAATAAAGTAATCGGTCTATAAGAACTGGCTATCTCTTTAGGTTTATTTACTTTATGCAATAATATTATTTTACCTGCTTTCCAATCGTCCGGGAAGACATTATGCTGTAAACATTGGCTATAAATATAAGATAAAATATTAGGATAAGCTTTGTTAAAATAAATTTAATATTAATATTATAAATTCCCGGAGCTTTGTTATTACTAAAAGTTTTTAACACTTTTTCAACATCATCAGGATATATAGCCGGGGTATTAGTGTCTTTAATGATTTTAATGCCTTTCGTTTCGTTATAGTTATCATTACTCTGAAAAATTTCTAATAAGTAATTGACCTTTAGAAAAATCGTTAGTTACAACAGTATTATCTTGTTTTAAGACAGGAATACTGGAGATAATAGAATTTTTATTGTTAAGAATTTTATACTGTCTACCGAATGGATCAGCAGTACACAATTGGAGCCAGGCATTATGCTTAATTTTAGATTTATATACATTAAGAAGCACTTTTATAAGTTGGTGTTTCTTTTTGAAGAGCTTACGGAGCTGCGATCGTAAATCATTTAGTTCCGAATTCCACCAGTAGTTATCCGCTTTATTTATACGATTTAACTGTTTAAAGCTAGCTGAAAATAAACCATTATATTACGTACGTTATCCGTTAAATTTGGTGTACATGTAAATTTGTTATTCTTCAAAAAATTATTAAATTTACGCCAGTCGTAGAAAATTCTAGACATTACTTTACTTTTAAATTCAGAAATTATGTCAAACAAAATATATCTATGATCTGAAAATGACGGCACCTGAAGAACCTTAACACCATTAATTACGTTAAAGCAAGTTATAATTAAGTCGATAAGGGTTTCTCCGTTAGCATTGCTAAAGGTGTAATCGTATGGTTTATTACACAAAATTAAATTTCTGTTAAGAATAAAATTATGAAGTGAAAAACCATTTTTATTGTTTATTTTACACCCTGAGATGTAACGGGCATTAAAATTACTCAATATTACATATTTATTAAATTTATTAAAATGAATGTAATCATTTATATAATTTAAATACAATTCTATGCTGCCGGCTGGAGCAACATAAGAAAGAAAATAAACTACACAGTCAAATTTTAAAACTAACAAATCTAATCTGGTACTACTGATTGTGACATCCTCAATAGTCAGGCTGGAGTGATATATTACTCCAACTTTGCCTTTAACGATTCCTTTATAAGATAAAGGTTTACTAACATTGTCAATTTCAGTAAGAAACACAATATCTAATTTTTGATCAAGAAACAGGCGAACATGCAGTAACAAACATTGTGAACAAATAGAAATGGTACGAGAACATAGATACTTGGGTGTAATTATTTACGAAAATTTAAGATGGAATAAACACATAAGTTCTGTGGAAAAAAAAATTCGAGCAACATTGCCAGCATTGTATACATTACAAAACTACGTTAGCAAAGAAACATTAAAAATAGTATATTACGCGCTGATAGATTCACGATTAAGATATGGTGTGCAGGCATGGGGTTTAGCTAAGAGGTGTTATACTGTACGTATCGATCGTTTACAAAGAAAACCCTTGCAGCTAATTACAAGAGATAATGATAGTGAATTACATAAACTTTTGAAGGAGGAAAACATGCTGGATATAAAAGGATTGTGCTTAATGGTTAGAATGTTGGATTATATTAAAAATCGGAAACCTGTAAAAGTTAGGGAAAGAAAAGAAATAACATATGATCTAAGGAAGATACAAAAATATCATACTCAAATACCGAAATCGAAGCATGGAAATCAGACAGATGTGTACATATTGCCGCGTATGATGAATGTGATACCAGAAGAAATATTGAACGAAAGGGTGGAGAGGAAACCAAAACATGAATTAAAAAAATGGTTACAAAATAAGGAAAATGTGGATAAAATACTATAAGAATAATGAAATGACGAGGATTATGAAATACAAATATAGTATGGATACAATGCGGATGCCAGGGTTCTACTACCGATTGGAAAATTAAAATTTTGGTGTAAATGGGAGTCTATATGTGGTTGATTAGAGTGGAAATATATTGTTTGCAAATTGAAAGGTAATATGAATTAAAACTACTCTAACAGATGTATACATGTATTCTATGTGTGTGTGTGTGTGTGTGTGTGTGTGTGAGTATGGTACTGATCAGTACTTAAGCTCACTTTGGCAGTTAAGTTAGAGAGTATGTGAGAGTGTAAATGAGTTATAATTATATAAATAAACGGTAATTAAAGAAATCAATATAATAAATGTAATCAAAATAAAAATTTATATTAAGCGTAAAAATGTATAATATTAAACCATAAGAAATGTAATTACCCGTCGACAAACGAAAGCTTGACGGGATAAGTAGTATTAAAATAATTGTATTATGTCGTATGAGTGTTGTTGTGTTGCTGTGTGTATACATGAGGTGTGATTATGAGTGTATATATCATTATAAAATTTATCACAAATATACGTTTAAAAAAAAAACATATTATCAGAAGCTAGTAGTAGTAGTAGTAGTAGTAGTAATGGATGAAACGATGGTAAATAAAATAATAAATAATAACTCAAAATAAAGAAAAACTGGAGAAAGGGCATTATAAAAAATAAAACTCAGCGGGGATTGAGCATAGCGACGCTACGAAAGTGCTGCTGCATATACTAGTGCGAAAAAAAAGTATGTAGATGTATATATATATATATATATATATATATATATATATATATATATATTTATAAGGAATTAGAATAATTACATAATAAGAAAATTAAAAATAAGAACTGTGAGTGAAAATGTGGAAATGGATGTGAGCAAATGATGTGTAAGTGGGAACAAATGTGAGTGTAAGTGTAATTTAATATTTCTAAGTTATAAAAATTATTACATAATTATATTAAGAGGATGTAAATTATATATAAATAAATCTGTCGACAAGCAAATGCTTGACGAAACAATTGAGAAATGTTAATTATAAGACGTGTTTGTGTACTATATAAATGTGCATGTATTCTATTTATAAATTTCAACAAATATACAATTTCAAAAAAAAAAAAAAAAAAAAAGTTGTACATTTGATTTGTAATTATTTTTAAAGTTATATTTTTTTTACAATATACTGGTGTATTGTATTGAAATAAAAATAAATTTTTATTTTATTTTCTAATTTACTATTTTTATCGGTTAAAGTAAGAAGGAAAATACATTAACGGAAATTCTTCCCAAGGGTATTTATACATTATTTACTACGTTAGATATGAAACATGTAAATTACAAATATCATCTAAATGTAGGTTAAGTATATGACCTTATCGACGGCATTATCATCCTCATAACCGCAATATTTACTTACATAAATTTACAATTGTGAAAAAATTTATTTATCTTTTCCTCGCTATAAAAATTAGAACGTAGAAAAGAGCTCGGTAAAAATGTTACCTAAGATATCTGTACTTCAAGCAAAGTACGACTGACCTGACAATAGGGTTGAACGTTTAGTAATTTTAATGTTCATTGTTTACTAATATGACGTTCGGGATACAAAGTTAAAAATTAACAATCACATGTATTATGAAGGTCGCACTATGGAAACTAAGAAGCAGAACAAGATCCATACGTAGAGTAAAACACGTCGACGGATATAAATGGAATAATAATTATGAGACTGATTATATAATGAAAGATCGGCAATGTCAGTTACCGAAGAATGGTCTGTTGGGGGATGAGAAATGACGATGAAAATAGATGAATGGAAAATAAAGTTACGTTCATGAAAAAGTGAACTGTGGTCAAAATTAAATAGAGGATATCGTAGAGGAAGAAATAAAGATTTTTGATTATTTAATTTAACTTATTTTAAACACATAACCAGTAGTCTCACGGGACGAATAGAAAAAGTCAGTTAACCCGAAATCGTATTTTTTAAAAGAAAAAAATATGCCCTTTGATAAAGAACTATCTGTAATACGTTTATTTTTACAATAATTAATATATATATATATATATATATATATATATATATATATATATGGGTGACCAAGAGAAGACGGACAGTTTGTTCGTTGAATAGCGCAGTCTGTAACACTCCTACAACTTAAACCGCGTGCTCCACGTTTAGTGTACAAAACGAGAGATTCGTTTTTGTCCAGTTTCAGTTATCATGGTACGGTGCAAAGAGAGTTTCGAAAAGAATTTCAAGTTACAGAAGTAAACCTGTACCATCTCGCAATTCAATTTTAAAGTGGATTGAAAACTTTCAAGGGGCAACTTTTGCAATGTATATAAAACGCACTGGACAAAAAAAATATGTTTCGTACCCTACACAAACATCGATCGAGTTCAGGCACAATCATTCAGAGTCCCGAACGTCTGCTCGTCGTCATGCTGCTTCTTTAAACCTGTCGAGAGAATCTGGTAATAACTCAGGAATTACAAAATACCGACCACGCATAACGAAAAATTTTTGCTGAAACGATGCTGAAAAAAACCGAAGACAAAGACATCAATTTAAACAATCTTTTGATGAGCGATGTAGCTGATTTTCAGCTATCCGGATTCTTAAACAGGCAGAACTGCCGTTACTGGTCCGAATCTAACTCGAATTCAGTTGAATAGAAGCCGTCACACAGCGATGGTTCGACGTATCACTGTTCGGCATAAATGCTCGCAGTACTGAAATAAGCGTTTGGTAACTGCACATTGTCGTGTCACACGGATTTTGCTTGGCCGCCGACCTCAACAGATTTTATTACTACAGATTTTTTTGCGGGGATACCTAAAGACGCGCGTTTACGACACGCCCACAAGAGCTAGAAGATTTGAAAATTCTGATTTCTGAAGAAATTTCAAAAATTCAGCGACCTACACTCGAAAAAGTGGTTGAAAATCTTGTAAAAAGACTGAATGAATGTATTGTTGCAAACGGCGGTCATCTGAATAAATTTGTGTTCCACAAATGATTGTAATTTAATCTCTCATTTTCATATTTTTAAATAAAATTTCATTCAAAAATTTTGGTTGAGCAGTTTTTGAGTTATTCAAAAAACAAAACCGTCCGTTTTCTCTGGGTCACCCTGTGTGTGTGTATAAAATTTGGATGCGTAAGACATTTACAATTTGTTTCCGGTAGATTTTTCCCTTATACACACACATACGTTTACAAAATTAGCGAAAATATTATATTAAATTGAAAACAAATAATTTACATCCGTATTCGCCTACTAGATGGGGTGACACACCCGGGTCTAACAAATAAAATTTACTACTGATTTGCTGGACTGGTCGAACTCTTTAGTTCATGGGTGGTCCGCAAGCGCTGTATCTGTTTAGGATACACCAACAGGAAACAATCGATTCTAATAACCGGCGTAGATTTCCATGTGTAGTGAACATTGTAATCATATATATATATATATAGGTAAGTATACGTCTATTCAAACACACAACAAGAATTGTTTCGGAAATGGAAACCGCTACAAAACTGGCCAAAGTTAATTCACTGCTCCAATGTTTCACAACGAAGCTTAACAGTGCTACCTTCCATAATTCAAAATAATTTGAGAAAAAATCCTCGCTAAGAGATTGCGTCATTATCCGGTATAGAAAAATGGTTTAAGGTTAAACAAAACAACTACCTCATACGCCACTTTTCAGCGGAAGTTCCATCAGCATTAAAAATTTGGTCCCCAGGATAGCCCACCGTCCTAAATTCAATATTCTAATTCATCCCAAATAATGTCGCCCATATTTAATCAGCAGATAATTTTTCACCACAAAAATTCAATTGATGAATCCTATAAAATGGCTTCCATTTACTCAATAAACCCTCATTAGCCATGAAATTCCCACTTTTTTCTGGAATTCTTGAAAAAGTTTCGAGTTTTCTCTTTAATAATAGATGCTATGATAGGGAGTCTTCGACTTCACGAGAAAGTAAAACCATAATAAATAATCATTCGTTTTTGTAAAATATGAAAATTTCACGGTTTTTCTGTCAGTGTCAATTACTACACTTTTAATGAGACGAATATTTATATGATCTCAGCGTCAATCTCCGATCGTGTTTCTAGAAACTTAATAGGAAACTTTAGTGTTAAAATGGTCTTAAGTTTTTATTGATAAAAACGACAAATATCTAAGTTTTAATTTTATCGAGATTTTGGGGGGCAATAGATTTTTTTATCAAATAGGGCAAAACATAAAAACAGAATTGACATTTCCAGTCACGCATTACCAATTTTTCGTACAAAATTGTACTTTTGATTTATTAAATAATTAAAGAAAACGACTCAAGGAGATTAAAATATACATATATATAGTCATCGGAATAGCTTAGTGTCCAGAGCACGAGCATCTCTATACGGAAGGTACCAAGTTTGAACACGATTGGCGACGTAAAAATTATCATCAGAAAATAAAAATATAAATAATCCAAAAATATTATGGCGTGGAAGGCAATGGCAAACCACAATGAACGTTAGTAATAATATAGTACACTACAAAAACACGTAGGGCTGCATTTTGTTATGACAACAAAGTGATTACAATCAGTTCTCCCGGGTGTATGTCTATCTACGATAACACCATATTATGATTGCTTTGTACGGTACATACACTGTACAACAAAATATGTATAGGTAAGTAGTCGTCTACCTCCGATGCGCAGACGGCACCTAATAATGATGATGATGATGATGATATATATATATACATATATATTGATTTTTAGACAACTAGATAGTTTTCATTATGTTACATAAATATATTTAGAATTGAAATTTTCAATGTCAACTAAGTATGCTTATTATATATTAAAAGTTTATATACCGTATAGAGGACATTGCGACTGAAAGGATTAAGATCATACAACTTTTTAGGCGATGTACCAGAAAAAATATATTTTGAAAAGCGCGCACACGAGTAAAACAAAAACATCTGCTTGAACATAATTAATACCAACTGGTTATTGCTCAGTAGTCGAAAATTAGCCATAAACCGTAATTAATTTAATTTTTTAAGTTTGAACGTTATTAAAATTCTTTTATCAGAGACTTGATCTCTTTTTGGCAAAGATACACAGTTAATTTAATTTATTTATGATTATGACATTATACATGATTATGTTTTTAATAAATATTATAATTTAGTATATAATCAGTAATACACTAAAATAATAATAATAGTATTATATTATAATAATATTAATCTCTTCCCAGTTTGACCATAAACGAAAATGTACATCACATATGCATATGTACGTATGTATTCTATACACGATAGTGCGTGTAATGTTTATTTCAATTATTTTAATGTATTTCTAAAGCATATTATATAAAAATATTAGTTTTCTCCTATTTTTCTCAACGTAGAATTTAACTGTTTTCATTTTCATCCTTCCACGCAATTTTTTTAAAATACTCCTCACGTATACCGTCGTCATGTTTCGAGATTAAGTGGAGTCATGACAAGTGTTCATCTGGTAGTTTGTAGATTAAGTACTAAAATAATGATTAAATCGGATAAAAAATTAATGCATCGGTTGCATTTTTTCCTCGGTTAAACCAGAAATTGAATGTCTAATTTTACACACACACATATATATATATATATATATATATATATATATATATATATATATTTTTTTTATTTAACTATAATTACATAAATACATGAAAAAATTGTGAACTTTTAGTAACCTGCTATACAGCTTATGGTTACCGGTAGTGGTTATTTATAAATATGCTTCATCTTAAATATATATATATATATATGGCGCAGCTGAAACCTTGGAAACCCTCCGCGAAAATTTAATCTATTATTATTTTTTTACTCGAAAACAAAAACAAATTATATGAAAAAAATACATAAATCAACGCGTAAATTATATTTGATAGAAATCATTTATTTAAAAAATAATTATTTATTAATAAATATAATTTGTAAAATTTTTTTAGGTAAATAATTATGAGAGTTATAAATGTTTTAAACAGATTATATTGATGTAAATAGAAATAATTTTATAACTCTTGCATCAGAAATTATTTAAAATCAATTATTGCAACATTGTGAACGTTTTTTCATTTCTTTTTTTTTTATAATGTTAAAAATAGTTGTGCAACTATTAAAACGGCAGGAACGTTACTTAAAAATAATGAACGATTTTTCATTATGTATTTAAAAAAGTTAAAAACTGACCTAATTTCCAATATATTTTTTGTGAATTAAATTTTAAAGATACAAAAGCTGACGCATAAAATTGGCTAATAATTCATGAGAATAAAAATTCATTAGCTATACTCCGATCAACTTATCATCTTTTGGAGATTGACTAGTGACTAGAAAAAGACAACGAAAATGCTGGCTAACTGATTTCAATCCTTCAAATTTATTGCTAAATTGTGCAAAGAATTGTATGAATGTGAGCGATGAAAACTTGTAAATTTCTGTCAGTATCGACTCTTTTAATGAAAATAGACATCATGTAAAATCCTTGTAGTACATAGTTCCACGACTAAACTGACACCATTCAATAAAATTTTTGGTTTCTTGTATTTTTATTTTACAATATTATCGACTAAAAAAATACGCTTCTATATTCGTTTATACTATTAAAAATATCGCATTAAATAAATGAATTGTTTTTACGAAATATAAGTCCCTCCATCACAAACTCATTAAATTCATTAAACAGGTTTAACACTGTGCTATTAAAAAATAAAATAGAAGTAAACCAAAATTTCAGTAAAGTAACTTATAGCAATCCGTGATACATATATGAGAACAATGCACTTAAAAAACAGTTCAAAGTAAAACTATCCGAACAAATACTGAAATATATGGGACAGTTACAATGGGACTGCGAAGCAATACTTTATCAACATCGTAGAAAGAATAAACAAAGAATTTGTGTCGAAATTTCTTCAATGTGCAATCCTGCAATAATCAACAACAAGGTTAACTCTACACCAAGAAAACGTGCAAAAAATACAGTCAACATTTAAAAGCATAAACAACAATAAAAAAAAACAGCAAAGCATTTCGGTTATTAAACCATTATCAAGAGGACATACAAAATAAATTATAAAATATTATAAATATATACTATATATGTAAAACTATTAATTTAGTTGCGAAAATTAACAACATGAAAAATAGTATTTATAAAATAATCTGATAGCGAATGTGGTAAATAACTCAATCTACAATCTGCAAACACCTCCAGTCTATTTTTAAGAATTATATATATATATATATATATATATATATATATATATATATATCGTGTCGTAAAATTTCAACTTTTTTTTTTTTTTGACAGCTACTATCGGACCATTCGCTGTAGGTACAGTATTAGCATGGACTTCTCCAGTATTACCGGAATTAGCAAAGACCAATGTGACAGTTGGTCCGTACGTAACGGAAAGCGAAGGTTCGTGGGTAGGCTCTATCATCGCCATCGGAGCGGTCTTCGGCTCTTTACCAGCTAGTTGGGGAGCTGACGTGATAGGACGTAAACCGGCTATCGCCCTCCTTTCTATTCCTTTTATAATTAGTTGGTTAATGATCATTTTCGCGACGTCTGTTCTAACGCTTTATATAGCGAGATTCATTGCCGGTGCGGTTATAGGCGCCGTAACCGCCACAATACCAATGTACATCGGAGAAATTGCCGAAACTTCAGTTAGAGGTAATGTATTATCGTAAAATTTCAATTTGATACATCGAATTCGTTTTATATCGCGATGATTAAATACAATCGATAAAAATTACTTTAAACTAACCCTTTACTCTATTCCTTCGTTCTCGGAAAATATGTAACATTCCGTGAAACACCCCGATTAAATATCAAAAATTTGATAATTATATTGTATTTTTATAGTAATAACAGCCAGAAAATAATAGATATAATAATTTCGAATAAAATATACATAAAATCGCTCAATAAAAAAAGCAAAAACAAAAAAAAACCACAGAAAAACAAAACAAAATGTAACTAATACGGATATTGGACTGAACGTAAACATCGAAATCGCAATACCGAATAAATCCCGCCATCTATTGTGTAAACTGTTAATCGAATATAAAAAATTCAACATTGAACAGTTAGATAGCGTTCGCTTGAAAATATGATTTTTACAATTATAGATGAAAAAAAAACGGAGATAGAACTAAAATTTAGAAAAATGCAATGGCTCCTGAGACCCAGATCACAGTAATCGAGTACTTTTATACAAAACTATGCTGAAACTCATATGGATGTAAAGTGCGCATATTCTTGTATAAAAATGACAATTGGTGTCAGTTCAGACGTGATATCGATGAAACATTAAATTTATCACATACATTTTCTACTCGTACAATGTTAGACGAAGGTGTTCTTAATTTTACTAAATTAATTATGGCAGCCGCTCACGATAATATTCCAAAATACACATTGCGTACGGCTTATTAGTCAAAATAATATTCCTAATTACATAAAAAGTATTATTTCTCTTAAAATTTATTACAGGCGCCAAGCTAATAAACGAAATACAACATTATACAAAAATATAAGAGTTGTATGTGTTTTTCTAAACAAATTAATTTTTACTATATAATTTGAAAAACTCCCCTTGGAATAATTTCCTATCAACAGCATATGTAAAATAAATAAACATTTCACTAAATGTATAGTATCACTTCCACCAATAAAAGATCCACTCACTAACACTCTTGTTTATAGAGCAAAAGACAAGTTAGAGGTACTCGCGTCGCATATATGCAATGTCAGTAGTCGTTCTTTAGAGCCAGTTTCACGAACACACTATTATAACATAAATAAAACAAAGATCAGCTAATAAATTTTTTTAATATTAGTACTGATGATAGGACTACGCCGTCTGAAGTTGCAAAATATATTAAACTATTAAAAAATAAAACATCATGCGGAGATGACGGAATCTCTGTAGCAATGATTAAAAACCCATCGTGAAAAGCTATTATTTACCTTACAAATTTAATTAATAGCATGATCAGTATCGCACATTTTCCATCAGAATGGGAAATTGCTAAAATAATTGTGTTTAAAACAAGAAATGATAGAAGTAATGTTAATAATGTGAGACCAATTAGCTTACTAAGTAATCTCGGGAAAATTGCGGAAAAAATCATACTGAATAAGTTACAAAGTTTCTCTTTAAAAAGTGAGATTCTAACAGTGAACAGTTTAGATTTAGATCCGGTTATTCTGCAGTGCATCAAGTTGCGAGAATTTCTGATTTTATTGCTGATAATTTTAATCTTCGCAAACACATACAGGTGTGATAATGATTGACTTAGAGAAAGCTTTAATGGTGTATTATATAAAATGATCAACTCTCGATTCCCACTACTACGTCTTATTAAGTCAATTAAATCTTATTTAAACAACAGAACATTTTACGTTACAAATTACTCTGATAATTCCTGAATAAAAACATATTATTCCGGAGTCCCGCAAGGAAATTGGTCCATATCTGTTCCTAATATTATGAATAGTTTAAATTCGAAACATGTATGTATCATATGTTTTTAACATAGATATAATTTTAATCAAAATCTACGTAAACTAGCTCGATAAAAGAAAAAACTTATTTATTTAACTTAAATATTAATATCCTTACCCGTATCAGATTTGCAATTTTTCTTTTTGATTTCTAGCGTATATTTTATATACGCTTTAAAAGTTATTTCTAAAATTTCGCAGCTTCTCTTATTTGTTAATTTTCTACGTTTTTCGCAATTAGCCTCGGAACACACGCAATATGCGAATGATTTGTGGGGGTTATTTTTATCTTCTATCTGTAATATAGTTCTTTATTTTCTCTTTACTCCATTACAATACAACTTACTGTAATCGTATTCATCAAAATTAAGAGTCGCTTATGATACGAGAAAAAAAACGGAATCTAAAAATTCGTCCAGATGAATAAAATCGCTGCTTTAAAAATCAAAAACGAGAACAATGTTGATCGTTTTCTTTTGATCGTGAAGTATTACGCGTAGAGGAGTTTGTTCCCGAAGAATGGAGTGTCTTATCGAAATGTTTTGGATGCCTAAGCGATGTGTTAGGTTCGATCATGACAGTTTTCGACTAGAAAAATAGTTCCATTGCAATCAGAGTCCCTTTGTCTATTTTTTTTTTATTCTCGAAACTAAAAAAAATTTAACGTTTCCGCACTAGTACACCCCATTTCAAAATAGGTAAGTTATAAAAAGACTACTTCGAATAAACAATGTTTGCAACCGTTAAATCAAATCGATAATATTTGTTCGCGCGTATTAAATGAAAAAAAAAAAACAACAAATAAACAACAAAAAAGTTGTTAAAATCACTAAATTTTATATACACAAAATTATTAAACGAACGTAAAAAAATATGAAATATAATCATATATACAATTTGTAAAAAATATTAAATAAAATGTAAGAAAATACTTAACTTTTTTTCTCGCTACTTAGCGTAATTATATGAATTTCATATGTATATTGTTGATCTGTCGATTGTATACATTCGCTATTTATTTTATAATCAAATATATTTTTTTCACTCTGCCGCTGTTTTTTGTAATATCGTATATCTAAATTATTTTCTTTTATATATTTTATAAATCGTATATATTTTTATATTTTACTTTTTTTTTTATATATATCTACTCGATAACAATAGAGCTTTGCGGTCTTTTCATATATATGTTGATTTTAACTATTTTTTTCTCTTTATTATTTAAATCACTACATTTCACGCTAGTTCAAAGAAAATCTAGGCGTAGTTTATAGAAATTAATATATGTTACGCGTCGACGATAAAACTTATATATTTATTTAAATTTAATTTTTTTTTTTTTTTTTTTTAATACCAGGCGAATTAGGATCGTATATTCAATTAATGGTTACAATGGGAATATTATACGTATACATAATCGGATCGTTCGTTACCTATCCCACTTTAAATCTATTATGTCTGATAGTACCGGTCGTATTTCTGATACTGTTTACGATTACGGCGCCGGAAACTCCGACCTATCTATTACGTAAAAATCGTCGTAAAGACGCGGAAAAATCGTTGATACTATTACGCGGTACCGAGTACGATATATCGGGCGAATTAGAAGAATTACAAGAACAAATAGACGAAGAGGTTAAACGAAAACAGTCGTTCGCTAGTTTATTCTGCAGTAAAGCAGTTATCCGAGCAACGATAGCCGTTATGGGTTTATTAAGTTTCCTATCGTTTTCCGGCATTAACGTAGTCATCTTTTACGCTAAACAAATTTTCAAAGCCGGCAATACGAATATATCGCCGGATTTAGCGGCCATCGTATTAGGTCTACTACAAGTAGTCATGACTTACGCTTCCGGTTTATTAGTAGATAAAGCCGGTCGACGAATATTACTCTTATTATCGGACGCCGTTATGGCCGTATGCCTGGCCGGTTTAGGTTTATTCTATTGGCTGAAGACTAACGATTACGACGTCAGCGACATCGGTTGGGTACCGCTTACCAGTCTGTCCGTTTATATAAGCGTATTTTCGTTGGGCTTCGGTCCGATACCGGGAATTATGATGGGCGAATTATTTTCGCCGGAAGCTAAAGGCGTCGCTTTAGGCGTAGTTTGTATATTAGCTTCGTTATTGGAATTCGTCGTGGTAAAATCGTTTCATAATCTGGTCGAAATGTTCGATTTCGGCATAACGTTTTGGATATTCGCGGTTAATTGCATCGTCGGTACGGTGTTCGTTTATTTTCTCGTACCGGAGACGAAGAATAAATCGTTGCAACAGATTCAAGACGAACTGAACGGTAAAAATCGTAACAAGAAGAAAAAATTCAAACGAAACGACGATAAAGAACACGACGATAATAAACAAAATACTATTACCGTTAACACTATCGATACTATCGATACTATTAATACTATAAATAGTATTAATATTATCAATACTATTAACACTGTCGATACTATTAATATTATGAATAATAATATTAGTAGTAATAGTAACGGTAATATGAATGATAATATACCAGATAATTGTATTCCTAACGTTTGATTAAATCATTAACCCTTTCAGTCATGATTTTTGGTTATTCGGAACTATTTTTTTCTCTAATATTTACTTTAACAGAAATTTTAGCGCACTCAGTTGCTGAAATAATTATGTTGTCGATTCGCATTAAAATGACTACAAACATAAAAACAACATAAAAATATCGACGAAAGAACTAAAAAATAGCTTCGAATTCAAAATGTTTTCTAGTACTACATAACCATAATTACGAAATCTACAAAAATCTAAACAAAACAAAAATTCTAGTTTTCACGGAGGTAAAACGAGTGCTATCCGTTTTAAAGCGAAAATTAATGCTACCAATTGAGAACATTATTATCAAAGGTTAAAAAGTGTTGTATTTATTACAAAAATGTAAATAACAAACGAAAGGGTTAATAATTTACTTTGGAGTTCAGAAAGAGCCCGTCAATTAATAAAATAGACGAGTAGTATTAATTTACTACGAGTTTTTTGTTTTTTTTTTATATATTTTTGTTTCTTTATTAATCGAATATCGAGACGTATTATTGTTATTATTATTAGTAGTAGTAATTGTCAATTCGAGTCAATTATTAATTTTTACACCCCCATAACTGAAAGAAACAGCTTACCGCGAAAAAGGAATGATCGTCAATAAGACCGCTGAATAATAATACTAAAGCGAAAATTATTATACGGTTTTGTTAAAAGTTGTTTCATTTGAATTATTTTAAAATGTTAAATTTAAAAAAGATAGTAGCCGCAATTCTAGTAATATTATTCGCGATACAGGTAACAAATTAATAAGTATTCGAGCGTAAAGCGAATAATGTATTTCGAACTTACCTAATTAAGAGACGTACCAAAAATAATTGTAATCATATCGACTAAACGTAAAAACAAAAACACCCGAAACGAAACAAAATATAAACGCTAGTTATTCTTCTTGATTTTTAATGCGAACAAAACAAATTAAAATGTCGCTTGTTTAAGGCGGAAATATTTCAGTGTAGCCATTTTACGCTCGCCAAAAAATGTAACACGATCTATTGGGAAATTTTTTTTTAATTGCTTTTTAAAAATTACACAAGGTGTGAAGCCTGCTTTCGTTCGATTATAGCCGCGACAAGCTTTAAAATACGACTAACGTCACCGTAATAATTACATATAAAATATAGCAAATTACATATTGCCGTTATGTATAATTCAAAGCGCGTTACATATTACAAATATTATAATATTAATAAATAATTATCAAATATCCGAATATCATTTAAAAAAATTTATACATTCCGTAATATACATTATTAATCTGTTTCGCGGAATTTTTATGTTATAAAATTTAATAATGAGCCAGCGCTAAATTAATTATAAGCATTAGGCCCGCTGATTTTGTAATTGGAATAGAAATCATAAGTTGAGAAAGTCGTTAACGATTCTCGAAGAATGATAAAGTAGAACATCGTGAAAAACTCCATCCTACGTAAAACCCGTAGCTTTTTATATATTAAAATATTTCGCAATATAAAAACTACATATACGTCTCCTTAAGTAGAATTAAAAGTGTTATACTTGTCGTCTTACGTAAAAATATAAATTATTTTCGAAAAATCGATAAAATGACACATAATAATAAATAAATAAATAAATAAATAAAAAGTGTATTTTTACATTTAAAATAAGAAAGAACAAAAAAAAATCGTAATCGAATAGGTTAATTAAACCGGAAAATATTTTACGTGCGAGAAAAAGATGCCAGAAAGTAACATTTATCCCCGTACTAGCCAGTTATTCTAGCGAGTTAAATCATTTCGATGAAATAATATCTAATCATTAATAACTCGAAATGCACGAATTTCTATCACACACCCGTATATACGGTTTAATAAAAACATTATCGTCATACAATAAATCTATTATTAAACTAAAACAATATATGTATATATAAAATAATGGCGCTTAATGTCAAAATATTTAATTACATCCTACGACTTGGGATGCTATATCGCGGATTATAATATAATTTATTACAACAGACATATATAATTAAAAGTTAAATATACATATTTTTTTTAGTATAATATAGTTCGGACAAATTTATGTTAATTATATTACACGAGCCATGCCCTACAAATTGTTTATTTCTACTTCATTCTCCTCTTTAAAACGTAGCTCGGATGTAATGCTATTATTTATAATGTTTTCGTTAATTTCCAAGTGGTCTTGTTTATTCCCTATTATCTGAAGACATATTCTAACACTATGTTCGTTTCATTTCATTCATTTGTTGTTATATTCCTATTTTAGTAGACCTTAATTTCTTTTTAATAAAATACGCGCGAAATTAGTTTGTCTGGATCATTTAGTATTATCACCGCTTATTCGTGATCCAAGTTCATCTGTTTACGAAATTAGTTTGTCTGGATCATTTAGTATTATCACCGCTTATTCGTGATCCAAGTTCATCTGTTTATAATTTCTATAGCTATATATATAATATAAAATATAATTATTTTCTAGCCTCATTCTCTAACCATTCATATGCAATTCATTTTGATTAAATAAAAACAACAAATAACATAACTATTAAGGAAGCCTTTATTTATATTTATTTTTAATTCTCAAATAAAAAATTTTCTTGTTTTAAAACATTTAATATACATATATATATATATCAACATACATACTCTCATATACGCTTTTCAGAAATCATCCGGTAATTTTCTTATAATTATTCGTCTTTTAGGGATAACATTTTATATTACTTATATATAACTCTGTGTGTGTGTGTGTGAAATACATATTATATATATATTAAACCTATAAATATCGACATGGTTAATCTCTCAAATACAATCTGAGAACCAGATAGTCTATGTAAGGTAACGTATAAAATCTCTTTTGTTTCCTTATTACGCATGTACTTAATGTATAATTCGAACTAAAAATTCAATTATGATATATTTCTTTGTATTATTTGAGGTGCTCGCGATTAATAGCTATTCTTTCTGTTGTGGGAAAACGTGTACTTATATAGTCACGGTTAATTTGTGTATTTAAAAATGAAATTCGAATTTATAATTACACTCGTACGTATCATTGTTTTGTCTTTCCTTTAATTCTTTTAAATGTGATTTATATTAATGTATTTATATAGTAATAAAATATTTTATTACGTTAGAAATTTAAAATTTACGGGCTGTTTGTTAAACTTCATTTTCCGATATCATTATTGTTATGTATTTGTAAGGAAAAATGTTATTTCTTAATTACTACTGTAACTATTTTTATTGATAAGTTTGTATCTTTTATATTGTGACATGAGTTTTGTTTTTCATGAATAATTTATTTACTTATTAGTTCCATTAAATGTATTTAGCTCGTAATTCATTATTTAATGAACTCAATTTGATATGATTTGAAAATATTGCATACGCATTATATTACGTTTGGATTTATTTTCGTTACGATATTTCAGAACATTTCATACGTACGACCACCAGGCAAATGACTAGAAAATAAATAATGCCCAGTTTCACGAAAAAAATCTTTATACAATTGTCGATGGTTAATCACGGCTGATTAAAATGTACCGTTATTACGAACATTTCCTTATGGACTAATTACGGTTCATTGAATAACCATTATCTCAGAATGTAGATGTGCTAAACTTATAGTAACAGATTTGTCTGAGATTTTTCTCAAATCGATTTATCTTACGTCAAAATTATTTTGTCAAACTTTGTATACCGCAATTACCTAATTTGACATCATTATAAAAAATAATCGCTATTCAATTGAAATCTGACATACACTTTTTCATTTTCAAAAAAGTAATATAAAAATGACTACACTTTTAAATAACATGTTCCAATATGAGGAATATATTTTTTTATCCGCGGACAAATTTGCAATGAAATACCATCTTCATTTTTTGAATTGACCTGCTGTATGTACATTTGGCAGCACTGTAAATGTTCAACGTTGTACAGAAATTACAGAATGTATGTTTTGTTTATACTTTCAAATGTTTTTTTTTTGATTATTCGTTTCATTATTATAAAGTTTTAGTCTTTTCTACGTTAGTGGTATAAACTATACGAAAAATAGTGGTCAAAATAAATCGTATATGAAAATAAATTGCGTAACGCAAACAAAAGTAGTGTTAATATAATTGAAAACGATGAAATATGTTTTTAAATACATCAGTAGATCAAGACAATAATGTAACCAAACCTGTTTTTAAATGTTTAAATAAATGTAGTCAATTTTAAAATGAAAATAGATAATGGTGCTGTAATATCAGCTATAAATGAAAAAACTTACAATACATATTTTAAAGACATAGTTTTAAATAAACCAAACAGTTATCAAAAAGCACACGATGGTAACATTATAAGTACTATAGGTTTTTCTAAAAGCCGGACTATTTTTCGTATAGTTTATGAATATTTTTAATGTTTTTATTTTTAAAACAAACTTCAAATCACCTTTACGATTACTCAAATACGACAATAATATTTTTTATATCTACAATTTTTAAATACACGATTAGTATAACCACAACAACTGCATTTTGCACTTGCTTCATTTTTTAAATTTGTAACCTGTTAATGCAATTTACTTTCTGATAATTTATTTTCTTATCCATTTCCAAATTTATTCTTGTTCCTTTCCATGCACTATAATTTCCAACGTTCGTTTATAATCGAATTATACTTTTTGAAATAGTTTCACTTTTATATGTGGCGACGAGGATGTTGAATTTTCGAACATTAATGTGTAAATTAAAAAATTGGTAAAAAAACCCAGAAAATATGGAAGAATTGCACTTTGCAAGAGGAAATATTGGTAAAATACACGAATTTAATCCAGAAAAAAATGATTTTGAAGTATGGACCCGAACTATTTGAAATGTATTGCCAGGTAAACAATATCACAGAAACAAATAAAAAAAGTCGTATTTCTAATATTGATTGGTACAAAAATGTGTATTAGAACAATGATGATAGCAAAAAAGCTCAAGAAATTGATTTGGAAACTTATGAATAAATTTAAAAATCATCTTAAACCTCAACCAACGATAACAGCAGAACGTACTAAATTTCATTACTGTATACAATTGTAAAATGAAACTATTGCAGACAATTACGAAAGATAAGTGAAACGTGTGATTTTAAACAGATGTTAGAAGAAGCATTACGTGACCAACTTGTTCGTGGAATTCGAGACGAAGCATTAAAAAAGAAGCTATTTCAAGAAGTAGAATTGGATTATAAACGAACGTTGTAAATTATAAGTGCATGTAGAGGAACAATAATAAGTTTGGAAATGCACAACAAAATAAATTATCAGAAAGTAAATTACATTCGAGATAAACAGGTTATGAACTCAAGAAATGAAGTAAACACAAAATGCAGTTGTTGTGGTTATCATGTATTTAAAAATTGTAATTACAAAGAATATTGTCGTATTTATAATCGTAAAGGTCATTAGGAAAAAATTTGTTTTAAAAATAGAAACGTTAAAAATATTCATAAACAAGTCAACGCTGATAAAAACGAAAGGTATACGAAAAATAGTGGTCAAAATAAATGGTATAAATATGAAAATAAATTGCGTAACACAAACAAAAATAGTTTTAATATAATTGAAAACGATGAAGATATATTTTTAAATACACTTTTTAAAGTAGATCAAAACGGTAATAATTTAACCAAACTTATTTTTAAATGCTGAAATAAATGTAATCAATTTTAAAATGGAAATAGATAATAGTGCTGTAATTTCAACTATAAATGAAAAAACCTACAATACATTAAAGACATAGTTTCAAATAAACCAAATAGTTATCAAAAAGCTTACGATGTTAACATTATAAGTACTATAGGGTATATTTTTGTAAAAGCCACAGTAAATAAAAATGTTGCTAAAAAATTATGATTGTTTGTAATTAGAGGTGAAAGTCATCCGCTCTTAGGAAGGGAATGGTTTCAAATCGAATTACAAGTAAAACTAAATGATTTAATCGTTAATAATACATCAGATAATGCTCAAAATGTTGATAAAATTATTAATAAATATCCACAAGTTTTTACAGATAAATTGGGAACATGTAAATGGAATAAATGTGAAATAGTATTAAAAGAGAATGCCAAACCAAAATTTTTCAGACCTCGACGATTATCATTAGTGTTAAAAGAAAAAGTTGGAAAGGAAATAGATCGATTGGTGAAGGAAGTAGTTTTAAAACCGGTACAGACAAGTGAATTTGATACGCCAATCGTTTCTGTATCAAAAGGTGAAAATAAATTAAGAATTTGTGGTGATTATAAGGTAAGTTTAAATCCACATATTATTGTTGACAGATATCCAGCGCCGAATATTGAAGAATTATTTACTAGAATCGCAGGAGGTGAATATTAGTCTAAAATCGTTTTATCTAATGCATATTAACAATTAATTGTTGACGAAAAATGTTGAAAATATTTAACTCTAAGTACCCATAAAGGATTGTTTGAACCAAGTAGACTTTTTTATTGTATAGCATCAGCGCCGGGTATTTTTCAACGTAAGATTGAAAAAATATTTTTAAATATACAAAATGTTATTTGTTATTTAGATGACATTCTAATAGCGGGAAAATCTAAAAATGAACATTTACAACATATAGTTTTTAAAAAAGGCAATTTCATTTTTGGAATACATTTTGAATGGAAATGGAATATATTCTGATCCAGAGAAAATTAAAGTAATAGTTGAAAGTAACACATTTATTTCTTGGTCTTATTACTCATGCGATGAAATTTATCCCAGATGCATCAATATTATTAAAACCCTTATACGAATTTACGAATTATTAAAAAAAGGAAATGATTTTAATTGGAGTAAAGAGTGTCAACAGGCATTGATTAAAGTAAAACAAAGATTGAAAGAATCAAAATTTTTTAGTACATTTTAACAATAAATATCAGATAAAATTAAATGTGATGCAAGTCCAGTTGGAATAGGTGGGTATTAATGAATTAAATTGATGGAATAGAAAAACCAGTTGCTTATACATCACATACACTGATTGAGGCTGAAAAAAATATGCACAAATTAATAAGGAAGCATTAGCCATAATTTTTTGTTTACAAAAATTTCAAAAATATTTATATGGTGCTCGTTTTATTTTAGAAACAGATCATAGATCTTTAACATTTATATTTTGAAATAAAAAAGAACTTTCAGCTGTTGTAGCAAATAGATTGCAACGATATGCAGTTATTCTTGCTGGATATAATTATGAAATTAAGTACATAACATCGAAGTAGAATATAATTGCTGATAGTTTGTCTCGTTTACCAATTAAAGTGATTAACAAAAAAAATTCTGAAATACCACAAGTTCATTTTGTAACAGAAATTTTCAATAAACTTAATGGAAATATTATTAGTGGAGAAACGTAAAATGTTAACATATTAAAGAAGGTTTTTGAATATTGCGTGAAAGGTTGGCCTAATGTAAAAATAAATAAAATACTAATCGAATTACAACTTTATTTTTTGAAAAAATATGAATTAAATATTGAAAACTGATGTATTTTGCTGATCATAAATTAATAATTCCGAGAATATTACAGCAAAATTGTTTAAATGAATTACATAGCACACATTTAGAAGTGGTAAAAATGAAAAGTTTAGCACGGTCATATTTTTTGGGGCCTCGGATAGATAAACAAATAGAAAAATTAGATCAAGTTGTGAAATTTGTTTAAAAATCCAAATAAAGTAAAGTTATATAAATGGAAATATCCTGAAAAACCAGGAGCTATGCTGGCTGAGCATCTCACAGGAGCACCACAAATGGTGCGGCTTAAAATGCTGTTGGCAATTTTAAAAATAAATTGAAGAAAATGTTAGCATCAGCAACAACTTTGGAAGGAGCAACATCATGATATTTATTGAATTACAGAACAACAGATCACATAACAACAAAAAAACCGCCAAAATATTACACATGAATAGATAATTAAGAACAAGATTTACAGCATTAATATAACGAAAAGAAATATTTTACTGGGAAATGAGAGATTCAGTTATAACTAGGAGATAATGTATTAATGAGGAATTATGGACAAGAAGATAAGTGGTCCAAAGGTGTAGTGGAAAAAAAGAAGGATAGATGATTAAAATTCAGAAAGAAAATAGAGAGATAGTAAGAAGACATGCAGATCAAATTAATAAATTAGGAGAGACAGAAGGAAAGAGCACAAGAACTGAAAGAAAGGAGAAAAATTAGGAAACGGTAGAAAAAAGTTGGAAGTTTGAACAATGATGATCAGGTGAATAATCAGGGGGATATACTAAGTATACCAAGATCACAGAGACAATGCAGACCTCGAGATCGATTAAATTTATAAACAAAAATCAAAATTAAGAATTGTATTAATTAATCTCTAAATTTCTTTTAATTCGTTATTTTGTTCAAGTATATAAAGAAAAAACAATAATTTTGTTGAGAGTGTTGTAGTGTATTTGGCAGCACTGTGAATGTTCAATGTTGTACCAAATGTATGTTCACATTTTTAATAAGGAAAATATAAATCATTTTTTTGATTATACGTTTCATTATTATAAAGCTAAGTTTTTTCTAGGTTAGTGGTTTTCCTAGGGACACAGCAATGGCTGCTTGTTCCTCTTCCTTTCACTCTGGTATTTCTTCACTACTTCACTGTTTTCCTCCCTTCATCTGTCCATTTAACACCAGTTTCCTTCTTCACTTTTTCTTCAAAGCTGTGGAAAGTATTAACTTTGCTACTGAACTTGCTCCTATTCATAGTCTCTTCTTCCATGATGTTTTTCCCCCCTAGGTAAAGCTAAATTACATACTAAATTATAATTTTAAATAATAATTTTGCACCTTAAAATAAAAAGGAAAATTAGAAATAATACCTTGTAGTCACAGCTTAATAGATAATGTAGGGAATATGGAGGGAAGACAGCGAAAGATATCAGTTTATTAAAAACTATTTTCATACCAAGAATTGTGATAGTTTGACTGAATTTTAGAGCATAGATTTGATGATGGAATAAATTGAAGTGGGATACCTGACAAGGAAGCCTGTTTAGCAGCAACATCCGCCGCTTCATTAAGTTTGAATCCGGAATGACAATTTGCTCAAGACCTTGAAAATTTTTCTTGATAAGCGTTCGTCTCCATTCTTTTTAAGCGACTATAATAGAATACTTTTTTTTAATTGTGATTATATCTTCAATATATCCGTATATTTCATTATTACTTTTTTTCCATATTTCCTGATCACATTTCGGTCCTCGAATTTTGCGCACTATTTTTCTTTTCTCCATTTTGATTTGTTCCAGCTCTTTACTTACATTCATTGCTAAATATTCCGAACCATATAGTCCTTCCGAATCAATCACCGCATTATAACACCTCAACTTTGATTTTATGAATATTGATTTTTATTATATATACCTTTTGTTAATTAGAATCCATTTTTCTTGTTCTTTGTTGGTTAGCTGTTTTATCTAATGCGTTCTCCTAAGTATTTGAATATGTCGACTTTGTTGATATGTCCATATTTGGTGACCATAGATCTAGGAACATTTTTTTTAGCATAATATTATAATAAACTATTTTTCCCCAAAATCCGTACATTTTCAGAATTTATTGAGAAAAAGTTTATAGTTTAATTGAAAATATATTAATAGAACGGATTAATATTTATAGTACTTTCCATTCGATGTAAATATCGATCAATAAATTACCCGTTATATACAGAATAACACCAATGAATACAAAAATACAACATCCACATATATGCATTATACATTAATAAACGCCCAACACTCCCAACAGTAATTTGCGACATTTTAAAAACGGAATCATAAATAACAATTTTTCTACAGAATGAGACAAGAAAAATGAATTTAATTAACGTTGGAATTGAGTAAAATCATAAAACTCTATAATATTAATTTATGATGTAAAAATACCGCACAAAAATTTCCATTTTGAAAATCATTCTAATTTTTATAATGTTAAGAAGTTGATAGCTCATTTGTAATCAGGTGTTTTAACGCATTCGATATACTACATCATAAAATTAGTACAATATAACTGAATCATCCGCATACATTAAATTTTCAAATGCCTGATATTATAACTTTATAAATAAAGTCCCTGTATTTCGCTAATTTTCACAGATAGAAAAATTTTATGATTATCAAAAAGCACGATGAAAATACAGTATTCTACCTTGCAGAAATTTCTAATAGCAAAATTGTAAAATGTAAACAAAAATCTCAGTATATATGAGAAAATGCCATTAGTGAAAACGATAACATAAAATTAAACCAGGACATAATTATTATATAAAAATACTTACATTCTATTTTTCATTATAGACCAATTATTCGTAATAATTACGATTAAAAAACAAATAATGTAATGAATGAAAATAACACGAATTCAGATAATGAAGTTTCTATTTTCTATAGCTGAGTGATACCAATTAAATAAAATTAACTAAATAAACACTCAATACAGAATACAGTCGATGAGAAGTATAAAAAATATATATTTTTAATTTTTCTGACTACCTTATACATATTTACATCATGAACACTCTTTTGATTTTCAAATAATCAGGTCTTTTTACCCATTCTTCTGTTCATCAAAATTGCGAAAAAAAAATCCTGTAGTTCTGACTGGCATTAAAACTCAATATCTGCTATTTTAGAACGTCTAAATTTTGTCACATTAGGCAATTTAACAATGAACACGGATTACAACGCCTCCTAGATAAAATAGTATACGAAGGAGATAAGTTGGGACTGAAAATAAACACCCAAAAAACCAAAAATTATGGTACTGAGCAAAAAAAAAGGGCATACACCCAAAAATAAAAATACATGGAGACCGGTGGAGAAAGTAGACAAATTTAAATATCTTGGGTGTTATATAACAGAAAATGCCGATCCAGATATAGAAATTAGGATTCGAATCGAACACACAAGAGCAATATTTCTAAAAGTAATAAAAACCTCAGCCTTCATATACGGTATAGAATGGTAAAATGCTACGTATATTCAGTGCTACTGTATGGAGCGGAAGCATGGACGCTAAAGAAAGCAAAACCGGATCCAGGCATTTGAAATGTGGATTTTCAGAGGAATACTAAAAATAGCATACGTTGATCACATATCGAACGCTGATGTCCTAAAACGAATGGGTCAAAACAAAGAGCTGCTGGCAATTATAAAAAAGAGGAAAACAGCGTACTTAGGGCATATTATGCGTAATCAGAAATACAATATATTACAAACAATATTGGAAGGGAAGATAGGAGGCGGGCGATCCAGAGGTAGAAGACGGACGTCATGGATAAACAACTTAGAGAAATGGACAGGAAAATCGGCAGTCGAACTAATAGATTTAGCTAGGAACAGAAGAAAGGAGATGGCACTCAAAGAAGAAGGCAATTGACAACCTTTCAAATCAAAAGTTTTCAAATTAAATAATAATGATCGATTATCGTCACTACAATAAAAATTAAGAGAATAGAATTGCCTGCAATTTCAACTCAACCCGGTACTCCCAAAAATTATAAATTAATATTAAACGTAAACCAAAGTAGTTATAGAGAAAGAAAACGATTATACCGGATTACACAAGTTTCGATTGACTTCTTTCCCTCAGTTTCACTAAATTAAGGCATAATTTAAACGGTAACCTTGTTATGTATACATTACAAACAGAATTATTTACTAATCAAAAAAGAAACATATCTCTTGCACAGACTTTCAGAAATTAGACAATTTTAATCATTTACGTTTTGACGTAAAAAGATAAACGTGCATCAACTATTATCGAATTTAGTTAATTATTATATATTTTATGTATTTCCATCATTAGGAACAGAACAAAAGTATCAACATTTTATTTCAATCTACCGAGAAAAAAATAGTTTTGTATAGAATAGATTTTATATATTTCACCCATTCGCACTTCACGTATATTACACAGTATGCTATTATCTCGAACAGCGGCATAGCCAGGGGGTGTGTTTGGGGGTTTGAACCCCCCTTGGAATCAATTTGATAATAAGAAAATATATACTCGTTGTTAAATGCCGTTTTGAATTTGTTAAACCTATTTTTTTTTTTAATTTTCATTTATTTTATTTAAATTTCGTTGTTTTCGAAGTAAATAAATAGTTTTGTAACATAGGAGGTACTATAAGAATTTTGTAGAAAAACGTGAAGAATAGATTTTAAATTTTAAATTTAGTTAAGTATTACTATGTATTATTCCTTCAAAAAATATAAAATCATTATTTATCGTTTATTTTTTCGCGGAATTTATTGTACTTTGTAACCATCTCCCTCTGTCCACAATAACTTACTATTAATGTGTTCCAGTGACGTTAAATATTTCTGCCGTCTATTGCTTCTAATAGAATTACATTTTAGACGTCTAATAAGAATAAAAATAACTCCAGTGAGATGGATTGCTTAGGGCTTAGAGTTTAACCTACTTGAGTTTTGGTTATTTACTTAAAGTTCAATTTAACTTGGATTTACCGTTATAATTTAGTTTTGTTTGAAGCCCCCTCTTCAATCAAGTCTGGTTACGCCACTGATCTCAAACATCCCATATATAAAACGATGTTTCTGAAAATTAAAAAATAAACTCAAGATCACGCAATTTTTAATATAAATTAAATGAATCTGCGTATAATATATACGCATCTTTTACCTCGAAGGGAGATAACTAGAGAGTGATGCCCTCCAAAATTTCAAACATAATACATAAGCGCTTATAAAATTAATCATTGACTTTAGACCGATTTACAGACTTTATGCACTGGATGACACAACTTTACCAAATGAACATTCTATTCTCAGCAATTAAATAAAACAATACAAAATATCTACGAACATCAGAGGTAGTCTATATAAATAATGAATATTAGATGAAATTACTAATAAACATTACCTATATTACATATTTTTTTGGTTAATATTACGCAATCCAATGAATTTTACAAATTTATACCTACAAGATGCTTTATGTGGAATAATAATTATGATAAATTATTATTCACGTTTTCGTTTTCTGTTAAAAGAATATTTACATGTTTTAAAAATTGCGCATTTCTTGAAAATTACGTTAAATAAAAATAAAAATTAGGTTCAAATCCAAAAATAAATGTAGATATAATAACATTTCCAAAGAAGAATTAAGAAAAATAGTTTTAATTTATTTGCTAAAAATCTATTATTTGGTTCAGTTTAAGTATTCATCTTATGAAATATAAAGAAAGATGCATTTAAAAATATATTCAAACTACATATAATCGTATAGATGTATAATACAAACTAGATTAAGTATCCACCAAATAATCTTAGAAAAAATTATAACTTCGTTCATCAACATACATTTTTTCAATTAACAGAACGAAATATTTTTCTGTTTACCTACCAAAAAATGAGAATAATCATATAAGTTTTTCAAAGTAATATAACATTCACAAAACTGATTAAAATATTTAAAAAATTATCTTCTATTTATTTTCTTAATATAAATTGCATTGAACCCATTAAAATAATAATATCTTTTAAAATATAAATAGATACATTTAAAATATTATCAAATTTTATATAAGCGTATACATTTACGTGAGATTAAATACTCACCAAATGATCTTAGAATAAATTATAACTTTTTCCATCAACGTAAAATGTTTCAAAAAATTTGAGAAATGATTTTTTTTCATTTACCTGTAAAAAAAAGTTAGACCTCAACTGAAATATATTTCCCTATCAAATAATAATCATATAAGATTCAAAAGGTCCTGATGCATTCTAAAATCGGTTAAAAAATAAACATATCATTTATATATAATTCACAAAGCTTATTCATATTAATAAAAGAATTTTTCAGACTTCATATGGATAACATGAAATACTAAAAATGATTCTTCTCATATAGTCAAAACTAGGGGGCTACCAATCGTGGGGTAATTTATGGGGGCTCAGTAGGAGTACAACAAAAAAAAGTTTGTCCAAATCCGAATAAAATTCGCCGAGTTATCCACGAATATCCATCGATTCGTACTTCTTCCGCTAAAAAGCGGGACAAACGTTTTTACCTAAAACATTGCAGGGGCTGCCGTATAAGCAGTGACCTCCGCAAGTGGGAGGTGTACTTTAAAAAAAAAGGTTGTTAATTTATATATATATATTTAAAAAAAAGATCGAGTTTATTTGTCTTACCAACCAAACGTTCGTCTGCAACTGCTGTTTGTTGTTTCGTTAAGGGGACTACAAATACCTACTAAACGGAAATATGTGTACGTGCATAATATATTATATCATAACAAATATCAAATGTGAATTTTAAATACGGCTGCATATGATATAATATATTTAAACCTACCTACTAAACGGAAATATGCGTACGTACATAATATATATTACAACAAATATAAATTTTAAATAAGTACACGCGGCTGTATATTACATATATATAAAAATATATTTTCTGGGTTTGGTCTGAAATTTTTTTTGCGGGTTTTTTCGCGATTTTTTTTGCTTTATAAGATAGACGTTATATAGAAATGAATATTTTCGCAGTAAACGGTTGAAATTTACTGGCTGTCGTAAAATTTACTATTTAAATTATTGGCTACTATAAAGGTTTTCATGTAAAATTTGTATTGTGTTCTTCCTCTTTTCAATATCTTCTACTACGTTCATCTTTTACATTCCACTTCGTTGTAGCACTTCTTTGTTCGTTACCTTCGCCGTCCACGGTATTCGCCACATTCTTCTTAACGTCCACATTTCAAAAGCATTTAAACGTTTAATACTCTCTGCGTTTAGGGTCCACATTTCAGATGCATATTTTAGGACGGACATGACGTAGCACTGATTTACTTTAGTCTTTATATTCATTTTTAATTTTCTGTTTTTTAGTACAGCCTCTAGGTTCCTAATGTTTTGCCATCCCGATACAACTTTTCATTTACATCTCGGTCGTCTCTTGTTATCAATACGCTTAGATATCGGAATTGTTTTACTGTTTCCACCATTTCGTTTCCAAGTTTTAATTTTAGATCTACATTGTTATTTGCCCTCGTGAATTTCATGCCCGTTGTTTTTCCAACATTAATTTTCATCCCGTATTTTCCCCTGCTTGATTTAGCCTGTTGAGCATCATCTGCATTTCTCTAATCGATCTAGCCAGCAGTACTCTGTCGTCTGCACAGCTTATGCATCCTAATTTGCGTTCATTTATTTTCAATCGTCCATGTTTGCATTTTTTATAATTTCCTCTGAATATATGTTGAATAATCTAGGCGATAATAGACAGCTTTGTCTTACTTTTTTTCTAATTTGACATCCATTACCACTGTATTCAACTAACCCCTTATATTCGCAATCTGATTCCAGTATATGTTTTGGATTATTTGCAAGTCTTTGTTGTCTATGTTGTGTTTAAACACACACAAAAAAAAACAATGATGATTATAAACAATAAAATTGTAAATATGTCAATTACAAGATGAATAGCAAACTTCATTGTTTTTTTGTCACCTAATTCAGCATAGCAGTTAGTGTTTTTATATAAAATAAAATGTTCTGGTAGTGGATGAAAGGAACTATGCACATAAAAATAACAAATATTGATACAGGTAATAAATTATAGAATTACATATATACATATTCGTATTTGTATAGTATAAACTATACGTAGATCGATTTTATACATCAGTACTGTGATAATGCAAAGTAAACTAGTGTATCCGTATATAACCCGTGTTATGTTTGTACGTTGTAATACGTTTCTTAAGATGAATATTAAAATATTATGGCTGCGCAATATACAGCAGGACAAACAAATGTAACAATTAGATGAATCAGAAGCGCAAATGAAATGAACAATGAAAATTACAGCTAATAAATGTGTTCCTGCAACAACAAAAAAATCATTGAATTAGAATAGAAAGGGCATAAATATTCAACAGAAAATATCTACACCAATTGCGTTTTCCAGACGACAATTATAACTCAAATTAGAAATGAATTACAAGGCATGCTATGAGAACTGGAGATGACAGTAAAAACTGTAGTATTGAAGATAACTACACAAAAAACTAAATGCATGAAATATAAAATATTAAAATTAGTAAATATGGGACAGTAATTAAACCTGGATGGCTGAATGGAAACTATACATTACGATAATTACAAGTATCGGCATACATCAATGCAAAAGGGCAGGCAGGAGGTATTACTACATCGAATGATAAGCACGAATCTCAGGTAAAAAATCTTATATTATCAGTAGATGATGATGTTTAGCAAATGATTTCAAAATGCGAATTCGCATATGAAATACGGCAAAAATTAAAAGCACATTTCATTGGTAATGTGGAAAAATATCTTATATAAAAAGTTCCGATATATTAAAATAGACAAATTTGAAAGTGTAGAACAATTTATCAAACGCTATAATGAACTTTTAAAATAATCTTCAAACTTAGAATGAAACTTGGAACAAGAATTTATCTATATGAACTTATTTGCTATATTAGAGTTCCGAGATGAACTGAAGTTCTTGAAAACGAAAAGGATATAAGTTATGAACAATTTTAGACGCAAATAACAATAGAAAGTATTAAAAATAAATCAGTAAATAAAAACATCCCGAATGAAGCTATCTGCACTATTAAATGTAATGGTTGTGGTCATTTAGGGCAAAAAATTTATGTCATGAAGCATCATTTCATATATTTACAATAGAATTTCGTCAAAAGTAGTTAATAATGAAATACCTTTCGAAAGATAGATCGGTAAAAATGTATCATATAAATATTTATCGCTCAGCACATAGCACTATTTTAAAGGAAAAAATAATAAACAAACTAATGTAGTATGTGAAAAATGTGTTTTATTAATTATAGTCAGCAATGCTTATCGTTTGTGGAGCAAATTTAGAAAGAAAATAGTCGTTTCTCGTAATGTTAAAAAAATATTTTTCCATTCTAAATAAGCATGCGATACAAAATAATACGGAATATATTTTTTGAATAATGGTGATTTATAATGTATAAAATTGGAAATAAGTGAAATAAATGCGTTCAACACAAAAGATTTAATCAAAACTCGGCGAATAGTTTTCTCAGTACACTAAAAGATACGCCGTGTCAGAAGTAGTGTTTCTTGTTACATAATCACTTAACGTTAAACCAAAATCCTAACAATGCAAACACTGGCAGAATGTGCAAAATAAACAAAAATTTAAATAATTATAAATCACAAAAAAATTTTAAATTTGGCGAAAACTTTCTCAGCAACTTTCATTTGTACAATTTGGTTTACCAAATTGATACAAACACACTTTTTCAAAATAAAATACAATACTATAATAGTAAATCATAAAGGTACAGCCACTTCAAAAACGTTTTTAGAAGAAAAATAAAAAAAATTAAGGTGTAACCACATAAATTCGGGAAATTTACACGATTTACTTCCGTTTTATTTTAATTATCATAAATTTAATTTTTGTGAGCATTTTGTTAACATTCACTTTTTTTAATTTTTTTTCTCTTAGCCCAGACTTGTTGTCCATTCAGGTATAAGGGAGAAGTCCAGGGACCCAGGCATCACCTGAAATGAGGAAATAAAGAAATAATAAAGTAATGAAATCTTTATTACAATAGGTTCCAAAATTCAGCCATGTATACTCGACAAGTCTTAGAAAATATTGTAAAGACTAAATGAATGTATTGTTGCCAATGGCGGTCATCTGAACGATATTGTGTTCCACAAATGATTGCAAGCTAATCTCTGGTTTTCCTATTTTTTAAGTAAAATTTCATTCAAAAATGTTGATCGAGTAGTTTTTGAGTTATTCAAAAAACAACAAAACCGTCCGTGTTCTTTGGGCCACACTATATAAACGAAAATGGAGAAAATATGAAAAGGTATATAATGAAAAGTTCAAAGTTAAAATTAATGTAGTCGCATATATACCTAGGTCAAATACACAGTAAAGGAAGCAGTGCGTAAGGAAATTAAAACACGAACGCATCTCTCATGGATAGCTCTTTCGGAAAGTTCCTAATAAATAGAGATATACCTAACGGCTTAAAAAAGAAAGTATACGAACAGCGCATCCTTCCGGTGCTTACATATGGAGCGGAAACATGGAACCCAACGAAGTATGTCGTCATGGAACTTGCAGTAACGCTGAGAGCCCGCGAAAGAGTACTATTACAGCAGTGGATTGATATAAGCGCATCGTCACCTTAATATATATATTATATATAAACATGTTGAAAGCTGTTGGTCCGGATGGTATACCTACTGAAGCGCTAAAATTAATTAATGAAAATAACTTGTAACACCTAACAAGACTATTAAATAAAATCTATGATTCTGGAACATTCCCAGCTGAATGGCTAGTCAATATTCATAACGCTACCGAAGAAACCCAACAAGAGGAAATGCAGTGATCATAGAATGATTAGTCTGATGTCGTGTTCACTTCTTCTTATCGTATAATCATCGATTATATATAATTACACAAAATTCCCAACATAAGTCTAACTTTAAATTTGTCAGCCAGTCTATGGCTCCGTCGTTAAGATTGTGAGCATCGTCTAATGTTAAACCTGCAGGTGCAAATTCACTACAGTCTTCTAATATATGCTGCATTGTTTGTCTTGGATTTCCGCACTGGCACGCACCAGTTGTCGTTATACCCCATTTCTGCATTAGATATCCGCATCTTCCTTGTCCGGTCCTAATTCTATTGAATGTCTTCCATAGTTTCCTAGATAAATCCATTCCTTTCATTTCATTCCGCGGGTCGACAAATAAATTGGAATTTGTTGTATGTTCCAAATTCCTTTCCCATATTATTTTCTATTTATTAAACTCTTCCATATCGTGTTCACTTAAAATCCTTTTAAAAGTAATACATCGGCATATCGGGACAAAGATCGAAGAGAATATTGTTGGAACATAGTTTGGATTAAGAAATGGATTTGGCACAAGAGGAAGCTATATTTGGTATCAGAACCCTGGTCTAAAAATATTCTGTTTCATCGATTTTGAAAAAGCTTTTGATAATGTGAATCATGTGAAACATATTGAAATATTAGAAAAGACAAGAGTAGACCTGAAATCTATCCAACTAATAAAAAACCTTTGTTGGAACCAGACTGCTGTATAAAACTGGATGACACTTACATGGATGATATAGAGATAACAAAATGAGATAGACAAGGTTGTATTCTGTCTTCATTGCTATTTAATATATACTCAGAAACAATATCTAAAGAAGCGTTAGATAATGCGACAGAAGGCATAAAAATCAACCGTGTTTTAATCAACAATTTACGTTATGCTGATGATACAGTGATAATAGCAGATCGACAAAAAGATCTACAATTACTTGATAAACCTGTCCTGCACAGAATATAATTTATCGAGATTAATGTGGCAAAAACCAATGGCGATAAGTAAAAAACACACGCCACGTATGATAATCAAAATTGAGAATAAAGTAGTAGAGCAAATGGACAGATTTAAGTACCTCGTTTGCTGGATTACAACTACTGGCTCATCAGAATTAGAAATAAGATCTAGAATTGAAACAGCACGTGTAACGTTTCAAAAGCTAAATAACGTTCTACCAAGTCACGATGTTAACCAGCATTTACCGTGGAGAATAGTTAAGCGCTATTATCCACGCTATTGTACGCGGCAGAAACTTGGACATTAAAAGCTGAACAAATACGACGATTAGAATCGTTCGAGACTTGGCTTTACAGACGATTGCTAGCAATACTGTGGACAGCAAAAATAACAAATAAAGAAGTTATAAAACGTATGAAAAAAGACCGGGAATTAATCCGATAGGTAAAATTAAAGAAAATTAATTATCTGGGTTATTTGATGCGAGGATCAAAATACGAACCACTAAACATAATGCGGATGGGAGCGGTAGAAGGTGTTCGTGGTATCCGCCGTAGAAGAATGTCGTGGGTTTCAAATATTCAAGAATCGATGCCGGTTGCCGGAAATCTTTTCCATTTAGCAAGGGATCGACAGGTATGGTTAGAAGCAGTGAAGGATGTGAACGCCAACCTTCGATAACGAAGACGGCTCAAGAAGAAGAAATTAATATACTATAAATGCTCATTACTAATATTGATAGAATGTACTTCGGTAATTTCTGAATATCTGGTAATATCTATTTCGAATAACTTTATAATAAAACTAATTATTAGTTTAGTTAAAAATTTTTCATTAAAATTAAAAAATCAAAAATATTTATTCGTGAAAAGAAAACCAACAATTATATCAAAGAACTATGAAAAATAATTTAATTACTTCTTTATTTCCAACAATTAATTGTCACACTAAATGGTTTTATTTACATTATCCGAATTAATCGTTACCGGATTTCGTAGGATGCAAATACTCTGCGCGAGCGATATCTAGAGCCGGGAGTATTGGAATCTATTAGAAATCGCGAATTTGGACAGATTTTTAATCCAAATAATTTCGTGGGTGGAGTAACTGGAGGTGGTAATAATTGGGCTAAAGGTCATTACACGGACGGACAAGAATTAACCGGTGAAATTCTCGAATTAGTTAGGTGAGATTATTATTTCTATATTTCGAAAGAGAAATATCTATTTTTTTAAGTATTTTTACAACACTATAGCCACCTGCTTCCTTATATTATCATTATTATTATGATAATACAATTTAGACGGTCTTTCGAATAATGAAAATGAATATTTTTTAACAACATTCACTATACAGTGTTTTTATTTTTGGATATAATTTTATCACTTTGGTAGTTATGATCATTCGATAAATTATTAATATTTAAAATTTGTCGGTAGTAGCGTAATTTTTATTTATTTTACAGAAAAGAAGCTGACGGTGAAATTCTCGAATTAGTTAGGTGAGATTATTATTTCTATATTTCGAAAGAGAAATATCTATTTTTTTAAGTATTTTTACAACACTATAGCCACCTGCTTCCTTATATTATCATTATTATTATGATAATACAATTTAGACGGTCTTCCGAATAATGAAAATGAATATTTTTTAACAACATTCACTATACAGTGTTTTTATTTTTGGATATAATTTTATCACTTTGGTAGTTATGATCATTCGATAAATTATTAATATTTAAAATTTGTCGGTAGTAGCGTAATTTTTATTTATTTTACAGAAAAGAAGCTGAAAGTTCAGATTGTTTGCAAGGATTTCAAATAGTACATTCGTTAGGAGGTGGAACCGGATCCGGTATGGGAAGCTTATTGATTAATAAGATGAGAGAAGAATTTCTAGATAGAATATTGAACACCCACTCCGTAATACCATCACCGAAAGTACAAATTTATTTTTTAGGTCATTTTTTAAATATTGTCATTATTTGATCTATTAACGTAATCTAAAAAATAAATTTCCATTATGCAAATATAAATTATAGAAAATGTTGGCACTTACAATTTATTTAATCGTTTTGTAAAAGATTAGATTTGGTAGGAATTTTTTCAATAAATATAACAATATTATTACATCTTTCATTCCCCCTCATATTTTTAATTTTCCAAACAATTCAACAATAAAATTTCAAAAATACATAATTATTTCAAAAATACATAATTATTTCAAAATCGAGGAAACAACGTCCATTTCATTCCAAAGAAAAATTAAGAGTTAGAATATCCAATTCATATTAATTGTAAAAGAGAACCGATTATAAGGAAAACGTTAAAGAAAACTAGAACAAGATTAATTTTAATTTAGTGACTAGAATGAGAGGAGGGATAGAGCTTTTAGAAAAAGACGATTAGATACAAACAAAGAGATTTATTTTTAGGAAACGAAACGACAGAAGCCATAATGGTGTTGAAAAAGGACGATTTTATAGATCTATAAAAAGGTTTTGACAACATCGGTTTGATTATACTACTAGACTTATATAAATAACAAACAATAAAAGATGCCAATGAATACAACAAACTATAGGGTGACCCACGCAATTGGTAATTCTGCTACAACGCAAATCGCGTGTTCCACGTTTAGTGTACACATGAGAGATTTGTTTTTGTCAAGTTTTAGTTATCACGGCATTCTATAACGAAGAGCGCGTTTTGCGTGTATCGTTATTTTCGGTGTAAATCGACGAACGTGGAAAGAGAGTTTCGGAAAAAATTCAACGTTACACGACTTTTTTTGTGGGAATGCCTTAAGATTAGGAACACGTCATCGAGATTTCGAAAACTTGAAAACTCGAATTTCTGAAGAAATTTCAAAAATTCAGGGGCCTATGTTCGATTCTTCGAAAATTTGGTAAAGACTGAATGAATGTATTGTTGCAAATGGCGTTCATCTGAACCATATTGTGTTTCACAAATGATTGGTAATCTCTCGTTTTTCTATTTTTAAATAAAATTTCATTCAAAAATTTTGGTCGAGTAGTTTTTGAGTTATTCAAAAAACAACAAAAACGTCCGTCTTCTCTGAGTCACCACCTATATATTTAATTTAATTAGTCTGATACATTATAATAAAATAATTTTTTACATTGTGAAACATTCAAAATTATTGTGTATTTGAATCTTTTAGTTTAGAAAAGTGGGTCACAGGTATAATACGAGCGGCATGCAGCGAGCGGCGTCTCCCCCCCTCCAAAGATATAATCCATATTCGCTTCTGTGTCCATTGACCACTGTCGTAACATTACTTTGAATCATTATAACACTATAATTTTTATCTAATTTATGATTTTAGTTCATTATTTTGTTTGTATTTCATTATTTTGTTTGTATTTCTTTTGTATATTCATTTAAAAATATTCTTTATAATTTAAAATATAAAATTATTTACGATGAAGTCAGACTTCACTTACTTCTCCACGAATGATGGTGAAGTTTGAAGGAATAGCAGTGCACACAAAAATGAGTGGAGTGCAAACAACAAATAATTCTCCGTTAATGAGGCAAACCAGGATCAGAACAGCGTGTTTATTTGTATAAAGGTGATAAGAAAGGGAAAAAAATCAGGAATGAAGTAAGAAAGATGGAAATTAAGAAAATACTAACTGGAAGGGGCGCGTCTAATGGTGGGGTGTTTAGGATTGAAGAGGCAGAGAAGCAGGTTTAGAGATGTCTATAAAACTCTATCTCCTAAGACTGGTTACTAACCATTGGCGAATTGATGCTAACTTTGTTTTTAATTTGTTTTGTTAATTCATAAAATCAGTACTCTCCAATACATCAACATTATATATATATATATATACATATATATATATATGTACACACACACATATATATGTATATAACGACGATCGATGTTCACATGGTAATAAATAAAAAGAAGTCAATATTTAAACAGAAAAAGCTATTTATTCAATACCGCATATTTATTAATCGCTGACTTTGTCAACTTCTTGCACGCCTGAAATGTAATTATATGTATCTCACAAAAGTCGCTCTATACAAACATTATATAAGTAAATTAAAAATGTATGACAGGGAATAATATTTAATATCAATTTTGATACAATGATAAATAAATGATTTAGTTTATTTATTCAGGTAAAAATTCATATCAAAAGGATCAAGGTTTAATTCGACGTTCGTTATAGTAATAGCCGCAAACGTAACACTTATAGTTTACAGTTCTTATTTTAATTATTATTGTATAATCTTTAAAATGAGCGAGCTATTACCACAGAACAATAATAATAATTCAAATTGAAACGCCCCTATACTATAATTACAAGGTGAATCAAAATTGAAAATTGCGCATGACTAAACCACCCTGTAAGTTTACATCTGTTCCAGTACACAGGTAAGCGGGATGAAATAGCCAATGAGGAAAAGTCCGCTCGCGCAAATACCATCACGATAGAAAAGATCGATCGCAGTGCTGTGCAACAATAGAAAAATTTGGTTCAGCGCAATCAAAAATATAAACTGAAGAATGCAGAATCTATAAAAAAAGATAATAATTTTTTGGGTAAAATTTGGGTATAGTATAAATACAGGTACGAGTACCCCGAGGAAAACAGTAGTAGATGAGATTTTTTAGCAATCTCTACTCCCGCTTGAAGCCTCTGCCATGAAGACCAACGAGAAAGAAGTGCTTCATAAAAATGTAGACATTATAGCAGCTACAGAAAGTTGACAAATAATTTTTGACTTACTCTCTGCCTTGAAGATCCATAAGGAAGACGCGTAAACGAAAAAAATTCAGAACTAAAATCTAAAATTCGGATTTATCTGACTCCGCCCTGAAGACTCACGAGGAGCTTCGAAAAATCAGAATTGAAGAAATAATCAACTTTCTCGGTGTTTGAGCATAAAAGGTGATAAAACGATATGCAAATATAAAACAGTTAGTATTACGACCGTGTTAAAGAGTAACAAATCACTAAATTTATTAAAACGGAAAATTGATGAAACTGTCATCAGGTACCGAGCACATCGCAAACTAGGTTAGTCTTTTTCTGTTTTTTTAATTTTCCTGAACTAATTAACGTAAAAAAATATTAGCTGTAGACGAATGCATAAAATTATACTATTTAAATTTATTTTGCGATAAATTGATTCGCTTGATTATTGAATTAATGATTTTTTAAAAAATTAAATTGATATTTTTGTACATCATTTCATAATTTTACAATAAATAACAGTCAGTATATTAAAAGTCTCATAGTTCATTTCTGCGGTCAAAAAAAAAAAAAAAATTAAATATATAGAAATAGTAATCGAAAATATTTGAAAGAGAAAAAGAAAATAAATAGAAAAAGAGGAAATTAAGAAAGAGATTATCATAGAAAAACTTTGGTGGAGAATATTTAAAAATAGAAAGAGTGACAAAGATATATATATATATATAAAGAGAAAGAAAAATTAAGTAACATTATCTATATCTACACTAATACATAAAACTGTAGTGTCAGTCTGTGATTTGTGAATATTTTCGTTATAATCACTGCGTTGAGCTATTTTTATCACAAACAAACGGAAAATCTATTTTTTTAAATTTTTGTCTGTCTGTTCGGATTTAACTCAAAAATTATTAAAGCAATGATGATGAAATTTACATAGCTTATAGGTTATACTATCGGATTCGTTGTAAGCTTTGTTTTGCCAAATAATTACAATAATTTTAAGTTTTAATATATCGCTGTCTCTTTCTTTTAACAATTTTATATATTAGTATAGTATACGTATATATATACCTTCGCCCATTATTTCGGCCACGTCCCTAACGCAACATATATATATCCGTCCGTTATTTCGGCCACGCCCCTAGCGCAACAAAATCTGATTTTGTATTGCGTGTGTTGGTAGTGAAGGTACATTCGAACCGGAAAACGTGTTAAATTTTAAACGATTTGCAGAGATATCGCTGTTTACTACTTTTTAAAAATTTTAAATTATTGTAATTTCTGTTTTACTTGTGATATCAATGCGAAACAAAGCTTAAAAAACATAATTACACAGGCAAAGCCGGGGGTAGCTTCTAGTAGTATACTAAGATTCTAGCGAAAATTAAGAAAAAAAGAAAGATCGAAGTCCATTTTTGATAGGAACGCATTATGATCCTCGTAATATATATATATATATATATATATATATATATATATATATATATATATAGAGAGAGAGAGAGAGAGAGAGAGAGATAGATATAGATATATATACATACGTTGCCGAACTCGCAATACATCACTGACAGCAAAACCAGAAATTCACTGACTGCATCTGTTCTCATCGTTAAATATTGTTACACTTGAACTACATTTACAACTAGCAGACAGAAACTCTCTCCTGACAGCATATCCAGTCTAATTCATGCGGTTTTCTGCCGCCTTTAAACTAGAATATTATGACTGGGAACTTCGCCAAAAATAGTACAAAATTAACTACTCGGAATCTTCGAAAATTTTTGCTTTGTATTGCGGAAATGTCGATTAGAAAACTAAGAATCGGAGTATCTAACTTATTGGAACTTCACTACAAATAGTCTTGTCATTTCCTTACATAAAATATAATATTCCATAGTAGTTTCTTTACTATATTATGGGCGACGAAAAAAATCAATCATAGAGTCATCTGTTGAAAACCGGAAATGATAGAATTTACCTGACCTGAAGCTAGATCGGTTCTTAGTAACATTATTCAAATATCTAAATTTACTTTACTATGTAGCGAACAATGAAATGATCGAATTATTTTATAAATTAGTCGAAGAACTGAAAATTATAATTATACTGGTGGATACGTAAAATTAGCAGATCATTTAACGTACGGCTAAAAAAGAAAATCCGTAAATTTGAAATTAGCCAGAAACACTAACGAAATGAAATGCTGTTTAAACTCGCAGCTAAAAATAAACTTACCTTCGTGAACACGATGTACGCATACGGGAAAGTTTCTGGTGACCGATGTAGCAACTAGGTTGATTACATTCTAATTAAAAAAAAAAATCAATTAAAATGTTGGAAAACATGCTACGATAATTTCTTCGTTCATTACGCTGGAGTACAGTATGGATAAAATTATAGTACATTAAGAATTTGGGTAGCATTTAAAAACCGTACGAGCTTTCAAGCAACATTTGTAGAATATAGAACGGGGATAATGTAGACGCATAATTTCAACAAAACGTTTTTTTTTGTAGTCTAATTTTTAAAATATCACTTCAGAATGTGGGAAACTGAACGGTGTGAAAAAGAGAAGAAACGTAAGATATCGACTGAAACGTTACAATTAATTGAAGTAAATTTAAAAATAGCAACTATAAAAATAATCAAAAAATAACGCGTTTATCTTTAAAAAATTCATATTTTAAAACTATTTGTAACGATATTCGGAAACATGCAAAAAAAAAAATAAACGATTTATATAACTAGAGAATTTAGGACAATTTAAAATAAGAACAAATCAAAATAGAAAACCTCGAAATAGCAGTATTTAGTCACGATACTGTTACATTTGAAGAAAAAAATAATCTGAAATCCGTTATATTTATTAAATTCGAAGTAGAAGAAGCTGTAAAATATTTAAACAGAAATAAAAATTTTATTAATATGCCGGTAAAATAATACTCCGGAATTTAGAGACATCGATCAGCATTCGAGTAAATTCTGAATGACCAAGGATAATTTGTTCAATTAACTACACGACGTGTAATCGAAAAGCGGATAACATTTCGTTAGTGTCGGGTTTTATCGATTACGAAGGTCTTCGATATAACGCTTTGAATAAATTGTGATACGCCACATCGTTGAAATGAGAATTCCGAGACACCGAATGTATCTAACAGATTAACCGTGCGGATATAATATCATCCGTCGGGAGAATTTAAGATGAAAAAAAAAAAGTAAGACAAAGATGTTTCTTGTCCTTTTTATTTATTAAATTCCGGTTGGCTTATGTGTCCACTAGTGGAATAACTATCAATGACTGCGTTTTGTAGATTTATTATTATTATTATTATGGGAACATGATTTTTTCACTCAGCTTGGTAGGCAATTATTACCGATAAACGGATACATTAAACATTAATATCAGTTGACAACAAACAAACAAAACAAAACAACGGGGTATATTTGCAGAGTGAAATTTACATACAATAATATAATATAGATAATGATATACCGTTAAAAATACCTTACCCTACAATGAACTATGATAATATATTTATCATCGTTATTTTATATTAAAATATATAATTAACCGAAAAAAAATACCACTGAAATCTGTAAAACCAGTATACATAAAATTAATTCAATTATCATCTACTGTATAAGATGATTACGATGTGGTAACTCTTATTCTGTTACAGAGCAAAATTTACACTATATATAGTTATACTAAAATTAAATCAGAAGTTTATAATAGGTTGTGTTTAAGACGTCTATGTTTATACTTTAGTTTTTAGTTGCCTGGAATCGTAATCTCTTATATGCCTAATGTGTGGATTAGTGTGAGATGAACACCGAGTAAAGAATTTAGCAGATTTAGTATATAATTCTTAAGATAGAGTAGGTTAGTAATTTCACGCATAAACGAGAATATCAGTCGATGTAACGTAATTATAAATAGCTAAATATACGCCAATATGTTTAATAGTAAGTAGGTAAGACGTGTATATATATATATATATATATAGGAAATGGTACTGGATTGATACTTAAAACCAGTTCAGTTGATGACGTATATTACCAGATCGACCAAATGAGATGGATAAGGCTCGCTTTATTATTAACGCAAAACAAACGTCACTACGTCTTACATTGTAGTGCGATGAAAATTGGTTACAGAGTGCAATATGTAAGTACGCTCTGCCCGAGTAATTTTCCCAGGGAAAAAAAATAGATCATGTTCAAAACCGATACAGAAAAAATTCCGTTAACTTAAAAAAAATTACCTAATAGTTGAGAAATGTTAAAATCGATCGAAGAATTCGCTTTTTTATTTGTTAACTATCAACTGATAACAATAGTCCAGCGATAAACAAACATCGATGCATGCGTACGGGTCTAACATCACGCGAGGTTGATTACTAGACGCGTAAACGATAAACATGTTTATTTACTTTTAAAAAAAAAATCGTTACAAAATGTGTGACGTCGTCAGTCTATAAATTCGATAAACATGTCCGAATGGTAGAATAAAATCACGTTTTGTAGCTTATCGATAGAATACCAATTGAGCAATAATAATTACGAATTCAGCGATAATTTATTTTTCGAAAATTCGCTCTAGACGTTTTTTTTCGAATCATCATCGATCGATCGATTAATTGGAAAAAAAATAAAATAAAATTAAATACGTACGAAACTCTGTTTTTACCCTTCGATTATGAAAATTTTTAAATTAATCGCGAGAGCGCGCTGTAACTTCATACGCGTTTCTATTTGCAAACGAAAATTACTTACGCTGGCCTAGTTATAAAATATAAAGTGTACACACACACAATTAACATTCACTTTATACTATACAGAGCCAGAGATAAAAACCAGTTCTTCCGATGTACCACTGGGTAGGTATGTGTTTGTCCATACTTCCAATAGGTTAGAAAAGTTGCCGTAATAGGTTAGTTGTTAGTTGGACGTTTTTACAATATGCGATGTTTATATATATAAATAATAAAAAAAATTGTGAAATAAATTTTGAAATATTCCCATTTCAAAGAAGAGATTATTGCATATATACGCGAAGCAGCGTGAGATGAATGGTAAAAATATTCGCATTTTAAAGGTAAGATTACTTTCGTATATATCTTCTAACTAAAGTAATTAAAAATGATTTTAAATTTTATCTTGGATTTTGCTAACCGCTGCTGTTGTGCACATATAATTGTGTATCTTCGACAAGTAATTGTTTTTATATCAGCTTGTATAGTCGTCCCCAATTGTGCATAGCTTCGAAAGAGAGAAACGAGACGCTTGCAATTTTTCGGATATCGATCGACATTAAATTTTGTTAATAACCGCGTTAATCCTTTCGGTCACAATGTCCCCCCATATGGTACAATTCAGTCACGATATACGCCCCAACGTGGTATATGAAGTTTAAACGTTAACAAAATTATATATATATATATATATATATATATATATATTTCCCGAATGAAATATCTCGATTTTCAAAATATTTATACAACATTGAAAATTATCTACAATCATCCAACAATCCGTATTGTCCAATAAGTACTCTGTATCAAATTTGTAATATTGTCAAAAGTTGATAATGTCCGATTGAAATGATTAAAACGGCCGTAAATTATTTTCAGGAATAATAAAACTAAATTGTAAAAAAAAACGTTTTATAAAGTAACGGTTCCTACATTGGTATTTTTCATTATTTTAAAACGATTTATGAAGTAAAACTAGAAGTTAACACAACGATAACAGGTTGTGTAACGTAAATTCTAACGACCATTTCATTACCACTATATGTTTAAACTTTTCATATAACATTATTTCGCTAATTTCCTTAACTAATATGTATATCGCTAACATGCAAAATTATCTGATCTTTTTTTTCATGTCCATGACGTAATTTTATATGTTTGCTTTTCAACTATCGATCAGTGTGGACGACTTCGCTATCGATTTTATCAGTCCGCAGATCGGACTCCATTAGATCAGTTTTTATTCCTTGACATCGAAATAAATGGTTTGGATCTTGTTCTCGTCCACATTATTTGACCTGAATTCTCATAGTATTATCCATTCGTAATCTACTCAACGTTTTCCACTGATCCCAGTTTAATTTCCATTCTATTTTTATATCTTCTGATGGTTATATTTCAGTAGTTGTTGTGTTATTCAGGAAGTTTCTCCTTTTAAACAGGGAGTTTTATGACCGAACAGGGAGTGGCGCGTATCATTTTTTTTTTATTTCTTCTTACGGACGGAGGTACGATGCCCCGTATGTTAGGTAAAGTTTTTTTACGTTTGTTGGCCAGAGGCATCCGATTATTATTCTGCATGTGTATCATTTAACGCTATATTCACCTTCTTGCACATGAATATTCTTCTACTGAGAAGCACAATGCTAAAACTGATGATCGAAAATATCTCTGTTTTCACACTCCACTTCGAAGCCATTAACTTACGTAGAATATTATTGCGGGTTGTAATTTTTGTTTTTAGGTTTTTACATTGTTATGTGTCAAAGCACGATCTAGAAATACTCTAAGTTACTTGGGACGTTGAAGTTTATGGTCGAGTCATTTTATATTTAGTTTTAGCTTCGCATTTTTTAGATGCGCATACTTGTCTTTTTTTCTGGATTTAGATTTAAGTCATTATTGCCATAATAGTTGTCTAGTTTTTGCAACAAACTTTAGCGTTTATCTTGCACTCATCGTATGTGTCATCTTGCGCAGTTAGCGCCAGTTGATCCGCAAACAAAAAATATCCTGTACCAACTGCCTAGTCATTAGTGAATATATTAAATAAAATAGGTGACAAAACACTTCTTTGTGGTTGACCATTTCGTTACCACCGACTATTTTGATGTATGGTTATCAAGTGTGATTAACGGTATTGTAGTTAGCTGAAAGATCGATAAATACCGCTCTAGTGATCTTCTTCGGGTGATATTTTTGCTTTATATGCTGCGTTAAATTTACCACTTGGTTGAACAGGATTTCTCCTTTCTAAAGCCAGCTTGTTACACACTTTGTCATCGTCAGATTCCTCAATCCTGTATAGTATTAGCCTTTTAAATATATCCAGCGTTTTGAGATAATAAAGCAATCGGTCTGTAATTCGCGCTGCATTCTCAGCATCTTTCCCAGATTTTAGCATGGCTACAACATGTTCCTTCGAAAGACTTGACCGGATCTAATAATATCAATGGTCTTGTATGAAGGTTTATCCGCCGACTATCATTCATGTTTTCTATACAATTGCTTTTTATTTAAAAGCGCTTTGGATTTTCCCATTACATTTACACTCGCTACTTTTATAATCAAATTATTATTATTTATTAAGTTATTTTTTCGAATAAAATTCGATAGTGATATTTAGGTATATAACTTAATCAACAAATGTTATTTTTAACTACGATTAATATTAGTCTCATTCGTTTCATATTTATGCCATTTCACAAATTTTGTATTAGTTTCTTTTTCAAGTACATAATCGCATTTATTAAGGACACCCATTATTAATTAAACGAGATTATTCTGCAAGTTACGTATTTTTAAGCAACACACACACAAACACACATATGTGTATATAAGTTAATTTGCAAATTTTATAGAAAACAATTATGAAGTAATATGGAATAGTAAACGAATTTTCGATGTGCAACATTACAAAAATTCAAGCATAAATATTATTCACGCGGAAGATTTAAGTAAGATACGATAATTATTTATTGAGCAGGCTCATTTAATCACATCCTGAATTAAGAGACTATATATTTTAAAAATAACGTGACCCAGATGAAACGTGCATGTGAATTAATATCGAAATATCATCGTTTCAACGAGGTCGACGAAATGAATGTATACAAATATATAAACACATTTTCTCGCAATAAATGCTTTTATATCTGGTATAAGTTTATAAATAAAATTAACGCGATAACAAAAAAAAAAAAAAAAAAAGATAAATATTATGGTTGTTTTTACAAGAAAAAAATATAAAATTCTAACATAAAAAAATAAAATGGACTATTTTCGGGTGTATACATTTTTAAATAATAAATTGTTTAGTTTTCGTCAATAATTAACAACAAATAAAATCGAAAAATTGCAAAATATCTACGTAATGTAAATTACAACGGGTTCTTGGAATATAACCGGTTTTAGGCGGATGTAATACGCTCAAGTTGTATAGTATAAATGAAATGCGATATCTTCGCATGAAAAACTAAATTAGTAACCCAATCTGCCAGTCCGAACGAATGAGGAAATATCGAAATATTCAAGATTTCAAGTGGCATCATACAGTTTTTCGAAATAAGGAATTTAACACTATATTGTACGACCACATATTCATGTCGATGGTGCAACAATCTTTTGACAATAATCCAATTATTCTTTTATTTTTTTATATCGCTCTCCAGAAGATACTGTCAAAAATCTTCGACTAACGCCCGAATATCGTAATATTTTAACGCGATAAAAATTAAACGCGCTAATATCAGAAATTCCCAAAAATATAAATATAATTGATAACTCGAAGGTCGTTTATTTGCGCAAATAGAAGACGTTACACAGTTAACTCGAATAACGGGATATAATCCGAAAAATATTCTCGTACGGAAAAGTAAAATTTGAAAATTAATTTACTGTTATAAAACAAATAAAAAAAAACAAAAGTCCAGTTATTAATTTTGTTACATGGTTATTTAAAATTATAAAATGGTTACGATACCAATATTATCTAAGAGTTATTTAGGAAACCGAATGATTATGGTTAAACAAGATGAGGAATTGTCCGATGTTCACACGATCGATGCAGGAGTCCACCAAGGTAGTATATTGGGGCCTATCCTTTATTCAATTTTTACAGCTGATTTACCAGTCAATGAAGATACAACGCTTTGTACGTTCGCTGATGACACGGCAATTTTAGCGACGGATAAAGATAGATCCACATATAAATTACAAAAACACCTGAACGATCTAGAAAATTGGATGGCCGATTTGAGAATAAAAGTAAACGTAAATAAATCTACAAATATCAACTTTACTCTAAAACGTTCGAACTGCCCTCCGGTGATGCTTTCTAACTAACAAGGTCGTACCACAAAAAAATGTAGTTAAATATCTAGGACTACATTTTGATAAAACTTTAACATGGAAAAATCATATAAAAATTAAACGTAAAGAAATGGATCTTAAATACAAGAAAATATACTGGATGATGATCCAGTAAGCTAACATTAGATAATAAAATATTACTATATAATTCAATAATAAAACCAACTTGGATGTATGGTGCTGTAATATGGGGCACGACTAGCTTTTTTAGTCGAAATAAATACAAAGATTTCAGAATAAAGTTCTCAGAGCAGTAACCAACGCGCCTTGGTATGCAACTGCACAAGTTATTATATAAATAAATAATACCTAAATTAATTGTGTCTTCTCCGGCCGTAATAATTAAGAACATAATAAAAAAAAAAGAAATTATTTACCTTCGTGTAAAGAATTAATTGCAGAATTATTACGCGTGCATCGCTTAATAAATATAATTATGATTTCGGTCGATTAGAATTGAAAAATATAATTTCGTTGATGACGATACAAAATTACATATTTTATTTATATTCGCCCGACTAACATTTAAATAGGAAAAGTAATATTATTAAATAAATGACTATTAAAAATAAATATAATCCTAGGATAGTAGACGATTTATAGAACAAACCGATAAATAATTATTATAAATTCGATAAAAAAAAAAAAAAAAAAAATCAAAATATAGAGAAAACACTTGTAAATGATTAAAATTTTAATACAATATAAATGTACTAATAAGTAATAATGGAACAGCGTTTAATCAATATGTAATAGTAAGATAAAATTAATGAAATATTACATAAGTTAAGTGTACAATATGTATAAACTATGATAGTTATATATAGGCGAAGCACGTAGGCAAGTCGGTACTAGGTTTAAAGAACATTCTACTCGATATAGGGAAAAAAATTAATGGTAAAATTAAATTAACGTATAATTTAGAAAATATCGTGCATAAGATCATAAAGCTAGAAAGGGAAATTTATTCGAAAAATTACAAAAAATTAAGTGTATAAATAGTAATCAATTATTAAATAATATTATTAATTTTGAAGAAAGTTAGTGTTTGCGAGAAACTATGATATCTTTGCATTATATAAACTAAGAAGTGGTTTAAACATGACTGTTAAGTATCGTTGATCATGCTCGCTTACAATAGAATATAAGTAGTTTCTTTAAAACGTTTTAAAAATTCTGCAAAAATAACGAAATCTATCACTCGTTTTTATTCGTAATAGTACATTTACGTACTCATATTAGCCAACAATAAGTTATGGGGTTCATTCAGTCTGTTTAACGTAATTACTTTCTTTATATTTAACCCTTTCAATTCTACATTGTAAAATTTTGACGCAAAATTTTAAATTTTATACAGGTGTTTATTTTACAATGTAGATAATTTTCAACCTATTTATACGACGAAAATTGAGACATTTCAACCAAAAAATTTAGTTAACATTAAAATTTCATGTACCATATAGTGGACATCGTAATTCAAAGGGTTATTTTCGAACGCTGGAATGTTATTCGGACGCGTTAATTTTCAACGAAAAAATATTGCCCAATTTTTCTACAAGATTTTAAAAAACGCAAAAATCGTGTTACTATAAAAGCGTGATTAAACGTGATAAGTTATTTTTATTTTTTGTATTTATTAATAAATAGTAAATAAAAGTTTTATTATTAATTGGAAATTAAGAAATAATTTAATTTTATCAAATAAAAAAAAAACAGACTCGTTTAAAATGATATTTTTTTAATTTTCGAATTTTAACGATTGCACGCACTTTTTAAAACATAGAGAAATATTCGCATTTCTGAGTAACAGCGAAAGTAAAGAAATTAATGCGCATTTATTATTATTATTATTATTATATTGTCGTTTGCCGTATACCATACTATCGTTGAGATGGTATATATTTGTTTATTATAATTTCTATAGGGGGGGATTAAATGTGTATCTGCGTGTGTGTTTGTGTGATGTACACGTGACATTGAGAAACGTAGTTATGTAAATAAATCATTATTGTAGATTTCAAATGTACATATTCTGTATATGATTCTTTCAACCACCTGTATTTTGTAAATACAAGACCATTATTATGTCATCTTTTAACTTAAATATAAATTACATTTTCTCGCCCGTATTTAATAAACTAAATCAAACTCAATAATCATCGTTTCGTTCATAATTTTTATAACGCAAATTTATTATTGGTTACGGAAGTTTTAAAAAATATCCATTTTCATACGGTTGCAGTTTATTGGACGGACGCCAAGGGAACAGTTTTAGATAGTACTGTCACAGAATTACTAAATAGAAAATAATAACGAATTTAATAAATTAGCCGGCGAAGAAATAAGAAATAGGAAAAATTGTAATTTATTATATAAAATTATCGGAGAATGTAAAATATTGTAAATGGAGTTCATAGTGGCGATAAACTTAATTGGATTGCAGCCTTAATTTTAAGTAATATAAATTTATAAATATTAAATAAATATACTATTATGAAACGAAAATATATAAATTCAGACAAAAAATGCAATTGAAAACGGCACGCACTATATATATATATAATAATGCGAAAAGTTCAAGTACGTGTTTCTTGTTGTTTTTTTGTCATAGTCGTTTTAACCTACACTAAATATTACACAGACGACAAAAAAAAAAAAAAAATTAAAAGCGAACGATGATAAAATAAATTTGTTTCTGAAAAATTGAAATATTTTCGGTAGTTCAAAATTATTTTTACTAAAATAATAATTAGCTCTCAGGAGTTTCTTTATTTTTCGTATTACAAAATAATTCCGGGAATTAAAAGATAAAACGTATAGTAAATGTAAAATTATTTGTTAGTTTTTTTTTTTTTTTTAATTTAACGCTAAATAATATACGAAGCGTACAAAAGTCAAAAAACAAAACACTCGGCAAAACGTATTAATCGAACGAACGAGCGATAAAAATGTAACGTGCTAAATAAATAAACTTTTTTTTTGGTACTATTTAACGAAAATATTATAATAAGAATAATAATTTTTACCGTACGAAAATCTAAAACCGAAAATCGAAATACCAATAGCGAAAAGAAACAGTAACGGGAAATTTCTAAACCGTTTTGACCTTATTACATAATATCGGTATTAATAATCTCGTCATATTTTTATCTGATACAAGTCGACTGATCGCGGCGAATTATATAAATTATCTTTGTCTTTCTTATTTAATCTAAATTACTAGTCTACATTCCTCGTTTAATCGTTTTTCCGACACAATTTACACGGGCGGCGGTTCTATGATTATGAGTAGGTAACAATTTATCTGGGAGTATAGACTCAGGGTGTGTGTGATTAAAAGACGATTTTAATAATGGTTTCACACTTTTTCTTATATAATCGGTCTCAGTCGAGCTTGAATAACGCGTAACGTACGACCGACTAATGAGCGTCAGGAGTGATACACGCTAACCGCAATTAACAACGATAATTGTTATTTCTGGCTTTTCTACTTCTATGAATTTAATTTTGGGGTTTACCTGAGTGGTTTTTAGAAATAAGTAAGTATTTAAAATTCATCTATATTTCCTCTCTGAAAGGATTTTATTCTTTAAATTTTATTTTAACATTACATCTATTATAAATGATTAACTGTTATTATTTATATTTGCAAACCTTTCTTAAATTAATATTATATTACATTATGCATGAATGCACGAATAACCTTCATTTAGTATAATTGTTTATTTACATTTTAATATTATATATATATAACTATTAATGTTATCGATATAATTATTATTTTTAGTATAATTGAAGCTTTTATTTCTTTTTAAATCGTTATACTAGGCCGTTCCGAGTGAAGATCTCCTCCTAATTGTTTATAATTATATTTATGACGGAACATATCATGTAGGGTTTTTCTAAAAAATTCTTAAAATTTTCGTCCCAACATGTATACGGTCTCGATTTCCTTTTCTTCCGATATGCCAAAACCATTCCACTATTTTCTTTGTTTATCGATCACCTTTCTAATGACACGTCCTCCCCAATTCCATTTTAAAGTGCGGATGCTACAGCATTGATCACTTATTTTTTCTTTAATAGTCTTTAATCTAATTTTGTCTAGTTTTATATATATATATATATATATATATATATTTATACATATATATATATATAAATATAATAATAATATACAAGTGTAATGAGTAAAGTGGAACTACTTTTTAATAAATTCACTAGTTTACTACGTATTTCGTATTATTATTTTTTTTTTGTTTTTGAAAAACGTTATCAATTTAGAAGTTTGAAGTTGTTTTCATATATTAATTAATTAATTTTTTATTTTATTTCAGATTAGTTAAAAACATATTAAATAAATAATTAAAATTGATTGCTTTCGTTAAAAAAAAATTAAGCCTTTTCTAATACATTACCTTCCATATGTTCAGTCTTAGTTTTAAAAAACATTTCATTTTCTTTTTTAAATATAAGAAATTTCGCATGTATTATATTTTTACGTTTATTCGTGAATACCGCGTAACATTTAGTGTACAGTTACCGATAGTATGTAAATTTTATAGCGCAATAACGTTTTTCAAATCTAGATTCTAATTTAAGGAAACGCGTAAAAATCGGTTGAAAAGTGTTATTATTTCTCACTATGCGTGAACGATACAAATTTATGCTTTTATTTGTATATATATTTTAAATAAGTACCACAATAAACGAGCATCTATATCTCTATCTATCTAATAATATTGAATATATGTTCATTAATTTTGCGATGTTTCGGTTATTAAAGCAAGTTAATACCACTGTACAATGTGCTATGGTTGTTTTCTCAACTGTACACGTTATGTTTATTTTTCAGTTTCAAATAATATTATAGTAACTAATACGTAACGAAACTAATTCATTAAAAAATAATTTCTAAATATTTTTTCACCGAAGTTAGTCCCCGGATTAATGTTTGTTAGAAAGTAGTTCCGTACTAATAATATGATTTAACAAAATAAAATAAAAATACTTTTTCATCGTGTTACATTATCCTTTATAAAAACAGTCTAATAGTTAGTCTTGATGATTCTGTAGCCTTTGTATTAAATATATTGTGGTAAGTTATAATTTTTAGTTATCTGTTATACTTCTTCAACTAGAATAGCACAAACCGTAAATTTACACGATCTTAGATTTTTTTTTTTTTTTTGGTTCCCCAGTCCGCACTTATACGGTGGGGCAAATGTATTAAATAAATTGTGTTTATAAGGGTGCAGGAAATTAGTGTTCTTAATGGATAACTGTGTGTAAGTGTTGACTAGCTGAAACAAAAGAACATTCAGTATAATACAAAATATAAATAGGAGTGTGTGGTAGTTTCCTGCAATGTGTAACTTAAAAATAGGATGGAATAAGGGATGAGAAACATAGTCCCCTAGACCATCAAGAATGTGTGTAAAATTAGTTTTGTGTAGTATATGTGTAAATATAAAAATGAATGTTGTACAAACAAAAAATATACACGTGCACATATATACATGCACATACAATTTAAGATAATGATTAAAAAAAAAGTAATATTGCTAAGATAAAGATCAAGCTAAAGAAAAATAAATAAAAGGTTACGTCTAAATATCATACAGAAGAAAAAAAAATTATATTATCAAAATTAAATTTATTATAAAACAAGGATGAAGACAAGACTGAATGAAATAACTCAAGGAGTGCAACTGCAAACAAAGTAAGCAGGCACAAAGATATTCTTAAAAATACTGATAAAAAGTCAATTACGAACATGTTAACTATTCAATAAGGAAAGTGTATTTAATTATAAAAAGTAAAAAATATATATATATAGGTACATATTATATATATACAAATTATAAGAAAAACAATTGTAGCCAATGTTATTAATGTTGCATGTAACGGTATTACAAAATGGATGGAGGCAATGACCATGAGAAAAAAAAATGCGGATTCACGGTTGAATTAAAACATTAAAAACATGACAAAAGGTTGCTAAAAATTTTACGTACCAGTTTTAAATTTTCTTAGCATAGACAACTCCATATATGACAGAAGGCCGGCATGGTTATGTTTAGAAAATACAAGAGGTTGTCCTCTATGTATTTTAAATTTATTTCTAAGATCATCAAACAGGGGACAAACAAACATTAAATGTTCAATATCATCTACAATACCAAAGGAGTCCTCGCTGGAACAGCAAAAGGTACACCGAGAACTGAAGGCAAGATGGAACCTATGCAGATATGAACCAAATTTACCATGACCAGAGAGCACCTGGGCATTGTAAAAGTTAATATTAATATTTTTAAGTTTACAACGCTCCAAAACCTTTGGGAAAAACACAACGGTTTTCCTTCCAGTCGAACAACTGTCCCACCTAGCTTGCCAAATATCAATAAGTGAGGATTGAATATATTTTTTTAGGATAGAACACTAGGAAATGATTCCAAGATATGCGGATCAATATTAAGGAACTGGAAATTCTTGACACAAGCAACGTCTCTAACAAATCTAAATTCTGAGATGATAGAGGTGCCAATGACAAAAAGATCCAGTGGCATGATATTGGATATAACATTAGCAGCAGAGGTGAGACAGGTTCGGTATAGACATGGAATACTAAGAAGAAACTTCCTCTGGCACTTGATAAGATAAGAGAGCATAAAACATTTGTATTAATATAAACAAGAGAGCCATATGCAAAGTGACTGTATCAGCCCCTTATAAAAAATGACCCTCTCCCTATATTTAAACTCAAAAGTGTTGGGCTGCAATCTTTTGAGCTTAAAGAATATGGAGTCGCATTTCCTGCGGATATACTCAATATGTGGAATAAAAGATAACTTGTGATGTAATATTAGACCAAGATATTTAAGACGATTTGTATGGTTAATTGGCTAACTTGAGATTAACTTTAAATTTTTAACAGAATGTACAATTCTTTGATCACCAAAAACAATAAAATTGCACTTGGGTACAGAAAAAGACAAACCTAAATCACTAATTATATTTTCTAAGAATTTGCAAACGATTTCAATTAAATTAAGATCATAATGCTTGTCAACCTTAGCTATCAAACAGAGATAATCAGCGTAGGAAACCAGTTCAAATTCCTTACACGTAACGGACAAAAATTGCTCCAATTTAAGATGAACTCTGAAATACAAAATATTCTACAGTGTTGGTCCCAAGACAGAACCCTGGGGCACCCCACACACCAGTCTTCTGTAACCAAATGTTATTCTCGTAGTAATATGTGTATTCCTAAAGCAACGGTAGAAAAAGTAAGAAACATTATTGACAAATTAGTAGCTGAAAAATCATGTGGTAACGATAATATAAGAATTAAGGATATGAAATATGTGAAGGATAAAATATCGAAGAAAATAACAAACTTAATAAATAAAGCGTTAGAAAATGGAATGATACCGCAAGGATTTAAAACATCACTAATAAGACCGATATATAAAAAAGGAAAACATAACGAAGTCACAAACTATAGACCTATTGCAATAAACAATGTTACAGCAAAAATAATTTAAAAGTATGTAGGATCATACTTAGTAAAATACTTACAGGAAAATGATGTTATTGATAGAAATCAATATGGGTTTCAGAAAAACAAATCAACATCGCAAGCACTTGGCGACTTTGCTGAAGAGGTAAGGACAAATCTGGAAATGCGAAATAAAGTGATAGTGACGTTCATTGACTTAACAAAGGGTTTTGACACAGTGAACCACGATAAATTATTAATAAAATTGAATAACATAGGTGTAACGGGTAAAGTCTGGAATTGGTTTAAAAATTATCTGAGTGATGATAGAAAGAGCGTAGTAAGTATACCCGGAGTAAAAGGAATTGAATTTAAAATGAGAAATGGTGTACCGCAAGGGAGCAACTTAGCCCGATCTTATTTAATATACATGTAAATGGTCTGCAAAAATATTTAAATTATAGTAAAATATATGCTTTTGCCGATGACATAGCGATAATAACGACAAATATAAAAATAGCCGTTGAAAATATGCAGAAAGACTTAATACAAATTAGCATATGGGCCCATGACAATAACCTGATAATAAATACTAAAAAAACAAAATGTATGTTCTTCAAATCTATGATGGATATAGAAAGATACAAGCCTATATTACAGATGCACTCGAATGATTGTGTCCATTACATGAAACAGGAGAACAAGTGCAGTAACAAAGATTGCGAACAAATAGAAATGGTACGAGAACACAGATACTTGGGTGTAATTATTTACGAAAATTTAAGATGGAATAAACACATAAGTTCTGTGGAAAAAAAAATTCGAGCAACATTGCCAGCATTGTATACATTACAAAACTACGTTAGCAAAGAAACATTAAAAATAGTATATTATGCGCTGATAGATTCACGATTAAGATATGGTGTGCAGGCATGGTGTTTAGCTAAGAAGTATTATACTGTACGTATCGATCGTTTACAGAGAAAATCCTTACAACTAATTACAAGAGATAATGATAGTAAATTACATAAACTTTTGAAGGAGGAAAACATGCTGGATATAAAAGGACTGTGCTTAATGGTTAGAATGTTGGATTATATTAGAAATCGGAAACCTGTAAAAGTTAGGGAAAGAAAAGAAATAACATATGATCTAAGGAAGATACAAAAATATCATACTCAAATACCGAAATCGAAGCATGGAAATCAGACAGATGTGTACATATTGCCGCGTATGATGAACGAGATACCAGAAGAAATATTGAGCGAAAGGGTGAAGAGGAAACTAAAACGTGAATTAAAAAAATGGTTACAAAATAAGGAAAATGTGGATAAAATACTATAAGAATAATGAAATGACGAGGATTATGAAATACAAATATAGAATGATACAATGCGGATGTCAGGGTTCTACTACCGATTGGAAAATTAAAATTTTGGTGTAAATGGGAGTCTATATGTGGTTGATTAGAGTGGAAATATATTGTTTGCAAATTGAAAGTTAATATGAATTAAAACTACTCTAACAGATGTATACATGTATCTGTGTGTGTGTGTGTGTGTGTGTGTGAGCATGGTACTGATCAGTACTTAAGCTCACTTTGGCAGTTAAGTTAGAGAGTATGTGAGAGTGTAAATGAGTTATAATTATATAAATAAACGGTAATTAAAGAAATCAATATAATAAATGTAATCAAAATAAAAATTTATATTAAGCGTAAATGTATAATATTAAATCATAATAAATGTAATTACCCGTCGACAAGCAAAAGCTTGACGGGATAAGTAGTATTAAAATAATTGTATTATGTCGTATGAGTGTTGTTGTGTTGTTGTGTGTATACATGAGGTGTGATTATCAGTGTATATATCATTATTACATTTATCACAAATATACGTTAAAAAAAAAAAAAAAAACCAACAGAGCTACCAACTGCTAATGAAGCATATCTATTAGCAAATCTTAGATTAGGTTATTATGATAATATTATATACGTAAATCTACGTAAGTTTGAATTAATCATACATTAAGGCCGCGCTCACATCGGATACGAATTGCTATCGTACGTAAACGTACGACAACGGTCGTACGAATTGAGTGCGCACACTGTACTCGTTCGTTCGTACGAACTGGGTGTTTTTCTCAGTTAGTATGTGCGTATGAAGAAAGAAACCTTATTTTATATATATATATATATATATATATATATATATATATATATATATATATTCTCGTATATATATATTTATATATATATATATATATATATTCTCGTATATATATATATTTATATATATATTATTTATATATATATATATATGTGTGTGTGTGTAATATATATATTATATATATATATAATATATACATTATATATATATATAATTATATATACATATAATATATATATACATACACACAGAAAAAAAACAACGATAAAAACCGCGAATAGAAATAATACACTAAATAATAAACAAGCTATGCGGATCTAAACAAGAAGCAGCGGCATACAAAAATATCATTCAAACGTACGAATACGTAGGAAATATCCCAACTTGTTGGGATCGAATTCGGATGTCGGATCTATACACACGTATACGTACGACTAACTTACATCCAGTGTGAGCGCTCTTAACCACTTCAAAGAATTGGGATCGTTCGTACGAGTGATTTTCGTACGAAAACGGATGCAATGTGAGCATGGCCTAATGCAATTCAACAAATTACGATAATTTTAAATTAGGGAAAATTTGATTATAATTTAAAGTAAAAAGTCAACATCTCACAAAACCAATTACATAAATATGAAAATTGCGCATAATAATACATTAGTTAAATGACCCTTTAATTTAAAATATGATTTTACGTTTAATTTTTTTTTTTTTTAAATTATTATTATTATTTTTTTTTAAATATTATGTAAATCTTCATATGCCGTTTGTAACTACCAGGGTTATTACAGCATAAGGAGACATGTGTCTAGTTTATATGTATGCTAGGAGTCCGCTTTCTCTTGCAAAAGCCAGAATGCTATCTATTGATTGAGGGTTGTTTGAGAGTATTTCGTATATCAGGCCCTGTATTTTGTGTTTTAACCTGTGCGGCGTGAGTGTTTGGCAGTTGAAGATTAAGTGTGTGACTGGTTCTGTTAAATGTCCACATAGGGGCCCAGTTTGTTGGTGGAGGGCTTTTGGTATAAAGATAATTGTGTGATACTGTATGACCCACACGTAGACGGTTTAGGGTACCATATTCTTTTCTGCTTGTGCCATCTGGAGGCCACCAAGGTTCTATGGTTGATTTTATGCTCCTAACGAAGCTTGATTAATAAACATGAAAACATATTGTACTTATAAAATTCAGGATCCTAATAAAAGTAAAAAATTATTATAGTAGTAGCTTTAATTTGTGTATTCGCCTTCTTAAATACATATGTAAATAATTTAATTTATGTTTTGTAAATATTCGTTCTATCTCGTGTACTATTTCAAAACAAGAAAGACGTAAATTGTACACCAGAACAATATGTATACATATATATTTATTTATCAAAAATTACATACTTGCTATCATTCAATTTACATTTATTCGTAGATTATAAAAACACGAAGTGGGAAGTGTTCATAATCGCACTGCAAACTGTTTTTAATTATCACCATGCAATACTCATAACTTTACATAAGCTACTAACCTCGTCAAAAGTATCGCATGAATCCAAATTATATAAAAACAAATTTTTTTACTATCGCCTCGAAATAAATGGTAAAAATTTGTAATAACGTAGTTAGAATTAACATAAATTTGTAAATAATATTAACTTACCTTTCACATTTAATCAAGGATTCTCAAACGGAACAACATTTCGCACAAACATTAAAACATGAGCGGCGACCTTTGACACGAAAAAAATTGAGATACACATTCTGAAAAAAACACAACAACGCGTCGATTATAATTATTACAAAAACAAATTTAACAATAAACACGTAAAATTAGAAGGATAAAAATTTACATTATCTACATCGTACGATAAAAAGAAGATATTTTTTTTAATCGATTTCTCGTAACCTTTTGAAATTTTTTTTATAAATGTAGTCTTTTTGGCCGTTCAAAGTGAGGATGGAACAAATGAAAAAGCGTTTGTGAAATTTACGAATAGAATAAATATAATCGCGAATAAAAATTAAAATTTGAACGGTGTGGAATGTAGTGGCATGTAGTGATGTTCTAAAAATAAATAAACAACAAAAAAGTTAGTTAAGCTCACTAAATTTATATAAAAAAAAAAGAGACTACAAAGCTTTTACGATATTAAGCCATTATCAAGTGACCGAAAGAAATAAAACATACAAATAGATACAATTTATAAAAAATATAAAAGAAAAAAAAATAAATAAATAAAACTAAGAAAATGCATATTTTAGATGTACAATATTGCAAAAAATAGTGAAGTGAAAAAACAGGTTTGATCGTAAAATAATCTGATAGTGAAACACAATCGAAAAATCAGCAATATAAAATTTATACATAAACAATTGCATTAGATAATCAGAAAAATAAAAACACGATGTCTAATATAAAAAAAATCGATTAATTTTATAATATACTACTTAAAACCAATTCGTTGTCAAAGTTTATTATTTTATTTTTTATGGTAGTTTTAAATTTTTTTGTTGTTTTCCTGTATATGCAAAATTTTATAATTTCGATTAACATTATTGATTTTGTGTTTTAATTTTTTACAATATTTTCCAAATAATGATTTTTCATCATTCTTCACATATGAATTTAAATGTTCTTTAAATCCTATTGCGAATTGTCTGTATGCTTTTCACATTGATTGCAATTTAATTTATATATTCGTGAATTATACCGACCGATTAGATCTCTCTGAAGCGAGTCCCACAAATGTGCTCGCTCTTTTAAAGGAGCGGAGCGGTCACGCTCTTTTATTTTGAACGACCAGCTGTTTTTTTTGCTCTTTGGCCAATGAATGAGCACATTTCCCAGTGCACAAATGTATTAAACATACAAGAATATTACATAATCTTATTTTTAGTATGCTATGAAAAATCAGCAAACATTTTGCATTATTGAAAAAAATTTTATAGAAAAAACGCGAAAAAAACGAATTTTTAAAAATATCATTTTTAGATAGCAAGTATATGTATGTGTGTGTGTGTTATGTGGCTTTTCTTCTGCAATCTTAGAAAAAATTTAAATAATAAGCAGTACTTATATTGCAGTAGCTAAACCCTGTTAACTACTTAACTATATTACTCGATATTGCACGTATAATGCTTTCATATTTCGTTAATTTGTTCTCTGTGGCTTCAGTTTGAAATGACGTCCGATGATCCAATATATTTGGCGTTTTTTTTTTCGCATTTAAACAATTTTATGATCGATATGTATGTTAAAAAAAGATTTAATAAGACAAATACAAAATAAATCACTCGAGAAAGATGCTACAAATAAAGATAAACAGACGATAGACATTTTTCATAATAATAATAATGATATTATTATTATGTGCTTTGATGCGATAAGGATGTTTGGCTGCAGTATAATATGAAGGAAACACACATGCTTTATAATCATACATATGTGAAAGTATGGGCGAGTATTAGCGCACTCGATGTAAATAAATAATTTATATCATTTACTTAGATTTTTATTTATTATTAATTATATTATTCTTATTTATCGTTTTAATTATTTACCGTACAGAATTCAGTTGTTTATAAAATGTGTAGTAATTACCGTTAGTAAGCGATTAAGTTTGAAAAGTTACTTGTACGTTGGTCTGAGCGAGGTTTGGTGAATGGCATGTATATTGTTTATTGAATTATTTATTTTATTATTAAAAAAAAAAAAACATATTTCTCCCTAAACCATTTGCATAGTTTGTATATAGCTTTATACTAACCTGTTCCTACCTATAGTATTATTCATTAGGGAGGTGCAGCTGAATATTAGCTAAACCTATTGTGTTCATTGCAAAAAACATTTCCCAGCGGTATTTCTAATAATATTTTGAATAAATCCATTTTAAATGTGCGGCAATTGTACGAGTTGAACATTGTAAATTTCTTAAGAAAGCATAAAGATTATTTCAATGTAGCAACGGTGAAAACAAGAACTGCCGGTATAGAACCGCGCTTTAACACGTCTCATTGCCGCATGCAGGCCATTTACGCCGCGGCTGTGGCCTCCAATTTAATTACGCGGCCCGTAAAAGTAAACTCGGTTAATTATAAACATCGACGTCGTAAAGGCTTCTTACGTTTTTAGTATGTATATTACGATAAGATTCCTAGTTATTTAATTTTACTACATTGCAGTTGTGTGCATATGATTACATTTTAAAATGTAACCGGGATTTCTTGTATTTATTTATCTGTTATTTTTAGATCTTATTATTACAATTTTAATGTTGTAATTATATTTCCAATATTATTATTATTATTATTATTATTATTATTATTATTATTATATGCTTTAATAAAGAAATAGCTAATATTGTAGCATTCTGTGTAATATTTTAAATAAATTCATTTGATTATTATTATTGTTATTAAATGAAGAGGGCTGATTTGCATACATATTCAATAATCGAATAATACAGTAGGTTTCGTCCAAATTGAAATAATAGTAAAACACTCCCCTATTTTATTTTATTTTTATTATTTAAAAATAATAATAATAATGCGTAGAAGAAACCTAATTTTTCAGTAATCGGATCCTTGCGTAGGAAGACGAATATTCGAAGAATTAGTACTTTGCCGGCTTCCTTATACGTTTGGTTGAAGACTTTATTATTTTTCCCTGTATTACTTTGTCATACGCGAAGTGTTACCAATTAATTCTAGGAAAATTGACGTAAAATTGCGTATATTGTCTGTTGTTTACGATACGAACTGAAAGTGAACTTATTTTTTACACGAGAAGTTTTGAATGACAAACATTAGGTCATTGAAATATTCGTTTTCTGCTCATCGCTTATCACCGAGTTCACTTTTTGATAATACGCGATGAAAGTTCGAGGGAGACAAATTGACAAACGAAAATACGTTAAACGGTCGTCAGTTTTTAACTGGGCGTTGGTGTATCTAACTTTATTAAATTATTTCATCCATCGTAAAACGGGTAAAAGTTTATTTGGATAATTTATTTTTATACCGCAAATCAGGAGGTTAATTAATCATCATTTCGTTAAGTTTCAACTTTACTTTATTCCGCGATATTTCATTAATTTAAAATACCGACACGAAGCGGAAAGGTACGTGTTATCGATTAATTATCAAAACTTGTAGAGAAGCTTAGTTTAAAACATAAATGACTATGAATTTGATTCTCTTAAATTACGTATTTAAAAATATTTAATTTTAAGTTATTTATACATTTTATATATATATATATATATATATATATATATATATATATATATAATATATATATTATATATATATATATATATATATATATATATATATATATATATATATATATATATATATATATATATAAGCATCGACATGAGATACTATGTCGGAGGCGTTTCAAACTGCCAATAATAGAGATGCATGGAAAAAAACTATAACTTGCATAATAATACATGGTGTGACCACGTCCGGACGTAAGGTAATGGACAGAGATTATGAGTGATATATAGATAAGGAACGGTATCGAATGTGTATGTGTGTAAATGTTTAAAATAACGTTAGTCAATGTAATTTAAAAATGTGAACTATGTAACATATATGTGTACGTTCATTAGAGAATGATGTGGTATAGAGAGTGATAATAACGATCTGCTGATTGGTCGACCCCGATACCGTAATTGTAGTGAACTCTAATAGACTATACGCGATCGTTCGTAATTTAACCAAAATTATTATTTTTTTACCTTAATTAAAACTTTGTCCTATTATAAATTTTCGATGTTCGATAAATATCTTTACCGAAAAAAAAAATGTTCGCCATATTTAACAAATTAAATAAAATGTTTTAGCGTTTTCTTCTGTTATTATCGTTACATCATTTAATTTTATTATTTCATTGTGCAATAACGTTAATTATTTAATGGTTATACTAATTATATCGCATCGGCAATTGAAATACGTACCTATTATATGATTTAGGCTCGATTTTTTAAAAAAATCTATTACAAAAAATACAACGGCGAAAAAAATTTTTTCAATATAATATTATTATTTTTATCATCATCATCAAAAATTTATATCTCGTCATTTAAGAGCAAATTAATAAATTTCGACTGGACAAGCATATTGTAAATTAATCGACGGTTATGTATTTTTTCCCCTTTAATCTAATCTTTCACTATGGAGCATTTCAAATGGGAAAACGTTAAAATCACTAAATTTTTTATATATAAAAACACCACTAAGCTTTTCGGCTATTTTAAGTGAACATTTAAAAAAAAATGCACAATATGTAAAAAATATAAAATAAAAAGTAAGGAAATACTGACATTATAAAAAATAGTAAAGTGAAAAACATTTATAAAATAATGTGATAGTGAATGGGGTGAACAACGCAATCGACAACGCAGTAATGTAAAATTTATATATAAACAATAACAAATAGCCAGAAAAATAAATACCTTCCTGATTAGTACAAAAATTTATTCTTATTGAACAACAAAACTATCAACAGTTATGCAATTGGCGAGGATTACAGATTTCATAACAGATGGTTTTAATCAAAATAAACACACAGGATTACTTCTTATAGACATTGAGAAAGCCTTTGATACTACATGGCATCTCGAATTAATATATAAATTAAATCGACTAAATTTTCCGAATTATATCGTTAGACTTATTAAATATTATTTAACAAATAGGAAATTTACGGTAAAAAGAAATAATTGTAACTCTGCGGCAAGGTTTATCTTAGCTGGAGTACCTCAAGGGAGTATACTTGGACCCTATCATTTTCTCTTATTTATTAATGATATTCCCAAGGATAAACACCTTCAGATGGTGTTGTATGCGGATGATACGGCTATATATTGTACGTCGTATCGTACAGATAGTATTCAAAGAAGGCTAAACGTAGGATTTAAGAAATTAAGATCATACTTCAATAAATGTAAAATTAACATAAATGTTGATAAAACATAGTCAATATTATTTACAAAAAGAAGACCTAACTAACTCCTATAATAATTAAACAACACACACGTAGAATGGAAGACTCAGATCAAATATCTCGGTGTTATTCTAGATAAAGGTCTTACCTTTTCTAAACATATAGAACACGCCGTTAATAAAATTCATGACTATTTAAATTATATCCTATCTTTAATAGGAACTGCTACGTTAATAGCGCAAATAAGCTAATTATCTACAAATGTATCTTAAGACCGATAATGTTGTATGCGTGTCCTGTGTGGTCTTACGCAAGTCTGTCTAACTTATTTAAATTCCAAACCACGCAAAATAAATGTTATAGAATCATTCTTAAAGCTCCGTTTTATGCTAGAATAGTTCGTATGCACAGAGTTTTGAAATTACCATATGTGCATAAAGTAATAAATCAGCAAAACTAAAAAATTTTTTAATGATTGTACCCTAATCCCATTATAAACAGCATAGGAGACTACACTCGCACTAGTCTCCAATTAAAATATAAGAAATATAAACATAAAAGAGTTAAACATACATGATGCTATATAGTTATTATTTAAGTTTAAGTTTATTTTATGTATACAGTTATTTATTTTTCTCTTCATTGCTACTCTGATCGTCTGTTATCTCATATTCCATTTTATTATATACTTATTTCATGCGGGTTTTGGTGGTGGTTTTTCCTGCAGTTTATTTGCTATAAGCTTCGTTTCTTTTATAAACCAAACAAAATATTACACCGTTTAATCACTAAAAAATTGTTTATTGCGAAACTTCAAATGACGTACTTGTCGGAAAGCTTCGGAATAAACAATTTTTTAGTGATTAAACGGTGTAATATTTTGTTTGGTTTATAATTAATAAAATCATTACTCTTCGATATATTCAACATTCGTTTCTTTTATTTATATTATTATTTACATGGCGATACACGAGGAGAATTATTTCGGTACGTGTAGATGATAATTGTTGTTTCTTATTTTAAATGTAAAAATATACTTTTTGTTTATTTATTATTTATTTATTTAAGCTTTCATGATTGATTACCGTACATTTAATAAATTCGAAATTTTTTCGATATAAATCGGGTCTATTTTTCGATTTTGAAATTTTCAAAGTATAATTTAATAAGTTTTTAAAATTACGTGTCGTTCGAACAACGTGGCACAAACACAATAAGAGGAAAATCGGGAATAATTTTATGGATAGAAAAAAATATTATACCTTTTAAAGAAGAAAATTAATTAAATAAATCGTATTAACAAACTCTACCATATTTACGACTAATAACAAAACGCTATCAATATTACTCATATAATTATCCTCTTCAATAACTTTAAACCGGCGGTCGTTGACCCTACACCTTAAGAAAAGTTTAACTAGATTTTTTTCTTAAATTCATTTTATAATGTTAGAACAAGTTTTATCTCTCTTCTTTTTTTTTCTTTTTTTCGTTAAATTACAGTAAATATTAGCAATTATGACCCAGTATTCTGCAAAAAATACTGATAATGCTCCATCGGGAACTTGGACCAACATTAAGAATGTGCCAGCGATACGGGAACCAGTATCAAGACAATATCTGGCAGCGCTTTTAGGTACTATTTTTATATTTTTCCGTTTGACACACACATACACATATGTATATATATATAAAAGCCTTTATTTCCATTATTTATAACATACCCATGTATAATATTCTATATATTATAACCTTAATACTTATATAATAAATATTATGTAGTACACTATATTTAAAACAGGAAATTTGAGCCCGTTGTCGAGCATTTATATATACACGTATATACATACATATATATGAGAGAGAGAAATAATGATAGAAGTATAAAAGATGTTAAAAGACGAATAGAACAAGCGAAATGTTCATTTAATAACAAAAATCAATATCAAAAAATGAAAACATCAGTACGGATGTCCGAAAAAAATTTGCAAAAACACACGTTCGGTGTGTGCTTAATTACGGTTGTGAAAATTGGTGCTTAACAGCGCGGAAAATAAATATGCTGAATTCAATGGCATGTGGATTTGCCGTCGTCTTGGAAAGAAACGAAAACGAACAAAGAAATCGCGGATTGAATACATGAAAAAATAAGTTTAATAAATCATATTAAAAAAATCGGAAAATAAAACTGTTAGAACATGTAATAAGACATTATAAAAAACATAACAGAGGGTAAAAGAGGAAGACCAAGAACATCTATAATGGATAGTGTATAACTGTATACGATCATCTGAATATAAGTAAATATCGACAACTTCGGATAATGGCTACCAACGGAGTACAATGGCTGCAGAGAGAAGGCATCGTCTTTAGCGATACATATATATATATATTTATATAAAATGTATGTACACATAGACATAAGTCTCCAAAAAATCAGCATTAATTAGTATAATGGAGATATATAATTAAAACATTCATACAGTATCTGCGAAGCTTTATTATTATTATTAAAATAAAACTTTCATATTTCAGCAACCCATGAAATTAAAGTGCAATAAAATAAAAAAAATCATATAGAAAAATAATTTCATTATTTGGATCCTACTGTTGATTCAAAGGAAAAAACAAATCATTAAACTTGATTACACAAGCAAAAAAAAAAGACATCAGGACAGCTTGTAGATAAAACTTCAATTCTCCCATCAACTTTCTCCGCAATATACATTTAAAAAAAATTATTTAATTAAGATTTTCCAAATAAAAATAGCAAATAATTGTTTGAAATAATTGCGCAGCTTCATTGGTGTCTATGTGTACCGGCGCTGTTGGCGGATGGTCCTCTCCAGCTGGACCGCAACTAATGAACGGTTTCGCAACAGATTTAGGAGGCATCAGAAGACTGACCGGACCCGAGGTGTCGTGGATAACGTCTTTAATACACTTAGGCGCGCTTTGTGGATCCATACCGGCGGGACAGTTATCGTTTACTTGGGGTCGTAAAACATTTCTGTTATCATTGGCAGTCCCGCTAATCGTAGGATGGCTTATGATTATGTATAATTTCGATAGCGTAAGAGATTATTATTTAAACGCCGACGTATATATATATATATATATATATCGTATAAGTTTAAACTCTTCGATCACACATCAGCTTTTTATACAAAATGATAAAATAGTTAAATAAAGTACAGTTGGTACTTTAACTTTTAAGATGCGGGATGTTCCGTATATGGTACAAAATAACGCAAGAAGGAGAAAATGTAATATTTTGTGCACAATAACGCTCTTTAGATGATCCTATGTAATCTTTAAAAATATTATTAGAATGAAAATAATCAAACAAATGTTCTTTACTATGAAAATAGACAATTTCGTTAGCGTTAAAAAAATATTTCGTGTACCATATAATGAACACTGTGACTTAAAAAGTTAATATAAATATAAATAAATAAATAAATAAATTTAATCTCTGATTTTTTTTTAAGATTATTTTATAATTTTTGAAAAAATGTTTCAAACTTTCGATATACAAATCCGGATCTACCGATGTAACAATTGTCAAATTAAAACCGCGAGTGATCGAACACCTTTTTTCCCCTTTACGATTGGAAATAAAGTCGAAAATTTGGAAAGTCGAAAAAAACGATTTTTCTCCATTCGCAGGTATGGATGCTATACGCGGGAAGATTTATGACCGGCATCAGTTACGGTAGCTTAAACGTCGCCTTACCGATTTACAATAACGAAGTTTGTTCGGATAAGGTAAGAGGTCGTATCGGAATATTTTACGATTTGATGCAGTGCGTCGGTATTATATGGGTATACGTTTTCGGCGCGTTCACTTCGCTTTATTGGTGCACTTTCTCCTGTCTCTTAATACCGATTATATTTTTCGTTACATTCGTCTGGATGCCGGAATCTCCTACATATCTATACAAGGAAAACAGAAGAACAGATGCCGTGCGCTCGATCAAGTAACTATACAACTTTCATTTATTATTCCGTATTTTTCTATTTCCTACACACTCTGCACCTAAGTAAATAATAAATTCACAATCGTTTATGATTACCGTCGACGCGATAGCCTAGTGGCTAGAGCACGGACATCTGTGGTAATAATTTGACCTAGGTATATATATTTACTGACCTATTCCAGTATCTGGTCATCTAGTTTTATTTGTAACCTTTGCAGTGTATTTATCATGATCTTCGTTTTATTAATGTTTATAGTTAACGCTAAAATAGTCGCTGTGGCATAGTGACGGTCGGGGGTTCAAAACCAACACGCGAAATAGAAAGTTTTAATCATTATTTAATTCTTAATTATCACCGAAAAGGCAGTGGCACCCTACTCCGTATAATATCATATGCACGCGCATTTTGTCTGTCTGCCTGTCTGTTGCGATTTAACTCAAAAACTATTAAAGCAATAATGATGAAATTCGTATAGCTTATACCCTACGTTATTGAATTCGTTCTAAGCGTTGTTTCAGATTAATATCACAAATAGAACACAAATTACAATAATTTTAAGTTTTTAACGGACGGATATATATACATACGTACACGTATACAGTATATTGCGTTAGGGGCGTGGCCGAAATAACGGACGGATATATACACATACATACATATATATATATACACGTATACTATACTAATATATAAACCTGTTAAAAGAAAGAGACAGAAATATATATTAAAAAATAATTACACAGGCGAAGCCGTGGGTAACTTGTAGTTTTATATATATATATATATATATATATATATATATATATATACATATATATATATATATTATATATAATGGTTTAACTAGAAACATATATCTTCTCTAAATAAACCATTCCTACAATTTGAATACGTAAAACAAACGAGAGTATAATTTCACGACTTATTGTGCAATTAATTAAAAATAATAATAAACCAGTTGATGATATAATAATTTTAATCTCTTTAACTTTCAACGATTATAAATCGACACACTGCTCGATATAAACAAATTATAGCGTACGGGGAAATGCGATAATATTATTCGCGCGTTTCGTTGTCGTTAAACACCGATTACTGTAGAATTCGGTTATAGTAAAATTTCGACGTTTGACCTTATCCATGAACGATAATGAGGGTGAAGATCGTGGTCGCGGTGAAAGGAAGTGTGTTATTTATCAGTAGCCTGATCCTATTAATTGGCATCTGTTATATCGCTTTAAAATATACGTGTGTTGACAATACTTTAAAAAGAAAAAACAAGAATTATTGCTATCGCTAAAATTCAGAACGTGGTAAATAAAAGTTTCATAATTAAACGCTTGAAAATGTAGAACAATTGATAATTAAAAGCGCAGTTCGCGATTAATGTCGGAATAACGTAGACTGAAAAATTAATTCTTTCATTGAGTCACGATATCCACTATACGGTATGTGAAATTTACATGATAATAAAAAAAAAAATTTCGACATGAAATGTCTCAATTTTAAAAATATTTATATAAATACACTGAAAATTATCTATACTTCACCTAAGAAACATAATAGACCCCTGTACAAAATTTAAAATTTTGAGCTCAAACTTAATATTGTACGACTAAACGGGTTAAAGCACACTAGTTATCAATATTTCTTATCGACGAAATCCAATCAAAATAATATTTTATTTATCGTAAAACGGGAATTTTTCTAAAATCAAGGAATACGTCGGTCGCACTGAATTTATTATGTTTTTATGATTTCAAGTAAATTTAATCATTGTCTGACCGAGAGATTAGTCATTGCACGATGAGACATTTGTAGGAACGGTTAAACGAACACGATAAATTAAATATTAAAGAAAAACGTTATTCACAAATTTCTTTCTTTGATTTGTAACCGTGCCGTATTCTTTTCCCAGGGGCACGGAAGGAATGGTATCGTATTATATTTAAGGAATTGAGATTCGTAATATTGAGAAATAGAAGGAGCTTAGCTTCAGAGGAGGAGATGCGCTGAAGTATGCTAGGACGACTATTAGGAAGATCGACGAGCTTACGTTGGAAAGCATTAGTCGAGAAGGAAGTAAGGATGTGAGTGATGGTAAGGAGAGTACGTTCTTCTTTTCTATACAGGAACTGATACGTAAAACGCGTATGACGTATCGAACAAGGAAGTGAGTTCACCTGGATGTCAACGTTATCCAGTTTGTGAGTCATAGCGAGGAAGAATAGTAAATGGTTCCGTTATGCGACGGCGCAAGCAATGGAATTTTGTGTTTTTACTCCATCTGTGTGCAATATTTCATGGTCCTTATAAATGTTCAGAAAATTCTGGAACGAGTACTGGATAATAGATTGTTGTGATGATGGAAGGTTTAGGACAGAAGCGTCACATATTAGAGGAGTGGACATAAAAGAGGCAATACACAGTAGGTTGGTTTTAAAGTGGAGGCAAGTTAATATCACGATTGCAGGGGATGTTTGTAATTTTGTTATGAAAGAATAAATTTGAATCAGAAATAGATTGGTAGTGGTAATAAAACATTGTAGAGATTCTCGCAGATCCAACAACTGAGACTGAGTGAATGTGGAATTTAAGGAGAAAAACGTTTTTCCACTCCTCAGTAAATAGCCACGTCCGAAACTATGGTTTTTTAAATTCTTGAAATTCAAATTTTCATATGTTTATACTTTTACATTTAGATATTTTAATTTACTCTAATTTATCTCAATTCTCGATTAAGCGTAACCTTTAATAAGTCGTACAGAATTATAATAAATATATATATATATGTGTGTGTGTGCGTCCTCAATTTTATAAAAAATATATAATTTTCCGTTTAATAAAATAAACGTTACGTTTCAGTTTATTTCGAATATATTTCATATGTTCGTTTAATATTTCGAAATAATCAAATATGTAGAAACACTTTGTTATATTAAAAAACAGATAGAAGATCCAAATAAACGTTAATTATTAAAAATTAAAATTACATCGTCTAATCGATAGTAAAACATCGGATTAAGAAATTTCGTAACGTTCCACTACATCGCTACTTACTTTTTATTATTGAGAAACTGGCATTACCACCCACAACGATTAATAAAAATATATAAAATTCGAAATGCCCAACAAAATTAATTCTTTCAATCGTACATAATTATATTTTGACGCAAAATTGTAAATTTTATATAGGTCCTTATTATGCAACTCCGCTTTCTAGGCGAATTGTAGATAATTTACAATGTATTTATATAAATATTTTTAAAATTAAGACAATTTAAGTCAACCTGAAAACAAAACCAAAAAATATTATTAAAATTTCACGTACCATCATATAGCGCGGACATCGGTGATCGAAGGGGTTAAAACAGACATTGCGCAAACAAATTTTATACATAAATTTACATTTATATTCGTATAGCAAAAACCTGTTCTAATATTATAAGTACATTATACATTATATAAATAAAGAACTTTGTAATGCCTATCTCTAACTTTTAAAGCATACGAACGCGTTTTCTTCTTAAACATTATAAATATCCTCGAACAAAAATGTTGTTTAATCATTTAATAATTTAATGATAAATAATATAATTTTATAAGCTACCTGCTAATGTCGATTCGTACGTGTTATATAGATGGTTGCACGGTGAAGAATGCGACGTCGAACACGAATTAACTCGAATTAGGCTCGCTCTGTTGGAAGGTCGTGAAAAGTTGGAAACCAATAAAAAATTAGCGCACGATGACCGATCATCAGCAAGCGAAATATTTTCTTCAATCCGCTCATTTTGCTCTTCCTTAAGGTAACTGCTATTAATAATAATAATAATAATAAAATAGTTATATATCGTAATATTTTCTATCTACTCACAAAATTATAATGTAACAAATGTTAACTGACAAATGAAACCTAAACTGAAATTGAAAAACCAACGCGAAACTATATTAAAACTAAGTCTACAGGTTTGCTCACCTTTTTAATATATTCCATTCGATCCGTGCTGGGTTAATCGTAGATTACCCCCATTATGTCCAAAAAAAGACAATTTTTTTAAAATCACATTTTTATATAAATTAACTAGTAGCGGTTTTTTTTTGGCGAAAATCATAATTTTTGGTGAAAATAAAAATTTTGAAAAACTGTAACTTAACCGAAAATGTTTACATTACTGTAATCTGTGGAAACAATGCGAATATTAATTCCGATAGATAGCGTTAGCGTCGATTCCTACATTTGGAAATGTAAAGATTTGACCCCCGCAGAAAAAAATAATCTCCAATCAAAAGTATAAAAATGCGATAAATTATTTAATTATAAAATAACATACGTGAACGTCAAATTTGTTGGTTCAATCTAACACGAGCAGATTTTACTACTAGTCATTTCTATCAAAATGGGATTTTTAACATGATCGGGTAATGCGCTATTCTCCCTTTTTACATTAATCATAATTCTAACTAAACTAACCTAACCTAACCTAACCTAACCTAACCTAACCTAACCTAACCAACAAGCGAGGTTTATTCAGGCCCAAAATAAATTAACAATGAAAAAATTAAAATATAGAAAAAAAAAAAACAACCACGAAGGCAACAATGCCAAAACAAAATTACGAAAATTCAAATAATAGCAATAATTTTTTTAAATAAAGCAACAACGTAATAACCTAATTATTTATTATTATAAAAAAATTAAATAAAAAATAATTTTTAAAGTACATGATTTAGTTTATTATTTGACTAAAATAATAATAATAATAAAACAATAACTATAATAACTTAATCGACACTACACTAGTTGCAAATCTTCAAAAACTTCGCTCTATTTCATTTTTGTAAATATACTATAATTAAAATTTTAAAAACATGTTACTTATTTTAAAATTTTTATTTACCAAATGCGACTATTTCTGTGAGTATATTTGGCCATTTAAAAGTTAATTTTCAATAGTTCTCAAAAATATATTGGGGGGATCCACAATCAAACCTTCGTTTTTTTTTATCATCATCAATATTGATTATTTTGAGTATATATATATATATATATATATATATATATATATATATATATATAATATATAAATTGGTACATAACTGTTTGAAAATTATAATATTCAAATAAACTTGATGTTGCAATAATTAATTATATCACGTACTTTGATGTATATTTTAGAAATTTACACATATATTAATATATAGGTAAAGGATGACTTTATTTAGAATCGCTTCAACCTGTTAATAATTCCGCTTGTGTAGTGTATAATAATTGTAAAATTATTTTCGCGTTTAATCAATAAAAATATTTTTTTTTATTTTTTTTTTTTTTTTTTTTTTTTTAAAATCTCCATATGCTGTTTGTAACTACCAGGGTTATTACAGCATAAGGAGACGTGTGTTTAGTTTATATGTGTGCTGGGAGTCCGCTTTCTCTTACAAAAGCCAGAATGCTAACTATTGATTGAGGGTTGTTTGAAAGTATTTTGTGTATTGGGCCCTGTATTTTGTGTTTTAACCTGTATGGTGTGAGTGTTTGGCAGTTATATATTAAGTGTGTGACTGTTGGTTCTGTTAGATGGCCGCATAAGGAGCAGTTTGTTGGTGGAGGGCTTTTGGTGTAAAGGTAATTGTGTGATATGGCTGTATGACCCACACGTAGACGATTTAGGGTGCCATATTCTTTTCTACTTGTGCCATCTGGAGGCCACCAAGGTTCTATAGTTGGTTTTATGTTCCTGAGGAAGGTTGTTTGTGAGGTCCAGTCGGTCGTCCATTCCTGCTTGCTGTTGTTCATGAGTATGTGAGCTAATGATGATGGAGGTGGTGAGTATTCTGGTGCTGGTGAAAGTACCATAGACCGAGCTTCAAGGTCTACTTTATCACTACCGTGCATCCCAATGTGACTTGGGATCCACAGAAAGCGGATTTCCCATCCTTCCTTATGTAGTGTGTTTAGATTGTGTTGAATTTCTAGTATTAAGGTGTTTTTATTATCTTGACGGCATATTAGTTGTAGAGAGGAGAGGGAGTCTGTTATGACCAGTGTTTTGCGATGTGGAAGTACAGCTGATCTGATGTACTCAATGCAATACATAATTCCGTACAACTCTGCATCCAGTGAAGTGCAGCCATCGCTTAGTCGGATAGAGTGTAGTATATTATCAATTTGGTAGGAGCAAGCTGCTGGTGAATTCTCGCCACCTGCTGTGGATTTTGCTCCGTCTGTGTATGCGTGTGTGTAGTCGTTGTATTTTTGAAGAGTGTTTAATACTATTTCTTTTATATTTGTAGGGTGTGTGGATTTATTGTACTGTGTGAGAGATAAATCTGTTTTTGTCTCGGAGGGGTCCCAAGGAGGTATCGTTATATTGTAATTCAATGTTGATTTTGGGATGGAGCTTATGTGATAAGTTGTTAGTATTTTAAGAAGCTTTGGTATAGGGTCATTTGGAAAAATGGGGTTAGGGGTTGTACATCTTTTGGTGTATGCAAATGTTTTATTGTAGCTGAGCATACGGCTTAAGTAGAGATAAGTGTGATATTTTCTGTAGTATGTAAGTGGAAAGGATCCTGCTAATGCACATAAACTCTTTGATGGTGATGAGGGGTGTGCTGCAAGAATGGATCGAAGTCCAGTATGGTGTACTGTATCTAATTTTCTTAATATAGATTTACTGGCTGTTGAATATACCTGACATCCATAGTTGATTCGTGATAAGATTATAGATTTATAGATATTTAAGAGGATTTGGGTTTTTATATTGTATTTTGGGTTTGATAAATATTTTATAATTGGGAGCAGTTTTAAGCACCTACTCTTGAGTTCAGTTATATGGTAACGCCAGGTTAATTTAGAGTCGAACAGTAAGCCTAGGAATTTTACTTTTGTTTTGGCTGTTAGGGGAGAGTTATTTATACTTAAAGAAAAACTGGGAGATGATAGACGCCTCTTATGGAAAATAATGTATGATGATTTGGATGTGGAAAAATATAAACCTTTCGTTTCAGACCATTGCTGCAAACGGTCTATGGTTTTTTGTAGAATTTTTTGTGCATTACAAGGAATACTGGATGATAAGGATATATTAAGATCGTCAATATAAAGCCGAGCGGTAACAGGCTGCGAGATATTATTTGCTATGTCATTGATATACAACATGAACAAGGTTGCACTTAGTGCAGAGCCTTGTGGAACACCGTTTTCAGTCTGAACTGGTGCTGATTTTGACGAACCGTTCTTAACTTGAAAAGTTCGGTTGTTTAGGAAACTGCGCAAGTAGTTGCCTAAATTTCCGGTTATACCGGCGGACTTTATTTTTATTAATAGTCCATGTCGCCACAAGCGGTCAAACGCTTTTTCTAAATCAAAGAATACAGCATATAAGTGCTGTTTATCATGTTGTGAGGTTAATATCTGTCTCTGTAACGTGATCAGATGATCTATAGCCGATCTCGTCTTACGCCCACCAGCTTGCAAAGGAGAAAGGAGATTATTATTTTCAAGGAAAAATAGGAGGCGCCTATTAACCATCTTCTCCAGCGTTTTTGAGAGAACACTCAGAAGGGATATTGGTCGGTAACTATCTGGGAAGAAAGGATTTTTGTTGGGTTTTAGTATCGGAATAACTATAGCTGAATTCCAGCTATTGGGAATGGTGCTGGATCTCCATATTTGATTGTATAAATTTAAAAGGAATAGTTTTGCGCTTGGTGGGAGGTATTTTAGCATATAAGGATGTACTAAGTCTGGACCGGGTGCAGTGTTTGGTGTGTGTTGGTTGAGCTGGAAGTTTAGTTCTGAGATGTTAAAGTCAGAGTTGTATGGTGCATCATGGTCTTGTAGGAAATGTATTTGTTCTTTCTCAGCCGCTGATTTTGTATCAAGGAAAGCGGTCGAATATCTCTGGGATGAAGATTGGCTTGCAAAGTGTTGGGCGAGGGAATTGGCTACATCATTTGGGTCGAGAATATTTTTTCTACCCATCTTTAATAACGTAGGAGTGGGTATGGAATTTACGCCATTAAGTGATTTAATTTTTGACCACATATAATGGCTTGATGCTGACTCTGGTATAGAACTAACAAAATTGTCCCAGGATTCACATTTTTTTGTTTTGATGAGGTTACGAGCTATAGTGCGTGATTTTTTGAAATGTATTAGGTCGGTGATTGACTGTGAGTGTTTATATTTCCTGAGTGCACGTTTGCGTTGTTGGATTGCTACTGCAATCTCATTGCACCACCATGGGACCCTTCTTGGGCGTATTTTTGAAGATGATTTAGGTATAGTTGTGTCAGCGGCTTTAAAGATTGCCTCAAGGAATATGTTCAGGTTTTCTTTAATAGAACTGTGTGGTTTGATGGGTACCTTGACTGCATTTGTGTAAGATTTCCAATCTGCTTTGTGAAAAAGTAGACGCGGTGTTTGTGTTACTTGGGTGGTAGTGTTTGGTGTTATTATTTGTATGATAATTGGGAAATGATCGCTAGAGCATAAGTCGTCGAACACTGAAGAACTGAGGATAGGGTATAGTGTTGGTGAAACCAGGGCTAGATCTATGGTGGAAAATGTATTATATGACAAGTTAAAATGTGTGTGGCTTGGTGGGAGTAGAGTGGCGAAATTATGAGATAGTATGACATCATTGATGATGTGACCGTGCTTGTTGGTGAAAGATGCTCCCCAGAGGGGAGAGTGAGCATTAAAGTCGCCAAGCATAATTATGGGTGCTTTGAGTTGTGTGAGTATGGATTGAATTCTATGATCGCTATCGAGAGAGTTTGGGGGTATATAGCAGTTACAAATGGTGATGCTCGGATATTGTACAGATGGTAAGTGGACTGTGACTGCTATTATCTGTAGTGAGGTGTTTATGTTTATTTGATTGCAAGGAATTGCATTATGAATTAAGGTTGCCACTCCCCCTTTAGCCCTAATTCCGTGGATGTTGTCGTGTCTAAAGATGTTATAGTTTTTAATTTGTGGGTTATCTGAAGATTTGAGGTGTGTCTCCTGTAAGCATATAACTGCCGGATAGTTTAATGATATTAGCTGCTTAAGTTCGCAGTTGGTATTATAGAAACCTCTGCAGTTCCACTGCATTATTATATTTTTAGGCATCATTTATATTTATTATGATTTTGTGTGTAGTTGACTATTTGTTCTTGATTTGATTGATTTAAATTTATTCGTCTGTGTCGAGAGCATTTGTCTCGCTAGTGTCACTTTGTATTGTCATGTTGCTAAGATGTTTTATGATTCGAGAGCATCTGTTTTTTATGCTCATACCATTTAGGAATGGTTTAGTCACTGATATCACATGTATTAGACCCTCTTTGTCGTTTGTGTAGTCGTTAGCAAAGCTTAGATAGTCGGGGTCAGAAGCTATGTTTTTAACAAATGATTGGTATTGGGGGAAATCAAGAATGAAATTATGTTGGTTATTTTCGAATAATGCTTTAATTTTATCGGTTATTTCTTTAATAGGTGCGATCTTTAAAGAAGAGTTAGATTTGGCATTGGAGGAACTTGGTGATGTGGTTGTAGGACCCTGGGATTTAAGAAGCTGTTTTTTATTTTGGTGCTTTACTTTGCTATCTGCATGTGAGGGTAGCATGTTAATTGTTTTGGGAGTTGATTGTGTTGTAAAAGATATTTCGCATATCTCATGTGGTGAGTCTGGTGTTGGTGGGTGAGGTCGTTTTGTGGAGGGGTTGGGTGGTTGTGTGTCAGTGTCTGTATTGTCATTGATAGCTGTTATGGTTGGAGCTTTTGGATCATTGAATTTGTTCGGTGTTTCATCTTTGTTATTACTCTTTTCACTTTCAACATTTGCTTGTTCCAGAGAGTCAGTTGCAGTAATCGCTTGGTTGCTTAGTGTTTGTCTTTGGTTTTCGTTGCAATGTTGGCACATATGGTCTTCGATTTGTATGAATATTCGATGGTCAGTATCGTTGTGGTGCAATAAAAAGGAGTCAGGTATGTTGGTGCAATTCGTTTGTTCAATATAAATTTGTCTTCGCCAACTAACTATATGTCCGAATTCGTTGTCAGATGGGTTTACTCTCAAAATTGACATGGGAGATAACATTTTTAAGGAGAATATTGATGTTAGGTGTGATGTAATGACTTCATTTGGTATCGTGGCTGAGACGTTTGATAGTATTAGTTTGTTGGCTGGGCTTCTCAGGCGGCGAGCCTTAACTATTTGTGTGCCTATTTTTATTTCGCCACCATTTGCAAAAAATTTGTCTGTTACGTGCTTTGTTTTCAGAAAGATGACTATTCGGTCTTTGCTTATGCGTGATGCAGCTATAATGTTTAATGCACCCTCAACTAAATCCTTTAGCGCGACAAAATAATCGCGTATGGTGTGTGCGGATAGATAAGGGAAAATTAATCCCTGTTCTTCCGTAGGGTAATTAAATGCAGTTAACGGCGTGATTTTTTTGGGTTTGGGAGTGGTGTGTTTTAATTTACTCGAAAATGTTTCACTATTTTTAGATGTTGTATTTATTAACGATTTATTTTGTTTATGCGAGGTAGATATGTCTGATGTAATTGTAACTGTTTTTATTGCGGGAAACTGGCTATTATATTCGGGATTATGTACGTTGTTAACGGTATCGATATCAGTGTTTATGATATTATCATGATGTCCCGGTTTGTTGGTTTTGGGTGTGTTGGTGTTAAGCGTTAATGATGTTGGGGGTGGTGGTGGTGTGAGTTTCAATAATTTTTGTGTGTCTGTGTGAGTCTTACCTGTTGTGTGGTGTGTATACTTACTACCGGTATTATCTTCGTCCGGTTTGTCGTGTAGGTTATCATTCGACTTACGGTGTTGGGGTGGTGAGCGGAGCATCTTACGATACTGCTCTTGACGGAAATACGGAGAATAGATTTATATATATATATATATATATATACGTGTAAATATATACGTTACAACGTAAATGAGCGCGGAAAACACGATAACAGCGATGAAACGTATATTTTTAAAAATGATTTTGGGTAATTATAACATAACCAATTGTAAGAGGAATTCATCGCCGCGAACATTGATTATAAGCGGAATTCGAACGGTACTTGCTAAAAGTACGAATATTTATTTGAAAGGCAAAATTAAAAACACATAAAATTGTTATTTCATCAGTATCAATCCAGGAAATAAAATTCGATACTATTAAAAATTATTCTAATCGGGTGAAGTATTGTGTATAGATTAACATATGATACCGGACTTCGTGAAACATGAGAACGTTATAGCATAATACGAGCTCTCGAATGTATTTATACAGTCGCATATTTAGCAATAAATTTATCGCAATAAAAATTATGTTGGAAAGAAAATAAAAATAAATCGATATTAAAAGCGTGTTCTAAGTTTTAGAAACTCAGTATTTTCAAAGAAAGTTTGAGAAATATTTTTTAGTACGTAGAAATTACGCCGACATAGTTTCAAGCTGAATTCTGTCCAATCGTCTTTCTGAATAATATCGTTTATTTTAATTTTTTTTTTTTATAATTTACTTATAACCTTGTAACCTAAAAAAAGGTCGCCGTTGATTTTCGTAATCAGTACGATAATATCGTTTGTTTACGAATTTTTCTTAAGTTTAATAGCTAATTCTAGATTTTTTGTTAGCATTTCATCATGTTCTTTACTAATATTTTACTCCTTTCATATTGATACGAAATGAAAAGTAACATTTCATTTTTTTTTATTCACTTTTACTCATTAGCAGATATGCCTTTGAATTTCCAAGTTTTTTTTTTTTATTAATACTTTATTATGCAAACTAATAATGTACAACTCGTTGCATTTACAGAGGAGCAATACACTGCACCACCCGTTTAGGCTTAATCAGTGTACTTTACAATACTCTATAGTTAACAATAATATAGTAACCACTTTTACACTCGCATTTGCGCGGGTTGTTCGTCGGTTTCACTCACAGTCATAGTATACATGTATGCACTTATAACTTCTTATACTAGTTAATAATTAAATTATAACTTAGTACGAATTATCCATAATGACACATATATACACATATACATATACAGAACTTAAACATTGTATGCATAAATTTCACACAAACACCCGTACATACATGTACGCGTGCAGAAATACACTCGTTCTACATATTACTGAAAAAGTTTTATCACTGATTCACAACTCAAAAACTTCAGTGACTATAGAATTTCTTATGCATTACATTATCGGGCAGTGTATTTGTCTTGTAGGTTAAAATTATCCAAGTTAGTTAGTCCTTCAGGGCGTTCCGGGTGTACATCAAAAGCTGAATACGGTGTCAGAGAAATTGTTCCAGAATAAAAAAAAATACAACGAATACATTCGGATATATTATCAGCACAATACTAAAAGAAAAGAAAAAATATGATATTTTCAGATTTTTTTTCTTACAGATTAAGTAGAGAAGATACGAATAAATCATCGGTTCTCAAATAGTCTTTTGTCTGTATTTATTTATTAAGGTTATTGCATTATATTTATACACATATATCTAATAAACATCTATTATTAAATAAAGAGAATATATATTTAAGAAAAAAATAAAATAAAATAAAAAGTAGGTAATAGCAGACACGTGTACAGAAGTAGAAGCGCCAATATTCACAGAAAAAAGAACAGAACAAAACAAAACAGGAAAGTACTTTTATATCGGAAAAGGTGTAAAGCAAGGTACGTTATTATTTATCTGCGCTCTGGTAGGAAACTAAATTGGGAACAAAGGGAAATTAAAGTAAACGGTAGAATTTCTGAATAATCTACGTTCTGCGGACGATGTGGTACTGACAAGGAAAAAATTTAGTAGAGTTAAAAGAGATGATGGCGGACCTAAATGCAGCGGGGAAAGAAGCTGGTCTCTACTAATGAATGTAGATAAAAAAAATAGTCGCGAACATAAACGAAAAAGTAAAAATTCAAATAGACGGTGAAAAATTGAATACGTCGATGAAATATTTTATTTAGGGCAATGTACAAAGTTGAAAAATATGGCCTAAAGGAGAAGTACATAGAAGAATATCATTTATTCGTCCCTAAGACATATTTAAAGGTCTATTCGGGATTAGAGCGAAAAGTGAAGTATTCAATAGTTGAGTGGTTCCAACGCTGACGTACATACATATTATACACCAAATAAATTCGTTGTATTTATTTCTAGCTGCATACGCAATTGTTGTATACTAATATCAGTCATCTATAAAATACGAGTTGCAGAATAATTCTGAAACTTGCAATCTACGTAAAGACCGAACATATGCACAAGGTATTCAAGTTACCATATATATATACATATATATTTGTCAAACAAATACAAAAAATTACAATAGATGTGCCTGATAAACACTACAAACACAAAAAATAATTAAACACACGCTATTAGGATGGTTCGCGATGGTTTTGTCCGAAATGTGTATAATACGCGTAAAATACATTATTTACCCTATTATCTTAAATATTTATAAGCTTCAATATAGACAACTTCATGATCAATAATAACAGGTTTTGTTAGTGATTTTTCATGTTATATTGCGCCAGATGAACAGCTGAGCATATTTCTAATTTAGTATAATTTAATTTCGTTATTTCTGCAACATACATTTTTTTTGGAAATACACTTTTTTCTATTACTAAAGAATATATTTAAAAACGATGATATTAAAAAAAAAATATTTTATTTCGTTGGTTTTTTGTTAATTTTTTCTTGTTTTTCTTTTTCCGCAGCAAAGTAACTGTGAAATCGATTTTAATCGCGTTCAGTATGTTCTTTTTACAAAGAATCTGCGGCGCATCCATTGTAGTTTATTATACCGTGGATATATTTCAAACTGGTTATTCGTCCATATCGGCGAATATGGCAACAATTACAACGGGAGTGGTACAATTGTGCGGCTCCTGCTTGTCCGTATTATTTATTGACAACGTCGGCAGAAGACCTTTATTATTGTTGTCGTTTGCCACTATGGCTGTATCGATTTTCATTTTTTCCTATTACCTACAATTAGTCAGCATCGGTAAGTGTACGAGAGATTACTATATAGAACAAAATCAAATATTTTTTCCGGTACACTCTTCCTAGTTGGTAATAGAGAAGAAAGTATTAGTCAAATTTTTAAAATGAAATTTATCAAAAGTATATTAAGAACCTTTATGTTCGACCTATTTTCGATGAAACCTCTTCTTCTTAGGCTGCCGTACAACTTAAGCGTTGGCGATTCATCATATAACGAAGCATTAAACAAAACGTAGAGAACGTGTTTCTGACGCTTGATATAGCTGATCAAAGTTATACATACATGTTACGGATATTCTGCAACCATGATATGACTCTGCATCCAATTACACGCTTTCCTCCTTTTTCCCCTCCAATATCAAACGTAGCTGTGAGAATATCAAACGTAGCTGTGAGAATATTTTTCTCCACGTAGAATGTGTCTAAGGTAATTTATTTGCCGTTCTTTTATGTTGGCAATTAGTTGTCCCTTAGCGCCAATCGTTTCGAGAATCGTAAAATTTTTTAACCTTTTTGCACCTATAATATATTCAACATTATATATTCCAAATGATTCAAGACGCTTTATTGATTACGCTTTCAACATACATGTTTCTACTCTATGAAATATGAATGTTGATGTAGCTGTTTATACTTTGCGAAAGCTTGTCTCGCTCGTTCAATCCCAGACTTAATTTCTATATTCGGATTTCGTTTTTTAGTAACTAGATTACTGAGATATCTAAGATATCAAAACTGTAACACTCGTTGTATGTCATTGGCATCGAGGTACATTGTAACAGGTACTGGATGTTTCCTGGAAACAACAAGAAACTTTATTTTTACTACGTTTATTTGTAGTCCAGCTTCTCTATGTGCGTTGACCGCATCTATAATTATCATCGAGTAATAAGGATCAAATCTCTACGACGAAAAATTTTAACTACAATTTATACAGCATTAAACTTCCTCGATGCGAAATAATTTTAAAATTATTTTAAAGAAAATATTATTATTAGACCTTTTAGTTTAATGGCGTTAACCAGAATTATCGTGTCAACCTTTAGAGGAATGTTCGATTAGCGACAAGTTTTTAACTTCTAGATTGTTGCACAAATGTAACCGGTTATAATCGTTATTAACGGTGAACGTTAATTTTATATCAAAATGTGTTTAATATAAAAGTATATACGATTTATAAACAATATAAAAAATACTAATTTAGATATACACTTTACAAAGCAAATTAATATATATATATATTATAAAAGTTTTTTTTTATCAAATTCGCTCTAAGATTATTTTATAAATACTATTTTTTTCACTTTGCTAATTTTTGCAAATTGTATATCTAAATCAGTATTTTAAACATTTTATATTTTTCATGAATTGTACACATTTTTATATTTTATGCTCACTTGATAATAGATTAACGGCCGAAAAGGTTTCTTGATTTTTCATAAAGAAAGTTTAGTGATTTTAACTTCTTTTTTGTTGTTTAAATTCAGATAGTGCACTGTATGAAGATTATTATCGATCGTAAATTATAGTAAATACGTTTCTGAGACATTTTATTATAGAAAATTTATTTACAAACTTAATCGTCATATTTATTTAAATAATTATAATAACCAAAAAAAAAAAAGAAAAAAAAGAAGAGAGCGCGAAATAATAAACGCCAATTAGTAATATCGTAAAATATAATACGAGTAATGATGAAAATTAAATTCGTTTATAAAACAAATAGTTTTTTGTTTCGATTTTATTAACTATTCATATTATTAAAATCGTTTTGCATATTTACATATTTATTGCGAGCTGTTAATGCAATATGTAATCTAATAATAATCACATGTTCACGCGTGTTTATCTAAATGCCAATTATCCAATTAAAGTGTTATTTATTTACGCGTAATTAATAACCAATAATAAATAGTAATAATAACATTGTCGTGTTTGCTCAGGTTACACGTCCCTACAAGAGACCGCCGGTTGGATACCGGCTGTCGCTTTGTGCATTTTCGTAGGCTTTTTCCGTATCGGCGTTAGTCCAATTCCGTGGTTTATGTCGCCCGAATTGATTCCGACCGAAGCTCAACGTTGGGCGCAATCCACCATCGTTTGCATCTCTTGGGGCACATCGTTTTTGCTGTCTTTATCGTTTTTAGGATTGGTAGAGAAATTCGGTCAAGTGACCGTATATTCCGCTTTTACGGCGGTATGCGCTTTCGGCATTTTCTTTACCGCGTTTATAGTACCCGAGACTAGGAATAAGAGTCGCGTTGAAATTCAACGTCAACTAGGAGCTAAAGATGTTGAACTTGACGACGAACCGAAAAGAAGAACAAATACTCCTCCGCCGATGTACGGTGCTGTAGATCCGTGATCTCGATTTCATTTAGCAACGATCGATATTCAAATATTACGACATCGATTATTATTATTATTATATAAATATTAAGAAATTTTCAAAAACACGAAATGCGACACGTTACCTTTTTTTTTTTAAAGAGTGATACTGTTCAGTATTAACGGTTACGCTGACTGAAGAATAACAGTAGTAAGCCAGATTCTTTACATCTTATAAAACAACGATGAATATATATATATAATAAACGTGTAAAAATTATATCAAAAACAGATGATGACGAATGTTATAATACTTATCAGTTTAAGAATTTACAAATAAGTCATAAAGTTGCATCATCATTTGAATTTGTAAAATTTTTGTCCGTCTTTATTAAATTTTTTTACACGTATTATGGTAATGTCTATTATAATTAGTGAAATTATGATTACACTTATATCGTTGAACGCGTTCTTATTTTTAACATTTTAGGTAACTTACGTATTAAACGAGAAATATTCGAAAATATTTCAGTTCAATCAAAGAGAAAGATAAATATAATTTAATTTAAAAATATATATATATATTAAAATTTATTTAAAATATTGATATACGACAATTACACACCGTATTTACCGCTTTATTGCGGCCTTTTCGATATGTTATTTGTAATAAATATGTTTAAATAATTTTAAATGTACTTTTTAAAATGTGTTTTCGATATTGTATTTTTTCTATTTTTTACGTAGTATAAAACAACTCGTACATATTCATATATTTTCGTACATATATATTAATTAAGGTAATATAAATTATTTTATATTTTCGAATAATTGAAATTTTCGAAATAATTTTTTTATTATAAAATAAACGCCATTTCAATTGTCCGCGTCGACTACTAAATCCGTATAAATGGGCATCGAGTTATCAGTTAATTTTGTCGAATTTATACAATATTATAAGAAAGCTGTTGAGAATTGACGCGCGTATCAATTTGAAATCGAGCTCAGTAAATTGTTAATTTATTTTTTAAAAATAAAAGTATCATTATCACTTCATCGTTTAGATGGATATTTTTCAAAGTCCGGTTATTAGCTAACGAAATTCATTCCGATTTAATTAGTAAATAGGCGATAATAGTTTATATCCTGATTTACCTCTATAGTAATCGATAATTTTCCTTGATTAAACTATCTTATCAAAACGATGACGCGGTAAAAATTAAATTTGAAAATACTGATTTTCTGTTCGTCCTCATTCGAGAATTTCAGTTTAGAAAACGAATAAAACAGATTTCAACCAGCTTATCCGACTTAAATGAAAATTCAAATAATTTATTCAGCATTAAAAGAAAAAACCACTGTTCTGCGGTGTTTTGAGACGCGGTACAACAGACTTATATTTCACTTAAGCCAACAACTGCCTGGATACTTTTGTCGACAACTTAAATTATACTTGACCGACCGGGAGTTTCGGGTGGCCTATTATGAAGCGAGGTCAGCTTTTCACAGAATACAGGCAAGAGTAGTGCAACATACTTGTATCTTTTCCTGTACTTCCTATACAGGCACGATTTACCAACGTCTGATAACGTAATAACGGCAACATTCGCAGACAGCACCCCAATATTAGCTGTGATGATCTCAGTGAGACAAATGCTAAAATTCAACAGCATTTAAATCTGATTAGAAAATGGACTCTAGAAGATGAGACTAAATAAAGCAAAATCAGTCCACGTTCTTTATACGTCGAGGCATGCGTACAGTACGTATCGAGTATATCTTAGCAGCCTATTCTTCGAGCTGATTCGGTCAAATATCTCGGAATGCATTTATGAAAGTCAAAATTTTTTTAGTTGAACTAGCACACTTTTATCACAACGAACCCGAAAATAACAAGGTCGATAACTTTTTTTTCAGTAATTAAACTTAACGACTAACTTACCAAATTTAACCGTTTCATGCCCACACATAGACAACGATAATATTTTTTCGGGACCGTAGATGATCAAAAGTGTTACAATTAAAATATTTTTAAATTTTGTTTTAATACCTGCACTGATAATTATGATCTATCCGAAAGTATTAAATGGACACATAAATTCGTAATTGCGACCATATGGTCTGAGTCTCATGGGAAGTGGTTCTCTGACGTTTTTTCTGCCACTTACTTTCCTTTGGATTAGCGTTTTTTCCGGATCGTTCTATCTTACGACGTGATAAACTTTAGTTATTGCCGTATTATAATAGGTAATAGCCGTTGTTTCGACTTTATATATAATTGTGCTAGAATTGAAAGGTTGGTTCTACGTTCAGTTAGTAGTGCCAGTTATCTTTCGCTGGTAACAATTATCACAATGTCATTAGCGTATGGTAGATTATACATTTTCCTAATCAGTCTCATTGGAAGCGGTTCTCTGGCTATTTTGCTATTTACTTTCCCTTGGATTAGCGTTATTTCCCAATCGTTCTACCTTATCACGTGATTGATAAACTTTAGTTATTATCTAGATAATAAAACTAAAGTTTATCAATCACGTCAGAAGGTAGAACGATTTGGAAAAAACGCTAATCCAAGGGAAAGTAAATAGTAAAATAACCAGAGGTTATCTTTCACTGGTAACAATTATTACAATATCGTCAGTGTATGGGAGATTATTTATCTTTCTACCGCCAATATGAATTCCACGCCTTTCATGTTTTCCATTACCTAGCGCATTACCCTCTTTCTCTCTCTCATTTTATTATTCGTTATTGTTTATATACGATTTATTTAGACCGTAGGAGTGCAAATTGGAAAAAAGATTGTAGCGATGTTTAACGATATTGTACGAAATGTAAAATAGTCTACGGGCAAGTAGATAGCGCCACAGAAATAAAGTATACGATATACATCCACTTTGTGTACATGATTGTTGAAATGAATCACGTTCGTAAAAGAAATTCGTTAGAAGTTCAAAAGTTCAAAAATTTACTTATTTTGTGGATAGTTATATACACAAATAGAAATATATTATATATATATATATATATATATATATATATATATATATATATATATATATATATATATATATATATACATCATGACAAAAATTAGGCAGTACTTAAATATGTTCACCTGGATAACCAGTAAGAATTTAAAAAAGAAATATGTGTAACATGAAAAAATTATTGTTTTTAATAAAGTAATATATTTTTTCAAAATTAATTACGTGACCTCAGAAGCGAAAAACCTTTATAATTATTGCTGCTAATGACTTTCTAGTAATAATATCGCCTATGGTATTAAACACGTTTCATCCTATCTGCTTGAACAAAACAGATAATAAAATCAGCAATATACATACATATATATATAAAACATATACTAATTTTCCCTTTAAAAATTTAATAAAAACGACGAAATTCTTATCGATCAGACCAAAATGAAAAACAAATTGAATTTAAAAACAAAACAAAAAAAATTGAACACGCTGTGAAAACATCAGCAGTGGCGAATTTAAGTGTGTGTCGTCCTAGGTCCAATTTAAGATACCGCCCTTTTTGAAATATATTTATAAAAATATAAAAATATACATACACAATAACTCGTGTAAAAAACTGAATTTTATAAAAAAAATAAATCGGATTCTTAGGTCGCCCTATAAAAGTGTGATTAAACATAGAACTTAATCGATTTTTGGTATGAGTTTTTAAGTGTTGCATTTTAACAAAAATAAAACGAAAAATACATAAATGATTTAATTTCGCCAACTTGGAAAAGGAGATGTTGAAATTAATTTTTTTTTTTTTTTATGTTATGAATTTTAGTTATTGTATGCATTTTTTTTCCATAGTAGCGATATTTTCGAAATATTAGCATTTTTGAGTAATCATAGCGTGAGAGAAAACAATAAAATTTGTTTTCACGATCGACGAAACACTCGTGTAATTTTGAATTTTTAATACCTTTTTTTTTCATCTATAAAATTTAAGTTGCTTTAAAAATTTTTTGATACCACCGAATTATGCCGCCCTAGGTCCGGGCCTCACGGTATTAAGCCATAATCCGGCCCTGCACAGAAGTAACACACGATAAGAAGATTTATTTCGACACGAGGTGCAATCATTTGTTTTGTTTCATTATCATTATTATTATGTAGCAATTAAAATGGGGATCGACTAACTTTCGAGAACAAATATAACACACCTCAAAGTAGGAGGTGCGGACTTTCTTGATAAACTATAACAACATCTTTACCGACATAAAACCGGCTAGGAAAACATTTCAGATAAAATAGCTCTTCATCCCGATTAATAATCCCGATTACGTTATAAAGTTTATTAAGTGATGTCGTAAGTCAATAAAAAAATTCCATAACGTAGTGTTATCATATTACCAAATTGTTATGTAAAAGATTGCAAGATATTTTCAATTCGCACAGGAAACATCGACAGTTATCGACGTAATTATTTGTACAACATTAAAAACACTTTTCTTTAAACATTAAACAATCGTCCAATAATGGAAAACACTTTACACGTAATAATGTATTAGTAAATTTTTTCTATCGTACGGTTATTCTTTCAAATATCGTATAATAAAACTTATGTATATGCATAACATTTCTAGTTAATTTGACATAATTGCTTTTTTTTTATATAATTTTGAATATACTTCCTAGACTATTTCACGCTTCAGTGTGTTCAATAATCGGAAATACAATCTCCGAAAAATACAAAATCATCGCCTCCGCATTATTTAAAATAGTTCCCGTCTATTAAGCGCGAAAAAACGTACTTAAAATTTTATGCGAGATATCTGCTTTGGACCGTTTTAAAAAAAGATTTAAAAATACAAGCGTAGACAGCTCGAATATTTACTATTTATTTCGTATACTTCAAATATATAATACGTAAAGAAGCAATTTTTGAGCAAGCATTCGTAGATGACGATGGTATTAACATCGAAAACCGTCATACCTAATAGCAGATAACATTGATAAGTTACAAGAAAAAGTCAGAGTAAGCACATGGTCTTGAAATAAATGTAAGCAAAACGAAACGGTCAGCAACATAAAAAAGGAACGATCATAGAACCGTATCAGATAAATTTACAGAGTAAATGGTCAAGTCATAGATAGAGTTTCTAAATTTCAGTATCTCATGACCTGGTTTCAAGAGGGAGCCGATCAACCGATCGAGATACAATCAACGCGTAGAAAAAGCGATGGAGGCATTTTTAAATATGAAAAATCTGATGACCAAGAAAGACATTAATCTATAGTTAAGACCACGGCTGGTGCGATGTTATGGAGGGCCAGTACTACTGTATGGGAAGTTGGATTCTCACATCCACGCTTGAAAAGAAAATCGAATACACATATCGCCGTATTTTGAAGATTTCATACGACGCGAGACCATATTACCAATATAGTTCAAAGCAAGTAGAACGGTCATATAAATAGACGTGCAGATGGTATCATCGAGAGATATCGGAAGCGAGGGAGGAGAAAAATGTCATGGAGAGCTGATATGCGTTGGTTGGACAACAAGACATTTACAGAATTGGCACAAGTGTGCAAGGACAGAAACGAAACAGTTATGTTGATCGCCCTCCGATCGGAGATGCAGTAAAAGGAAGAAGAAGAAACTCAATTCAAAAATATATTTCATATTTTAGACACACTAATAAGAAGATTTATTCGGTTAAAGTTTATTTATTTAAGTAAAATTAATCGATATTTTTAATTTTTCGTTCACAATGTTTATAATATTACGTCAGATATTCACACTAGAATCAAAGCGCATCGGTATATAGATGGTCAAATGTCAGAAGAAGTCAGTATAATGAAGGGGTGCGTCAAGGATGCGTTCTTTCTCCTTTTTTTTATTTAATATTTACTAAGAAAACATTTTTGAGGAGGCACTTATTGGGAAACCCCTAGGTGTACTAGTTAATGGAGTGGTTGTGAATAATATTCGCTACGCGGACGATACAGTGGTGATTTCAACGAACCTTGCAGGCCTACAAGAACTAATGAACGCGCTAGTGAAAGCAAGCAAAACATCGGCTTACGTATAAACACGGTTATACCAAAACGGACGGCTTAGTGCAAAGAACACAAAGAACACTGTTTCTCTAAAATGTCACGATCGAAAAGACGAGATCGATCAAATATCTGGGATGTCATAACAGATGGGAAATATCCACTGAGATAAGAACCAGAATTTAACGAGCGAAAACACATTTTCAAAAAATGAATACAGTTCTGGCAAACCGGAATTTGAAGAAAGATTTGAGGAATATTTTAGCGTTCTGCTATACGGCGTCGAATCCTGGATGGTACCAATGACATTATGTAAATTTGAAACGTGGGCATACCGTAGGATATTAAAAATTTCTTGGACGGCTAAAATAACTAATTCCGATGTTCTACAACGATTGCACGAAAAAACAGAAATTATTAATTCAGTGAAAATAAGGAAACTAGGATATTTTGGGCACGTAATGCGGAATAACGAGTTGCTTCAACTGATTATACAGGGTGAAATAAATGGTAATAGCAGGCGTGGCCGGTCTAGAATAATGTGGTTAGAAAATCTTAAAAAAAAAAAGAAAAAAAAAGTGGTTAAAACTAGATACAGTTGAAATATTTCGATAAGTTATGGATAAAGATCAAGTGAAGCAGATGATCCAACGGCACATAGAAGAAGAAGATCGCTTAATGTCGATGTATTATAAATAGTTTAAATGTGATGAATTTTGTTCATCACCCAGCGTACTTACCTTTAAGTTATCGGCATTTATATGAATAAATTACGTAAATAAATATTTGATCTTTTCTTCGATGTCGAATAGAGATCATTTTTTTTGTTTTATTTTTTTTTTATTTGCTTTCGTTCGGTAGTGGAAATTCCCGCGAAAATTAAATAAAAATTACATTCGGCAAAAAGACGTTCCTTATGCGACTTCACGCCGATCAAAATTAAAATCTTGAAAATCTCGGAGAAATTCACGAATTTTAAAGAAAGATTACGCTAGATCACGATTAAATTGAATTCTAAAAATGTTTACATTTTTCGGTAAATATGACCGAATATTTGTTATTTCGAAATGTTTAAAAATCTTCGCTACGGCGTAGATAAATTTAATGTCAATAATAAAATAGAATTAATCAAAAGGAATAAAACTTAATAATAATGGTAATATCATTAGATGTAGTTAATATGTATGGAAATATTTACAGATAAATTTAGTATTAATAATAGCGTAGAATTAAGAAATTATTTGAAAGAAATAAAACTTAACAATAAACAATAACGATAGAATCATTTATCGTTGGCAGTCACGCTGTGATGAGGATATGAATGGTCGGAAAACCTATCTCTTCTTTCCAAATATAATAAATAAACTTAAAATGAAAAATCTTCACCTTTTTTAATGCACAAGTACCCTCGGGACATGGTAACTTTAGTTTATCCGAACTGTCTTGTTTACGGATCAATGAGCATTGACAACGCGCAACGTCTAATTTTTGAATGTAAACGTTTTAGACAGTTAAGAGATGAGTATAATATATGCGCAAATACGTCATTAATCTTAAGACAGAAATACATTGTGTATTCGATATTTGCAACTAACCTTTGAATACTATATAAATAGTATATATTGTTATTGATAATATTTACTTTAATAATGTAAATACATATGTACTTGTTTCATTATTATGTTATAGTAAAATGTGACTAACCACCGTTATTTTATAATGTAACCAATTTTAAGTATTTTCTGTGTTAACCTATAAGTCTACACTTCAATCTACACACATTAATATTCGTTAGTTAATAATTTATTATTAAGCACGCGTATTATTCAATGTACACAGAAAAGATTAATAAACTTGCCCCACTGCTTACCCGGAATGGGTTAAAAATAATAATAATAATAACGATACACTAACATCATTAGATGTAGGTTAAATATTCCCGCTGACGAAATAAACATTAAAAATAGTAATTTAAAATAATAATATATGTAAAGATCGTTAGATGAAAATATTAAAGACGTATCAAATCAACATTATTATTTCCAGATTCAAAATAAATATTAATAAAGAAAATAGTGGTTTAATTATGAGATCTCCGTTATCACCCATTCTAGTTGATATTTATATGAACAAATTGGAGAATAATATTAAAAATAGTAATATATTTAAAAAATAATGTTAATTATGGAAAAGATACGTCGATGATATCTTAATAATATGAAATAACTGTGATAATGATAATATTTTGAACAATTTTACATTTTATCTAAATTACTATAATAAAAACATTCAATTTACATTTAGAAATAGGAGGAAGAGCAATCAGTTTTCTGAACTTAAAAATCAACAACCGAACAATTAATATGGACATACGTGTAAAATCGAACACTAAACGGACACATGAATAAAGATTCGTTCCACTCGAAAACGCATAAATTAGCCGGTTTAAATATAGCGAAAACAATTTTTAAACGAATATCGATCTTTATTGTTTATTTATAAACTTCGATATACGATATAATAATATTAACAATTCAGGACGAGTACAAAACTACGAGGTTAAGCTTTTTTTTTTAAATGTCGAAAAGTACAGCAAAGTCAGAAAAATGTAAATTCGTAAAACGTTAAAAAGTGACCATCCAAAATTAAATTAAATCTATTTTGCGCTTTAAAGCGTTAATACGGTTATTGTAAACCACCCATCTCGATATCATTTTACGGATTATCATCGATTATAATATTTAGTCGTAAGGATTTTTTTTTTTTTAATCGAAATAATTAAACATAATTGACGTACGGTGTGGAAACGTGGATCCTCACTAGGACCGTGTTCAGAAGATTTATTGTGACCCAGCGTGTACAAGAACGATTGACCCTGAAACGAATGGATTAAAAACGAAACACATGGATCCGACAATAAAGAAAACTAACGTTATAGTACGAGTATTGAAGTGGAACTGAGCAGGCTAGAAGACCAGACAATGGACGGATCAAACGGTATATGGCGGACAACTTTAACAACCATTTAGTGAAGGATCCAATAATTAGATTGTCAGGATTCGATATTGATAGACGTGCACAGGGCATATATGAAGGACGCTATAAATCACAAATGTACAAATGGAAGCTTTTGAAGACCGATCTTTGCGCTAATGCGGGAAAATACAGAGACAATCCTACATCGGGTGGATACGTGTAATATTCATCGATTTAGTAAAGGTAATTTTACATTATCTAATAGACGATGTTAAATCACGTCTTTAATTCATTTGTAATTTTGCACGAACGATATGATTAAATAAATAAAATTCTTTTATTATTTAATTTATGGAGGCTAGAAAAATTTCGCGTACTTTTTCATCGAGCAAATAAATGTGTTTTTTTTTTTTTTTTTTTTATTATTATTGTGTAACGAATATAAATCCGGCAAATTATGTCGGATTGACAGCTAACAAATATTGACGATGAAATTCACCCTGGAAACAAATGTAACGATAATGCTCACGACGATGATAATAACAGGATATTCAACAGGATATACTTTTAACAAACACGTGCAAATAACAAAATGAAGATATAAAGAGGGTTACACGAACTGACACACAATTTAATTATCGGTGCCTGCCCTCTTCATCTTCCGCTAATTGAGTAAATATTTGAACGATTCAAGAAACATTCGAGAACTAAAGTACTATCAACGTAATAACAACACGGGAGTATTTTCTTTTTGTAAATAAATAGTACGAACACTAACAAGCTAAAAAACAAAAAACATACATACTCAAAAGTACAAATTGCGAAACGACCTCCGTTGTGTTTATACAAATCATCATTTATTTATTTATTCCCATTATATAATCCGCATTATTATACAACAATTAAATAGCGAATAGTGAAAATTAATTTTTTCGGTTACAATTATTAACAAAATTGCATATTTTAAAATAAAGAACATTCGTTTGGCGTATTATAAAAATATTTATATAACGCGTTAAAAATTATTTACGTAATATCATTTTTTATTTTTATCTCTTTGCGTAATTTTATGTAATTACTTCATCCGCCGAAATATGCAATTTTATGTTAAACTTAATAGCGTATGAATGAACGGGTTAAAAGAAAAAATATTTCGGGATGAATTATAAAAGATAAAATTGTAAAAGAAAAAAAATTATTCATTTCTACAATGTTTAAAATGAAACAAAAGTGCGTTAAAAGCGTTTTTAGATTTAATTTGAACCGTGTGAAATATAGTGATTTAGAAAATAAGGAACAAAAAAGCAGTTAAAATCACAAACTCTCCGGCTATTATAGATAAATGCCGAAAACCTAAACAGACATATTATAGCCAGTTTAAGGAGTCTTATCAATAGAGCAAAAAAAAAAATCACTAATTGTTTTATAAATACCTGTTTTTGCATTTTGATATTTTTTTAATATCGTACATCTAAATTAAGTATTTTGTTAAGTTTCATTTTATTTGTTTTCTTTTTATATATATTTTTACAAATTGTATATATTTTTATATTTTATTTTTCGTTATGTTCAATTGATAATAGCTGAAAAGCTATGTGGTCTTTTTATATAAAAATTTAGTGATTTTAATTACTGTTTGCTTGTTTACTTTTATATTTTCCAACTAAACACCGCATACGTAATTACTTCGGATTAAATAATGACAATAGTAATTCTTCTTCTATTTATACCATGACGGTATTTACATCGTGTGACATTAACACGAAATTGTATGGACCACTTTTCTCGGTCGTCAACACCGACGAGATCAACAAACCACACTCATCATGTGTGTGTCGAGTTGAAACAACTGTCAACGACACCATCAAATCCTAAAAACATTCCCACAAGCTCATACACTCATATATATATATATATATATATATATATATATATATATATATATATATATATATATACGTATATTAGAGACAGAGAGAGAGAGAGAGGGTAAGATTGTTATATTTTATTGTCGGTGAAAGTTCGAGATACACGGAACGGATACTTACGTAGATATATAATCACAGGCACACACATATCGGGATGGTCTAGTGGCTAGAGCACGGACTTCAATACGGAAGGTACCGAGTTCGAATACGGAAAACACGGATAAAATTGCTTTTTATTAAAGAACAATAACATCAGTACAAAAATATAAAAATGACTTACATTTACCGATGCTCTGTATATAACATCAAACTAGGTGAATGGTAACTTTACTTTTTTGTAAACAGAAAATATTTAAATATGCAAATATATTATTGTTCATTGTTCAAACTAGGAATTTTCATTTTAACATCTACTGATGAAAAAATTCCAGAATCCGTCTTTGCTTCTTGTTTATTTCTTAGCGTATTACGGCACATATTTTACGAACCGCAGCGATGTCACCGTAATTAAATTCAGAATTATATAAAACTGAATATGTTTGTCATTCTTTTTTTCACGATTTCGGAATGAGCACGGATAATATGCAAACGAATAATCGTGAGTTCACTCTCACTTTCTCTCTCTCTCTCTCTCTCTCTATATATATATATATATATGTATATGTATATGTATGTATGTATGTATGTTGGGTATAAGATTAGAAAAGAAGATAAAAATGAATCAACCTGCATATATTGTCTTTATTGACCTAGAAAAGGAGTTGGACAGATAAAATTGGAATATAATGAAAAAAAACGAAGTACTGATAAAATAAGACTTCTAGATGAGTTGGATCAAAACTAAATAACAAAAATAAAGCAAAAAGAATCGAAAATAAAAAGGGAGTAAGACCGAGCTGTAATCTGTCACCTGCTCTATTTAATATATACATCTGGAACAAGTGATAAAACGCGGTGGAAATAAGAATGTAATACGGGAATTAAAGGAAAATAAACATCTTTATGTTTGAAGACGATATTGCTATATGCTAGCAGAGAACGAGACATAAAATGGGTCCTAAATGAAATGAGTTACATTTTAAAAACCGATAACACGAGGATAAACAAAAAGAACATATCAGATATGAGATGAGAAAATACAGCGATAATTAAGAAGTAAACATAAAAACAGATGAAGTGTTAATAAAACAATTAAAAAGACAAAGATATTTGCGAAACATAATGATAAATGATGGTTAATATAAAGGAAAGAATATAATCGGCGAAATTAGCATTTATGAAAAAGAAAAGATTATTAACATCGAGATATGTAGAAATTAATCAAAACATTAGTACGGAGCGTTCTACTTTATTGTTCGGAAGGCTTGGACGATAGATGAAAAGACACAGAACCAGTTGGAGGTGTTCGAAACCGGGTGTTAGCGGAAAGAATAAAATTAGTAATAAATAAGTGCTTAGATTAATCCGTGAAAATAGAGGTTTATTAGGAAAATTAAAAGAAAATATAAATATATAGGTCGTATTTTCAGATACAACAAAAACATTTAACACGAATAATTGAACGGGAATAGAAGGAAAAAGATCAAGAAGAAGGCTGAGAATGAAATATATCAAATACAACGCGATGTACAAGCAACAGGATATGATAATATGAAAAAAATTGTGGCGCTATCTGGATAATTCTGAGATTTGAAATTAGCCGTCCACCAACTTTAATATGATTCAGCAATATACATCACGTTATTTTCCTTGCATTAATCCGTCTTTTTTTTATGAAAATTGCACGTTCTTAAAACATCCTTAAAAGATTACAGTTTTCATCTACTCGACAGTCCTACGATAGCCTTTGTTATTGTCTAACAACAGAGCTGTTTGGTTAATGATGGTTCTAAACAACAATACGATAAGTGGTGGTAATTAATATAGGGTGACACAGAGAAGACGGACGGTTTAGTTTTTTGAATAACAAGTTAGTAACATTGCTACAACGCAAACCGTGTGCTCCACGTTTAACGTACACACGAGAGATCTGAAAAAATTTCAAAAATTCAGTTACCTATGCTCGAAAAGGTCTTTGAAAATTTTGTAAAGATTGAATGAATATGTTGTTGCATATAGCGGTCACCTGAACGATATTCCACAAATAATTGTATGCTAATCTCTCGTTCTCTTATTTTTAAATAAAATTTCATTCAAAAATTTTGGTCGTGTAGTTTTTGAGTTATTCAAAAAACAGCAAAACCGTCCGCTTCCTCTGGGTCACCCCCTATATTATCGGAATATCTTATAGATAACGCTAATTTAATTAAATTTTTACAAATACATATAATTAAATCGAGAATAGTTATATAGTGTCAGATAGAGAAAAGTAGTTTTTAACAAAGTTCAATACGTTGCAGTTATTATATTTGTTTTTGCGTACGGACAATATAATAAAACTACATCAAAAATGTCGGATCTTTTTTTTCTTTTAATAGTCCAATCCTTATATAACTACTTATACTGAATATTTGCATTCCCTTACTTCATTAATGTACCTTTTACATCCCTTCAGGAAATTCCACCTTGTCGTATCAGAGGGGCTTGCATACCCCAGTGAAGCGTAGAGCTATGCCGGCGGTAGTATCACCTACCAGAAGGGCCAGATGGCCGAACTTCTCATTCGGGTTGAGAAAAGCAGCAACGAAACTAAACCGATCCAAATGCAATCTGATGATTATAGACAGACAAAATATAATTCCCAAACCACTTCACCGTGTAAATGACATCGCAATAAAATATGAAACAATTTACCTTGTGATCCAATTTTCCCTTCAAACATTCAACCATTATTTACAAGTGTGATTTTCTTAAAAATCGATATTGACACTACATGCTTTTCTTCACTACCTCAAACTGGAAGTCACTGCCAAATGAATAGTATATTTTTATTAATCATCGCTAGCCAGATCACGTGTTAGTTTTTACGGATGGTTCAAAAAATACGACACCTCAACTTACTGGAGCAGCACTTTATATGCCTCATTTAAATTGCACCAAACTGTTTAGATTCCCGAAATGTGTAGTGTGTTTAAAACGAGTAAATTACACTTTTCATTACGAATATATCCGTTGAATATTTTTCAGGATAGTACCCAGTTTCAATAAAAGGCTACCGCGAGAAATGTATTCGTCGTTCGATTTCTTGACGTATTATTTACTCGCCCGTTGTAAAATTATTTGATTCCTAAGTGACAAGAGATATTAGTTATGATCTTTATCGGTAATTATCGTTAATCATACCGTTTCGAAGCAATTACGAAGGTCAGCTTAGAGGATGTCGGTGTTATTTACTAATTAATACCGTATCATCGGCAAAGGGTCAGCGATTGATTTGCATTAATATCCTCTCGCTTAATAACTTTACATACAATTTCCCTACCGTCATGCCTTATTTTTTCATACCTTCCGATTTGTATTACTTCATTCGTGCTCCTTATGTCGTAATTATAAATTCAGAGGCTGAGAAGCGCGTTTTAAAATTTTAAAAATTCGTACATATATAACGCGTCTTTACTAGATGAAACTGTAGAAAGTAGTCAACGAAGCCGGCAAGAGGTGTTCGTTGAATGTTAAAAAAAAACGTTTTAATATTCGTTATTATAAAAATTGTCTGTCGAGAATTTACGAAATAGCCGAGAGAAGAAAATTAAGTAGTACGCGTTTACGAGGAAACTGCGAAATCGACTATGGTAGGAATTACTTTTAAAATGAGGATGCCTTTACGTCTTACTCAATGTGATACTGCGGGGATTATTTATATTTCAATTAAAGATGCTGACTTATCTAGAAATATTGATATATGGGGGGAACAATTGTAGGTTATCCACATGGAGAAGGGACGATACAGAGGTGTAATACACGGAGAACATAGACAGACAAGGTAAAGCTGAGAACGTGACGGTGTCGCAGCAGAGCATTAAATAAAAAAAAAAAAACCATGATCGGCATTACAGACTGCTTGTTTCGAATGGAGTGGATAGAAAGAATTTTCTTTAAGTTGCATACGGAAAAGACGGTCAGGTAACAAGCGATGTCCAAGTCGAAATCCACTGATGAGCGGAATTAATTTTCTTAAAAAGCATAGAACCGCGGAAGTTTGGGATCAGACGGTTGATGTTGATAGTAATAGGTGAATTGACTAATGCTGTCGGTGTACATCCGATAGTTCTTATGCTCCAGCTGAACCGAGTGAATGATATCCTAGGTGAAAAAAAATAAGAATAGTTATACACGCCGTTAGAAGACTCGTCTTTAGCTAATGTCTGACAATAAATTAATTGTTTGGAATACCTTTATGACTCGGCACCCGCGAGATTCCCACACGTTCCAAGTTATTAAGCTTTAGCAAAACTAAATTAATCCGACATGTTCCATTTATCGAATAATTATAATCAACTAAATAAAAAAATCCCACGCATCTTCCCTACCCACCAAATAAAACTGGAAACGCAAATCGTTTCGCGCGCAACACGTTACGCAACATTCCGAGTATCCCGAGTTGAAACGAATTAAACATTTATAGAACAATCTAAATATTTAACCCGCCATTAGGAAATTACGAAATTTACGATTATCATAACGATAATCGGATATAACGAAAAATTATATCGAAATAATTAATAACTTTTAATAGCTGATAATACACATGATTGTTAATATTGAGTACATTTTACCTGTATATATATATATATATATATATAATACAAATATATTGAACGAGGTCGGTGATGAAATTCTTTATTTTAGTTTTCTCTCTTCATATATATAAATATACACGTATAAATGCGTACAAGAGAGAATGTATCTGATGGCCTTCCTAAGAAATGAGATGTAAAATTGAAATTATCACTGGTGTCATTTTGATTTCTTTTCATACCGATGTGTATTATTATCTATACGAAATCCGCGATTGTCCATGAATTTCGTCGTCTACAATGTACGTTATTATCCTAATTGCCACCCAGCGGGGCAATATCGGCATACGGATTGAATTATTGCAAACTAACTAGCCCCCGTTCTCGCTATATTATTCAACGGAAGATTACGTATCGCTAATAATTATTTAGCCCCATAGGTGTATAAACTTTTTTTTTTTTTAATACTTCGATAAACGACGATACAATTTTTTTCATCTACTACTAACTTTAACGTTCAAATAAACACACACATACATACTTTATATATCGATACTTGTTTTTTTAGGTGGTAAATCCAAGGTATACCGTTAGAAAATTAATATAATGAAAAAAAAAAGGAAAAACAGAGGTAAACGTTACCAAGTATCTTTTAATTTATGTGATTTTGCAAATCTTACACTGTAGTTTCTCGTGAGAGCCGTTTATCCACATTAATGTCGTTCAGTATCGACTGATTTGTTCGTTTATCACGTTATCCTATTCGACATTTCGTTTCAAATGAGTCAATATAAAGTTTTTCCGAATTATTTATTATCCACGTCTACAAAACCGTACGTAAAGATCGGCAACACTAAGAAACGAGTAAGCCGCGATTTTGCGCGATTTACCATATTCATATCGCGTCAGACACGCTGCAACCTGTTCACGGCATTTAAAACGATCGCGACTCTTCCCCTTGTCATCGGATACTCATTTATGAATGATTCCGGAATCTAAATATTCCAAGTCGTTGACAATGTTAACTTTGTTTTAGTATCGGCTATGTTTTCGTTTTCATGGTCGATAATCATAATCTACATCTTGTCCACGTTCATTTGTACCACTGTCAACTCGTTTAAGAATCTTGTCATTTCCAGATGACGAGAAAATGGGTCATGATAACCACTTTCCATATAGCAAGCACGCTCCAAAAAAATGCGGTCCTGTCTAAAGAATGGAGTAAACGTGTGTTCGTCAATCTGAATTATCTTAACACGGTGGCTTTACAAGTGTAATGAGATGTTTGGTACACCCGTATCATTCAAAATCACCCACAACTTGTTCCGTATCACACGGTCAAACAACGCCTTCTTATAATATACGAACGCTATGTACATACAGGTACTATTATTTTAATAATTCGTTTAATTTTTAGAATGCGATTTCGTGTGCCGCCTGCAACAAATCAAACTCGTCTTTCGGTGATTTGTCAGCTGAGGCAATTTTGGCGATGATACGATAATTTTCGAATTTTTTGGTAATTTTTCGTTGTTGAATATACACGATCACGAGTGCCAAGGAGACTCAATTGCAGCGATAATGAAAAGAAATAGTTATTCGATACACTAACAAGCACAGTTCTTTTATTTATATCAGTATTTTGCACGCTACATAATCTGACTGTAATATTATCGAGGCGCATGCAAGACATATTGGTATGGAAAATGAACTTTAAAATCGGTATATAAAATACGTCGAAAAATTCAACAAAAATACTTTTTGTTGATGATGAAATAAAACTAGTAAATAAATGGCGCGCATCTGATTGAAAATGTCGATGTTGATATCATTAAATAACTAAAAGGTAGTCGCAATTGATGGCTCATTTGTTGAGTCGATAAAATACTTCGAAACAGCTGCGAGGAAATGAATATTTAACCTGTATAAAAATTAACTACATCAAAACTGTAGACAAGGGCGCGTATCTTCTGAAGTCAGGGAAAGATTTGAATGATGGTAAATCTATCGTCGCAAATTTTTTTTAGATAATCTGTACAAAAAACGTAAATATTTAAAACTATTAACGCGCAAATTATACTTCAGTAGCGGGCGCAAATTTTGAAAAGCCTTGTACTAGACAAACATCGAATTTAACGCAATACATAGAAAATCCCTTCAGGAATAAAAAAAAATCACTGGAGCCCTCTTTGTAGACCTAACAGCTTACATTCGAAAGCATAGCGGACAGCCGCAATATTCACGTTTATAGAAGCAGTATGAATGCTGTTAAAGGATAGACGTTTCTACGTGTCATTAAATGATAACGCTGACAGATGACAAAAATGAACTACAGCAAAATAGCGTGCCAGCCCAACACTATTTAACATCTACATTAATGATCAATTAATTACAAAACATTTTATTTTTACACGTAATCTTGTTCTCATAGTTTAAATACCCTCGAAATAGTGGCGGAAAATTTTCGAGTGATATGAAATATCTCGATGTATATTACAAGACGAAACAATTCAAGCGGAACCAAACGAAAACTCTAACGTGCTGCTTTCATCCCTAGAATTGGTAAAAGCTACAGATTACACGGAATGGTAAAAAATGAAGAAATTTATTTATCATCCTAAATATTTAAGAATCGTATTAGATGGATAGTTAACATTCAAGAGACATCACGAAATGACAAAAATAAAGATAAAAATAATGTTATCAGAAGACTAAATAACATATTTTACCCATATCATTCACTAGCACTCTGCTACTCGGCAGTGGAATATGTGTACCTAGTCTAGCGCCGCCCTGCATACGCAATAAATAGACGTTACCTTAATTCTCATAGAAATAACTCATTGTCTGAAAGTTAAGGTTTTAGCTAAGTCAGCGAAATCGAACCACCGAATATTGCATGTAACGTATAGCAGCCAAGAAATAAAAAAGAAGGATAAAAAAATAGCTAAGGAAGACGGCCATCCACTTCAAACAGTTCGAGAAACTCTGAAGTCTGCTAGATTGTTAGCCTGGAGAATCGGAACTAAAAATGATAGAAACGCAAATTAATTTTTTTCAACCGGTTGCCTAAAAATCAAACATAATTCGAGTGAATAGCGAACGAACGAACGCTGGCAAGTTATAATAGATACGGAATGACAAACTCGTGTTCAAATGTAATGCATTCGACGCAGAAAGACTATTTTCGCATTAAACCTTCTAATCTCTATGGATTAAAAAAAACACGTATAATTTAAAATGTTCGACCGGATACAATGTAATAATAATAATAGTAATAATACGAGTTTTAGGTAATAATAATTTGATAAATATTATACGAATCTTTTTCCATTTAGCAATGACGATGATTTCGGACGTTTTAATTCGAGGACAATTTTCACGTGACTAATAATAATTAAGTTTGCAAATACGTTCAAATAAAAATAAGGATTAAAAAGGAAAAAAAATAGGAAAAAAATAGGAAAAAAATAGAAAAAAAATAGAAAAGTTTTATATTACGACGCGAAAAAATATTTTCTTGTTCTTAAATTAAATGATAATTATTTAAACTATCCGGCAAATAGCTCGTCATTACGGAAATTTATTTATTAATAACCGGAGAGACGTAATTATTAATTAATAATAACAGTAATCAACTTATTCTTTAAGCCGCATTGACTGACGCTTTTAAAGGTCGACCCGAGAAGACGAATCGACTTATATTAAATTTAATTAAAATCAAGGTCGTCTAAAACCATTAAATATCGGACAAAAATTTGACTAAATTTTATAGAACACGTTCGCGCTAGTTTTTAATAACATTTTAACGAGTTTTCAAGAAGAATACATTCGATTAAAAACAACGTCCTAATTTTAAACGACCATCTAAATAGCGAACAAGCTCTTCTACCATCACACATTATCATCACCATCATCGATAATAAAAAAAAAAAAAGTGAAATACGAAAGTGCAACATCGCATTAAATAGACTAACATCGCATTATTCGGTTTCCCGATCGGTAATTAAAAGTTTTATTATTATTATTATTATTACCATAGTCGTTGGAGCAATAATTGCTCATCGTGACCCCCTCCTGTGTATTGCATCGTGTACCAACCGTCTTCAGCGGCTTCTATTTCGACTAGTTTTCATTATCATGGTTTGACCGCTCAGCGTCCTTACCGTGTCCATCCACCGTCTTGATGGTCTTCCTTCTTGTTCTATTGAAAATGTATTTTTCTAAACTGTCGTTCCCTTTCATCAAAACACGTGCAAAATATTTTAAGATTTTATCTTGGCAGTTGATGTGTTTTGCAGTTCATGGAATTCTTAACATTCTCTGTAAAATCGACATTTTGAACGCATCGATTTTTCATTTATCCGCTTCTCGTAAGGTCCACCACGTCTCTGCTCTATATAGGAATAACGAGAATATAAGAATGTTCACTAGTCTGGATTTTAGTTTTCTATTTAGAGATCGGTTTTTCAGATCTTATATAATCGAACCATCACTAAATTGCTAATGTGATTCTGCGTTTTATTCCTTTTCTGCCGTCATCGGTAATTAGTGAATTTCAGGTATATAAACTTCCTTACAACTTTTAGACTCGGCAGTGTCTGTAGATTTCTTGGCCCTTTATTTTTGTTTATTACCGCGATCTTTGTTTTACTCTTGTTAATTGATAGACCTATGTTCTACACTATTCCATAAATCATTCATTTCCTCCTCCGATTCGGTTGTAAGCGTTGCATCGTCAGCGTATCGAAGAGATTTTGATTCCTACCGTGAAACAAGGTTTTCCGCACGATGAATTCTCCATATATATATATATTGAAAACATCGAGGATAGTTACCTTATTCCTTTTTGGAGGTAAAATGTTTCAGATAAGATATTTTTTCCTATTCTTACCATAGCGTATGTAGAATTATATAGAATTATATAGATTATCAGAGAAATTAAGTGCTCTGGCACGCCCATAGTGGCAAGCACACAACTTTTCCCACTTGACGCAGTTAAAAACTTTATTATAATCAATATAGCGTATACGTAAATAGGTTTATTATATTCGACGCTTTTTTCAATTAATTGCCTGATGGACATTAATAAATCTAGTCTGTTCTCTTGAGAAATTGCTAGCTTAGGTAGTGTTTCGGTCTGTCATTAATCACATGCAGCACGATTTTACCAATGTGAGAAGTCAACGCTATCGTTCTGTAATTTTCACACTGTCTGGTTGAGCCATTCTTATGCAATGGTATAAAAGCAGTTTTGCTCCAATGATGTGGCAATATTCTGTAATTAAAATATATACGTATAATATAATACAATGCGAATAGTCGACGATATTTTCGCATATACACCCTAGAAGAGCAGCAGGTTTTCCTATGTTTAAAATGAACTGAACAAATTTTTACTGATAAATGCTGACAAAAAGGAAATAAGTTACAGATACGTACACCGGACAAAAAAAAAATAAATCCACATCACTTCATTAATATACAAATAGATTTAAACTATTTTTTAAAAAAATAAATTGAAGCGTAAACTTTGTGGAAAAATTATTTAAAAAAAAAAACAAACAAGAAATGAAACAAAGACACCGTGTGCGTAAACTATATAATTAAATTTATAGTTAAAAGCTAATAATGTATGAAAAATCAAATCTGTATAGAATGAATATTAATTATAATCTTTCCCCTTATAAGTAAATTAGCAAAAGACAGAAATCGCCTAAATATTCGCAATTAGTCGTAGTGCAGAAATATACGATAAAATTAGAAAAAGTAATTATCATTATTTGTATGTCATATATGGTTAGTATAAATAAATAAATAAATAACACAATTTACGAAAGATATCGTGTCCATATTACCACGTCCAGTTTGATTAACCAATGCTGCGCTGCATACGACAATGTTCTAATCTGATTCCATTCATCAACGCTCTTAGTGGGCATTAAATTAAAATGTGGTTCGTAGTTTGTGTTTTTTCACAACAGTCGCACGTTGGGTCATCTTTTATTATCTATTTTGTCATATATTCACCGCTGCAACCATGACCTGTTCTAAACCTATTTAATACAACCTATGCTTTTCTATTCAGGTCAAAGCCAAGTGATCTAACGTTTGGAATTAAATTTCTTTTATCCACCTTTCGGATCCAGTCCACGTTTCTCTCCGAACTTTGGCTTCATCAAATTTTTCTGACATAAGTTTCATCGCAATATCACATAGTAGTCTCGGTGATTTCAGTCTCTTCGGCATAACCTTGTCAGGATGTATTATTAGCCTACTGTTTTCCGCATATTTCTTCTATTCATTTGCATCGCTGTCGTCTTATATGAGCTGACATTATATTAGAAAGTACCGGAAGTCAAGCTGTTGGTGTAAATTTCACTGACCCAGTAATTATCCTCACGGCCGTGTTCAGCTCAACATCTACTATCCTAGTATAAGAGCTATTTAGCCGAATTAGTGCGTGTTTCAACCGTCTATATTCGTATTTTTGTATCTATACCTTAATGATTGACAGTTGTAATCTCAAATTTGCACAAATGCCCATATCGAATATAGAAATTGTAGAATGTCATTGAAGTAACGCGATTTGCTTAACTCTATATTTTCCGCAAATTGTCTATATTACTTTTGCTTATCGAATACCAAACTAAAACGGCGTATAATAGAAGAGGCGGTATAACCGTTTTATAAATTAATAGAGCTTAGAAAATTTGTATTTCCGATTAGAAATAGGGAAGAGACCGACCCCTACGAGCAGAAACTTTCTTTTTAAATTTTCGCTAATATATATTTTTTCTCGCGATTTAGTTATTATCTAATGTGCACTCGCGTTAGATATAAACGGAATAAATAAATAACGTTAGCATAAAGGCACTTTTTAACTTATTACTATTTCCGAAATTGGTTATGTAGTACTTAGATTGAAAATGTAAAAATTCACCGAATGTAGTATTCTAAACCTATTTATAGAATTTACTTTATCGAGTAACTCGGACAGATTATTCAATTTTGTCGTTTCACTCTATTACATTACTGTCGTTTGACTCCCGGCGTTATAATAGGAAGATTAATTATTTTTATTAGGTTTCGTCTTCTGCACGGTTGAATTAATATGTTTTATTTTTTTTTTTTGTCAAATTTATACTTATCGATCTTTATAAACGACGAAGTATAACAAGGAGGATGCTGAAATTTGTCGTATAAATCTTGTTTGCGAATATTCTTAAAGTATAAAATTTTAACACGACCGACTGATTATAAGATAAAAGATGTGACGAAGCGCAACCTAAAAGGAGATTCGAACCAGAGGTGAAATCCGTACTTGCGAATAAAGATGGGCGATTTGTTCACGATTCGATTCAAAGAACTAGTTCATTTTAAAGAATGAATAAGACTCCCTTAAAATGAACGGTTATAATTTATCGAACTGCGAACGTACGACTAAAGAAAACGAGTGAACACCGTTCGTCGATATACGAGAGAGATGGCACATTTTTGCGATAGATCTTTGATTTTTTTGTTTCTTGCGCAATCACTTCTCAAAGCTAATTGCTTGATTTGTTCACAGCATTAAGTTTAAGTTAATTAATTGATAATAATCGTTTAATATTTCTATTTTTGACATTTAAAATTAGTCCGCTTAATTTTAAATTCTATAAGTTATTAATTTTTTATCGTTAAATGTCACCGATGAAACGCTATTTGTCGGTTTTGCAATACGTATAGATTTGTGAACATTTAATAAATGCCTGTTTTTGATTTTATACTTTTATCGCATGTTTATATATTAGATTTTTCGAATTTGGAGCTGATTTATATTTTCATGGATATATCGTGATTTTTTGTTATACATTCAATCCGAGACACTTTAAATAGGTTCTGCTAGTAAATAATTTTTAAAATATTCATCGTGAATGATGTTAAATGTTTTCGTATCTGTTGTAACATGATTAACCAAATATTCGTAAGAGTGAATGATAAACGAATTAATCATTAAAAGGAGCTGGTTCAATTCAGTGAGCGAACGATTTTGATCTAATCCCGAAAAAGAACGCTTTTCCCCGTCACTACTTACGAATATACTCTTAATGTTAACAACGCAAATGTTAGTAATTGCGTCACCGATGTTACGCCAGTACATTTAACAACGGGGATAGCTAAATATTTTTTCTCTTCGTCATAGACGGTCGGGGGTATTCTGTAATAATCCCAGTAGAAAAACAAAATGACAAAGATAACATTCAACTATAATTTTTCAACCGAGAACTCTAGATTACATCGAGAAAATTACAAAAATAACAGAGACAACTCTAATTCTTTAACTACAGCAATGATCATGATCACGATAAGCCTTTGTCTATCCACTCCTGGATGAAGGATATATATATATATATATGTGTGTGTGTGCATAGGAAAAAGAGAGTAAATAAGCATATAAAGATAATTAAAAAATAGCAATAAATATATATATATATATATATATATATATATATATATATATATATATATATATATAATATTAAAGTACATCTAACAAGTTACAGGGGCCGTTGTTACAGTATAACGATGATAACGATAAAAAGAATAAATCGTTAAACGCGGTAGATAAAAAAGGACGGAACTATCTTAAGTATATCTTTGTCTTGCTTCGTGAGAAACAAAACAAGTTCATAAAATTCGAAACGGACAAATATCGGACATTGCGCAAAAATGTTCTGTTCGCCCGGGTGTGTGTAATACTAATCGATTTTTTTTTCTTTATCGACTGCCTCGTTAATCCGATCGTTGTAAACTTAATAAACAAAACTAAATTGTTTGCCATTCTCGTTCGTCAATTCGCTCGATAAAGTACACAAGGTTTAATTACTAGTTGACGTAATAATAATATTCATAATAATAACAATAATAAATTTTTAGTTAGGTCCTTTAATTGCGAACATTTTGTTAATTACTGCTAATATTTAATAGAAGACCTCAGCACCGTCGATTATGTTTAACCATAGGAGAACCTAATATATATATATATATATATATATATATATATATATATATATATATATATATATATATATATATATATATATTTAAAAAAACAAAACAAAACACCTAAGTGATGTTAGATGGATACCGTTGTTTCTTTCGTATTGTCTGGCATTAGTGATAATTCTGAGAACTTTGTTTTGGAATGTCTGAACTTTTTTTTATGTTAGTTAATTTAGTACAACCCCCATAGCTGACAACCATAACTCTATATGTTGGTTTTAGTATTTCATTATATACCAATAGCTTATTGCGCAGCGAAATAACAACATCTTCCGAGAAACCATTTGATCTGCAGAACTTTCAACTTTATTTTTTGTTCTATTTTATTATTAATACGAATGGACCAATTTAATTTTGTAACCAGATGCATACCTAGATATTTTATATTATTTTTTTACGGGGTACAGTCTTCGAATTAATTATTATTGGTTAATACTCGACTTTTCTGTTAGTAAAACTAATATGCACAGATTTCTCCTCATTTTAAATAAATGAAAAATAGGAAAAATCACACGCATACTTGCACACACACATCGTTGCAATTGCTGTCCGGTTAGCAATGTACAGTATTTAATTATACATATACACGTCTCATACTGTTTTCGCGCATACAACATACGCGCTTGTGTAATATAAATATAAAAAATGAAAAGATTTAAACAATTATTTCGTTGTAGGTAACAATGGAAATGTGTTTATAATGCGAAACAAATTTAAATTTGAAATTTGAATTTAAATTATACGAATACGCGCATACACATTAACGTAATGTACCGTATACATATACTAATTACCGACCATTAATTGACGACGCTTGCATTCTGAAATGTAAGACGCAGTACGATTCTCTAAATTCCTTTGCCTTACTTTATTTCGAAGCCACCACCTCTGTCCAAGTGTCTTTAGACTCCTAAATGGACAACAAGAGCCTCAGCTAGTAGACATAACAGCGCAGGGTTTAAACTTTTATGTTCTTCAGAGGCGTGGGGGTTTTGGCTATTTTTTGTCACCTTTGCTTTCCTCCTGATCAGTCTGTTGAGCTAAGCTTTCCAACGTTCCCGACTTACTGGAAGGCCTAGAGCTTCGCAGAACTGTCATCGCATTCTAAACCTTAAGTGTCCAGACGCTTCTGGCGCTGTTTTTTCCTTCAGCTTTACAGAAGGATTATGGTAACAGATAGATTTGTTCCTCCCAGTAACTGCCAGAGTGATCACAGCCTTCAATGACCTGATCTCCTGCAGGATTAAATTCAAACAGGAATCTGTCTGTATGCCCACCTCATTTGCGCACACTGATATTGGCTCTACAGTTTTCATAGTTATATGCGGAGTCTCAAAACGTTCGGGCATCAACGGGCCTGGAGAACCCCAGACGCTCTCCTATAGCCTGTAATCCATGAAATTGGCTGTTAACTGTACTTGCTCATACAGCACGGCTATAATTGACTAAACTTTCACTTATCACGTTAACTGTCTCCTATCGCGGTGAGATCATCGGATGGAATGCTACTCGTGATATATTATGTATATCAATTACACAAATAATAAGAACTAAGTGTTAACAAAAGCATTAAAAAAAATTCCATTTTTTGTACAATATGCGCTAACAATAGTTTGGTATAAGAAGAAAATATCAAATTTAATAAAAACATATCAAAATTAAACCGAAATTTCTATATGTAAATAAATATTAAAATTAATCGTGCACATTTGGGCAGTAGTAATTAAGAATTTTCAATAATAAAAAAATTCACACACCGCAACTTATACATATAATATCATTATGTATGTATTGTTATTATAGTTTTCAATTATTTAGCGTTCTTTTAACAACATTTCTTCGTACTTGTATTGTGTAATTTCGATAAATATTTCTGCGAAGACGATTTCTTAATACATTTCCAAAAGGTGATAATTTTTTTACGTTTACGATTTTTTTCGATGTAAACCATGTTCGATATTTTTATTACGTAACGTTTCGAAAACACAATTAAGAAAATCATTGTTGAACAATGAAAACATTGACCGGATACTAAAATCGATTTATTAAGGGGTTATTGACGAGGATTATATCTAGGAATACATAAATCGTAATCACAAGGGTGCTATTACAGAAAGTTAAAAAAATATGAGAGTACGTGAGAGTGAAAATGAGTGGCAAATAAATAATAATGAAAATTGTAATGTACGTGTGTGTATATATACATGTAAATGGTGTTATACATAATGATAATACCTGTCGACAAGCGAAAGCTTGACAGGATAAGTAAATGTAAAAATTGTGTATTTAGACGGGTGCCATATGTGTATTTTGGCATGCTCGTATGTTGTGTGTACCTGCTTTGTAAAAATTTATACAAATATACGTTAAAAAAAAAATAAAAAAAATAGAAATAGTAGTAGTGATTAGACGAACCATTGGACAATCGCAACAGGATTTGACCGAATGTGTTGATATTCGCAAGAATATTAATACACCGACCGGTCTGAATACAAAAAAAAAAACAAAAAAACACAAGACGTTAATTACGTGCATTTCGTTAATCTGTCGTCGTTAAAAAATTACACTAAATAAATTTATGGCCGAGAAACGACGTCATTATAATTAATAGCGAATTATATATTACGACCGCTGATCATTCATTTATACGAAAATTTAAACCGTACAAATTAAGTATTTGATTTCAAATTTTCTATACCGATAAAAAAAGAATGGACTAATTTAAATACGAGAAAAACGTCGACTTCATATGAAATATCGACTATAGTCGCTGATGAAGGCGTGTTCAGCTCGTTAGCGATCTATTGGTGTATTATAGTAGCTGTCGAAATAAAATAGATATATTAACATTTAACGACTATTATAATTGTAAACTCGTTGTATAAAACGACAAACTTAAATAATTCATATTTTTCATTTTAAAACCAGCGTTATTGTATTCGCGAATTTACAATATAGTAATTAAGGCCTTCGAATAAATTTGCACTTACACCGTTTTTTTTTTTTTTTTTTAAGATTTAGACCGTAACAAAACCTTATACGGATCACAAACACATTTCACTAACGTAATATACCGAATTAAGTCGTTAAATTTTTTATTTTTTTAAATATTTTTTTCAAAATACGAAGTGACCCAGAGAAGATTGAAGGTTTTGTTGTTTTTTGAATAACTCAAACACTGATAAAAATTTTTGAGTGAAATTTTATTTAAAAATAGGAAAACGATAAATTAGCTTACAATCAGATGACCGCCATTTGCAACAATACATTCGTTCAGTCTTTACATAATTTTCGAAGACTTTTTGGAACGTAGGTCGCTGAATTTTTGAAATTTCTTCAGAAATCCGAGTTTCCAAGTCTTTCAGATCTCGTAAACGTGTTAAACGCGGCTCTTAAGGTATCCGCACAAAAAAAATTGTGTTACTTTGGTTGCACCGTCGTGATCGATTCACGCCGAAAATAACGTTCCACATAAAACACAGGCTACTTCTCGCTATAGGATATCATAACTAAAACTGGACAAAAACGAATCTCTCGTGTGTACACTATAACAGTGTTACCAACTGCGCTATTCAAAAAACCCGTCCGTCTTCTCGGGCTCACCCTATGTATTATTATTACGCGAATAGAACGATCTACTAACTAAAAGTAATATAATTGCAAATAATAAAAAATGTTATATAAAGGAACATATTATACGAGGTCATCTGGTCTAAAATGACCAAAACTCCACCTTTTATTTGGACCCAATTTATTTACTTCATTTAGAATTTAGAATTTTCAAATCAAATCAAATCAAATTTATTTGTATTCAATACAATACAATACAATGCAATTTAATACAATTTCAATTACAATTTCAATTTCAATTAAAATAATAATAATAATAATAATAATAATAATAATAATAATTGTAACAAAAACCGATTCAGAATTGCATGTGAACACTAAAAAACTGGTTATGCGCATAAATGCGCGAGTACCAGCTCTATTTGTAATTTATAACTTATAAAATACACAGGGTTACCCGAAGTAGAAAAACGTAAAATAAAGCGAACGCAAAATCTTATCTTCTATATGTAAAGTTTAATAATGAAATACTTATGAACAAAAATTTAATCATCGGTACAGCAATAATGATATAAATTATTTAATAAAAATCAAGATTAACATAAATAACACCCAACGTAAACTTAAAATATTAATCTTACTATATACAAAAATTTATGATAAAAATTTTTAAAATAACAAAACATACTAAAAACAAATTTTCCATAAATCAAATAATAATAAAGTAGTAAATAAATTGTTTAACAAAAAGTGAACATCATGTTATTTTGAACTCTGAAATTTAAAATAGGTAGAGTAAAAATAAAACTCAAACAATCAAAAACTTTAAATAAATAAATTAATTATCAAACAATAACCACTTAAGATAAACATTTCAACAGACACTTTAGCCGTTATTTAAAACGTAAGAAATCAAAGTTTTACGACGACGGCGTTTATAGTTTATTAAATATCGTTTAGTAGATTCAGGTATTAAGTTATAAGCCACCGGCCCAGCATAAATTGCTTGTATACGACAATGTGTCTTATTAAAATTCGGTACCGTTGCTTTCTCGGTGCCAGCGGTTCTTGTTTTCCCACTTAAAATTTTCACCATAAAATAATCCCTATGCTTTATAACAAAGTCCAGAATATGCAGTTGATACAATTGTCGTACGGTTAGAATTGTTTTGTTGGAATTCTTATTGGTTATGTTCCTTAGCAGTGATCTTTGTAATAAAAAAAGTGGTTGCAAATGATATCGTGCTGCACCGCCCCAATGAACAATACCGTATGAAAGGACAGGTTGATATAACGCTAAGTATAAACGAATTAGATGCTTAACTGAGAAATATTGTTTTAGGTAGTAAAACAGATAGTTCAACTTCCTTAATTTACTTACGTTACAACTCAAATGCTTATCCCAACTTAGCTTACTATCTAATAAAATTCCTAAATACTTAATTTCATACGCTCTCTCTATTATATTATTATTTAAGAAAATTTTAATGTTCTCAAACAGCTTTGCCGCTTGATTAGTATAAATTAAATACTTAGTTTTAACTGGGTTTGCAATTAAACGATTTTCAACCAACCATTTTGATATTTTATTTACGCTACCTTGTGCAAGTTCTTGCAAATTGTCAGGAAAACGAGAATTAACTACTAGGACAGTATCATCGGCATAGCTAAAAATAATAATAATAATACTAAAAAAAAATTCGTATTCGTGTCAATTTTTGTTTTTTTTTTTTTTTTAACGAATTAAAAATACAGAAATTAATGATGAATTTTTGAATTTCAATAGTGCTTTTTTAAATTTGACAAATTTCTATGAAAATAGATGACTACACGTCTGTAGGTTTGCATCGTATTTAAAATTTATTAATACGTACAAAAAATTTCTATTCTTTTAAAATAAAATAATTCAATACGTTTAATTTAATAAAAGATAAGATCTAATCGTGGATTGTATTATTTTCCACAATGTATTACAACAGCTTCGCCTATCTCACGAGTAAACATCCGATTAAAATGTAACAAAATTTTTTGTTGTTGTTAAATCTCAATTTCTACGTCAATATTTACTTAGTAGCCACACGAAGATAACAATATTTATTCAATTACGTACAGCGAGACGATTCAATTAATTCATTCGTCGCGCGCGAAATCGTAACAACGTATTATACGCACCTTATCTGTTATACATACTTTCTCGTTAGTTAATTTGTGATTACATTGTATACAGAAAACGAACATAACTAGAGATGTCCACTCGGAGACTAAGACATAGATGGAATATTTCTATTAGGTCATTTTATTAATACGATAAAATGAAAATTTCGCAGTTAACTAAAAATTCCAGTAAAGTAGCAATTTACTATAACGATAAACACGTAGCCGAATCACCATTAATAGATTATTTTAGTACAAATCTAAACAGGAAAGACGTCGTACTGTGTTTTTCAACAATATATATATATATATATATATATATATATATATATATATATATATATATATATATACTGTGTTTTTCAACAATATATATATATATATATATATATATATATATATATATATATATATATATATATATTTAAAGGATAATTAACCTTTCATTCAGTTCACCGCATACTATCAAATTGTACCAAATTTGTTCGTCAATAAAAATAAATCTCTCTATACAAAGTATTTTTTCATTAACGAACTTTCGATAGTCGACCTAATTTCTGAATCAAATTAAATCCTAATCAATTGCTGTATACCGTAATGAGCTATGTAGTCTCACACACGGCTCATATTAATTTTAAAAAATTTCATAACCTCGATAAAATATTCATTTCCTAAAGATGGGAAACAAAAGATTACATAAAAATACTCAAAGTGACGTTCAGCGAGCTAAATTCGATAATTATCGCTCGCAAACGAACATTAACATTACTCAATTACTCCAACCAGATTATGTACATAGATTTTTGTACGTGTCAATGTTTAATTAACGCGTATAAGGTTAATATACAAACATAAAACTAATATACGTTAATTATGTTCAACATTATTTTTATTTGATAACGGAAAATTTAACCCGACTCAATATATATATTTTAAATAATCGATTAAATTTATATTTATTACCGTTAAAATTTCACGAGTAAATTCTTTAATAACTCAAAAATAAATAATCAACGATCGAAATTAATGACGTAGACTATTGTATTATTCGCTATATTAATCATTACTAACGCTAATTTTCAAAAGATAACATTGCAAAATCTTATTGGAATCTGAAGTATTCGTATTTATAGTATTCACGTTTTCTGCATTACACGTTTTTCTTAAACAGCAAATTTGAAAAACGATTTATATACTCGAAAATTCCAGTTGTAGAGCGAGGTCAGAATCTTGTGTCTCCAGGTCGTATCAAAAGCCTTGGATATATCTAAAAAGAGCGCTAATAAGTGATGACTATTATTAACTATCGAATTTGATATTTCGTTGTGGAGGTGAGCAGCTTGATCAATTGTTGAGCGACCTGGACGAAATGCGCATTGTTTATCGCTTATTAGTTGTTGATGTTCTAACTCCTACATTAGGCGACCTGCTATAAGTTTTTCAAATACTTTGCCTAGCACTGACGTCAGATAAATAGGTCGATAGGAATCTATGGTTGAAGGATTTTTGCTAGCCTCAACAATTGGCAGTATCAGTACTTTTTCCCATAAATCCGGAAAAACACCCTTGTCCCAAACAAAATTTATTATATGCAAGAGGACCTTTATGATGTTATCTGGTGCATTTTTCAACAGGCAAATACGAAAACTATCTGGGCCGCAGGCACTGTCCTTCAAATTGCATATAGCGGAATTCAATTTAAAGAAAATTGTTGATTATATGGTTCTTTGTTTTGTGAATTAAAGTTTAGTGGAATAGATTTAATAGTGTTTTTAAATTTAATCTGAAAATAATTCTGCAAATAAATTTGCTAATTGACTGCGGTTCAGGATAATATTTCCGTTTTGACTAATGCCCGAAGGGATATATATAACGTTGATAAGGCTTTCATTTATTTAATTTTATTCCAGACTAATTTAGGTGGAACTGATGGAGGTCTTGGTAACACTTTTTATGCACTCTGCGAACACTACAGAATGGTGTTCCGCAAGGTGCTATCCTTAGTCCAATCCTATTTAATATTACCATAAATGATATCTTAACCAAGATAGTACCACCAATAAGAGCATCATTATTTGCAGGTGACTTGGTCATCTTCCTGCCATGTAGTAATGTACCACTGATCTCCCCCTTCGTTTACACACGACATGAAGAAATAGTCATTCGTCGTATATTACTAGGACATACGACTCTCACTCATAGTCACTCGATCAGAAGAGAATCACCACCGATTTGTTCTTGCAGCAATGTTAAATTAACAATATTCTGCTACACTGCCAAAAGTACAAGGCTGAACGTATTCAATGTGGTCTTCCATCAGCATTATAACGATTCCTGCAGCCAAATGCAGTCTGTCCAACAGTAGCGTTCCTATGTGAAAGCGGTATGTTTCAACAACTATAACTTCCGTGTCCGTGTCTCTGGCCTCGTAGCAGTATACGCACGTAAATGGATCATTATCATCAAATAAGAAGATTTTTCTGAGAAATTCATGCACAACTTACCCGATAATGGAAATAAAATGTTTATTATGGTGGGACTACCTACACACATATATATATATACATATATGAATTTTCTTCTTCATTCGCCATTTCGATAATCAAAACTAATATGTCAGCCCTTGACATGACAGATCGAAATATATCGCTTAACGAACAGTCAAACCACTACTAAAGGTGTTTTATTCACAAATTTCAAGGACGACATTTGAACTTTTATCTAGAATCTTCTGTTATAGAATAAAAGGTATAATCTCGTGATTATATGCTTTTATCATTATGAGCCAGGTATTTCAATTTTCTTTATTATTAATTAGTAATTTATTCCATACTACTATAAGAAAATTTAACACTTTCTCTTCGACCCCCGATAACCTTTGTCCCCGCGGACGGATTGAAAAACAAGTCGTACGAAAAACACGCCAAATCGCCGTCGCTACAAATCTAGCCGATCGTCGAAGGTGCCCATTAGCGGGTAGACTACCATTTTTCGTCAAACGCCGAAAACCGGCCTTTAGGCGAGGTCGAAGTTGGCCATTTTGACGTAGGCGAAATTGACTTTTTTTACCGAAATCGCCGTAAAAAAAAACACATAGGAAACAGCAGCTGCAGAGGAATGTTTGGCGGGTAGGACATATCAAACGCCGAAAACTGGCCTTTAGGCGAGGTCGAAGTTGGCCATTTTGACGTAGGCGAAATTGACTTTTTTTTACCGAAATCGCCGTAAAAAAAAACACATAGGAAACAGCAGCGGCAGAGGAATGTTTGGCGAGTAGGACATATCAAACGCCGAAAACTGGCCTTTAGGCGAGGTCGAAGTTGGCCATTTTGACGTAGGCGAAATTGACTTTTTTTACCGAAATCGCCGTAAAAAAAAAAACACATAGGAAACAGCAGCTGCAGAGGAATGATTGGCGGGTAGGACATATAAACTATGTACACGTACATATTAACTGTAGATATCGCACGTACATACATAACTTTTTATTAGGCATAGCGAGCGACGTAAAAATTTTTAAAAATAGTCGTTACTGTATCCGATCTACGATAAAAAGCGAAAATACCGCGAAAAAAAATTTCAAACCGAAACGCGAAACTTTCAAAAGGGGGACCCCTTTCGATTTTTTCGAAATTTAGATTTTTCGCAATAATTCGCGAACTATTCGCAATTTGAGAAAATTATTCCAACAAAAGTTACGCGCGATTAAAATACGCGTCTAACGACGGTATTCGCGTATTTTTATAGTGAATACTCGTCGAGTAAATTGCGGTTAAACGGTTTTAGGGTTTTGCGCCTTTTTTACGGCCCCTATGATAGATAGGGGGTTCGGGTTGGACTTAAAAGAAAGTAGACGTCGAGATCTATAATTTATGTCTAACGGTAAATGTTTTAAAAATTAACCGGTAACGAGAAATCGCGAGTTTAAAATTTTGTTTTCGATTTTTCAACATTTTTTCAGGCATTTTTGGTCGGCCGGTTAGTTGCTATATATGTATGTATATATATGTATATATATTAATCATCAATATATATTAGGTTTTTTGCGCGATAAATCGCTTAAGAATGGAGATATTCGACGAATTTAATTTATATATAACACGCGCGTACATAAATAACGTTTTATAGCGGCGGGCGTGTCTTAAGTTTAACAGCAACTGCAGTATGACGTCATTTCGACGAATTTGGTTTTATCTGATGGCAAATTTCTATAGCAAAAATTAATCTCAGGAAAGCGGGGGTGTCTTAAGTTCAACAGCAACTAGTCGACGAATTTGGTTTTATCCGACGGCAAATTTCAGGAAGAATATATATAAATTAACGATATTTTTGTTTTATGTAGACTTCCCACTTGCAGAGCCCATTCAAAGGGTGGGTTTGGCGAATTTTAGTCAGATTTGGGTGAAACTTTTTTTGTTTTACTCGTCAGAGCCCCTGCACTATTTGAACGGTATTTAATCACAATTAATCCCCAACAGCTTCCCAAAAATAGGCACTACCCCCGTTGGGTAGCAACCCCCTTGGGTAGCAGAGGCGGAAAACCGTTTCCGGCCATCTAGTAAAATGGGCACGTTTAATGGGTTCAAAATTCGGCTAGAAAATCGACTTTTCCGTCTATAAACCGGTCTAGACGATCGCCCGTTAGAGCGAACGCATTAAGGGTGGACTTTTTCGAAAGTAAACTCCCGACGCTATAACGTTCGTAGATGGTGATTTTTCGAAAGGTCCGACCGTTAGGCCGTTAGCAAAAATCAAAGTCGAAATTTCGCTTTTGGAAATTTCGTCCATTATCTGGAAAATTCGCTTTTTCCGACGTTTCTCTTTAATTAACCGCGATCGAATTCGTTATCGATCGAAAGCCGACTAAATTCTCCGTCGAAATGATATGTATGAAAATTTTCACTAAACGTCAATAACCGACCTTTAGGCGAGGTCGAAGTTGGCCATTTTGACGTAGGCGAAATCGACTTTTTTTACCGAAATCGCTGTAAAAAAAAAACAGGCCCTAACTCGAAAAAAGCCCTCGTCATTTTTTACTAAACCCTAACTCGAAAAAAGCCCTCGTCATTTTTTACTAAACCCTAACTCGAAAAAAGCCCTCGTCATTTTTTACTAAACCCTATCGGCTATCTTTTCGGTCTCCTGGTCGATAGTCGTACGATGCGCCCAACTTCCGGAACAATTCAGTTTATCCGGCATTTTCCTGGTAGCGAACTATCGCCATCTTTGGCAAGCCATAGCGAGCGACGTAAAAATTTTTAAACGATTCCGACTTCGGAAATAGTCGTTACTGTATCCGATCTACGGTAAAAAGCGAAAATACCGCGAAAAAAATTTCAAACCGAAACCCGAAACTTTCAAAAAGGAATTTTTTCGAAATTTCGATTTTTCGCAATAATTCGCAATTTCAGAAAATTGTTCCAACGAAAGTTACGGGCGATTAAAATACGCGTCTAACGACGGTAGTCGCGTATTTTTATAGCGAATACTCGTTGAACAAGTTGAGGTTAAAGGGTTTCGGGGTTTTGCGCCCTTTTTACGGCCCCTATGATAGATAGGGGGTTCGAATTGGACTTAAAAGAAAGTAGACGTCGAGATCTATAATTTATGTCCTAACGTAAATGTTTTAAAAATTAACCGGTAACGAGAAATCGCGAAGTTTAAAATTAATTTTTCAGGCATAATTGGTCAGCGGGTTAGTTAGTAGATATATATATATTAATCATCAATATATATTAGGTTTTTTGCGCGATAAATCGCTTAAGAATGGAGATATTCGACGAATTTAATTTATATATAACACCCGCGTATATAAATAACCTTTTATAGCGGCGGGCGTGTCTTAAGTTCAACAGCAACTGCAGTATGACGTCATTTCGACGAATTTGGTTTTATCCGATGGCAAATTTCTATAGCAAAAATTAATCTCAGGAAAGCGGGCGTGTCTTAAGTTCAACAGCAACTGCAGTCGACGAATTTGGTTTTATCCGATGGCAAATTTCAGGAAAAATATATATAAATTAACGATATTTTTGTTTTATGTAGACTTCCCACTTGCGGAGCCCATTCAAAGGGCGGGTTTGGCGAATTTTAGTCGGATTTGGGTGAAACTTTTTTTGTTTTACTCGTCAGAACCCCTGCACTATTTGAACGGTATTTAATCACAATTAAACCCCAACAGCTTCCCAAAAATAGGCACTACCCCCGTTGGGTAGCAACCCCCTTGGGTAGCAGAGGCGGATAGAACCCCTAGTTCTTTTACTAAATTTATTAGCTGCGATCATGTTTTCGTTCTTTTGAAGAATCTATTCGTTAATCACTACTATATACTACCTGTCCTGTTTGGTGGTAACTTTTCAGCAACATACTTAAAAAATGACAACTGTTCCAAAATCACTGTTTTGCACAGTGTACGTCACCTAACTTCGCTATCCTCTGCCGCATTACCGTATTTTCTTTGTTTTTCATATAGATTTTTTTTCTTTTTAAATCGTTTTTTTCCATATAGCCGAATATTTACATATTATATTTTATTATTGTTCGCTCTCATACAGGGCTGGTTTTAAGAAAATATTAAGGGCATTTACGTTGCACATGTATTTAAATAAACTTCTTTCTTCTTAATAAAGTGACTTAGGTATAAAAATGACACGAGTCGCTTTTAATAAATTAAAGAGAATATTAGAAGAAAATAAAATACCTACGTGTTTATTCAAGTGGTTAATCAATGTGTCCTGCCAGTAATGGTGTACGTCGCAGAAACATGAAGCATAACTAAAGACAAACTTAGAACGAATTAATAAAACACAAAGAAGAATCGAGAGTACAAGATAAGGTAAAAAAAATAAGTAGGTACAACCAAAGTAAAAGACGGTGCCTGAAAAATTTTAAAATCAAATGGAAACGGGCAAGACACGCAGCTAGATTTAATAATAACAGACGGTGTGAAGACGATATTAAAACAATAGACAAGGACTAGTGGGTCAGTACATTAAATAGAAATGCACGGAAATATAAGAGATCTACATCCTGCAGTGGATTCACAATGGCTAATAACGAAGAAGAATAATAGAATTATCGTTAAGATGAGAAATTAGAAGGAAGAAGAAGAGAGATGGATAGATATAGATAAATCGATATATGTACCGAAAGTGTGGTGATATGATAAAATACATTTATGAAAAGTTAGTTTATTAATCACGCGATCGCGTTTATTTTTCTCGATATTTTCATTTTTTCGAATTTTTCTATATTTTCCATACGATCCAAACAGTAGATAATATCCAACGGGACGCGTGGAATCATCCGCGAACCAACACCCCTGGTATACTTAGCGTCGTTTTCATTATCGGATCCATATTTAAACTTATTAAATTATACTCTGTCAAATAAAAAATACGCGCATCCTTATTTACATTATTCGAGATTTTATTTTTGTTTTATTAAAATCGACTGAATGTATATGTAAAAATCATTATTAGTCGGATATGGTAATCACGCGTTCATTATTTGTGCTTTTTATCGCGTTTAAAAAATATGAGATAAAATCTCAACATTCTCACAGATTGACAAATACTACCCCCCTTTTTTTTAATGAATAATAAAATCCGGTATTTTAAATTTGAACTATTCGTATAAAATATTCTAGGACGCAACTTATAGGACAGGCGACAAAAATAAAACCGAACATACAACTGATCGAATTCAGGCGAGCGTATTATTCGTAATTAGTATTTTCACATATAAAATTTAAAAAGAAAACTAATATATATGATCGTAGTAACAATGATAACACTAACGAAATGTATATAAAAAATATTTTAAAAGGGTGCAAAATTTAAACCGTTTAATAATAATTTTAAAAAATAATATTTATTTATTTTTATTTATTTATTTGTTTATTTAATGAAGCCACACAACAGCTAAAAGCCAATTATAGTGTAGGCATATAAATAAAATAATACAATGGATAATTTTTTCAGAATTATAAAATTAAAGGTAAAAAAATATATATATATATCGAACACATTCACCAGCCTCACACCTATTAAACACGCCAGAAAAACTACACGCATTCACAAGTATCACACTCATTAAAACATATACATCATTCACACAATCTTACTCCAAATAAACGGACGAATAATCTTCAACAAATTAATAAATACAATATAAACCTTAACGTATATACTACATGTATATTAGTAAAGGAACGCATATACCAAACACCCACCACATAATAACAATCTAGAACCATTGGAATAGACAACAGCGAAACTCCTGTTCTCATCGCAAAATATGTTCGGGAAGCAACTTATTAAAGAAATATCTGTTATCAAAGTGTGCATATCCATACGGGGAAATATGTTAGATACAATCGGAAAGCTGACGACAACGGAGAACTTAAACCGAGGTTTGTTCGTGCACGCGGCTCACTAAAAAAACCTATTCGATCGCCTATTTGGTCTATAATGTAGGGGACGGTTGATGTTAAATACTCACTATTAACTCTACCATTGCATACATCATGAAGAAACCTTAATTTGACTGTTTTCCTTCTGTAGTGTAAAGACCTCGCATCCGTTATATTTCTGAATATATCGTAACTCATATATATTAAGGGTAAATGTCTGATGATAGACGGTAATATAGATATTTTAAAAACTTACACTGAACTTTGTCAATTAACCTAATGTATTTATTATAATACGGATACCAAACAATTGGACAGTATTCTAAAGGACTACGCACTAGTGCATTATACAGTAGCGTCCATGGTTCTCTAAACACGTATGAATTTCTTATAATAAAACCTAGCATTTTATAAGAGCGATTTACAACATCGCTTACATGGATTGAAAATTTTAAGTTGTCATCAATATTAACTCCGAGATGCCGCACCACAGATTTTTTAATTATCTGCTTACCGTTCATCGTGTAAGTGAACGAGTACCTATTTCTATTTCTACGGAAACTCATGTGGACGCATTTATCGTAATTGAAAGGTAAATGATTTTTTTTGCTCCACAGAACCAGCTTATATCTGTTTGTAAAGATTCACAGTCAGCTAGAGAAGATATAGGAGCATAAATTTTGAGATTATCAGCAAATAATAAAAGAAATTTTCAGCAAACGTTCTTTCCAATATCATTGATAAAAATTAGGAATAACAAGTTAGATAAGAACCGGCATTATTTAATTTTAAGATTAATGAAAAAATAAGAAAATTTAAAATGAATCGTGAAGCGAGAGAAAAAAATTATTTAAAAATAAAATAGTATCATTAATTATTAAAAAAAAAATCGCAATTTATTCTATCGTACTAAATCGAAAAATTCTTTAAATCCCGGTGTATAATATTCTTAAACTAATTTTCATGAATTTTAATTTTACGCTTACAACCTCCGAAAATATGTCCTGTATTACATTAAAAAACGTAAGCGTTAAAGATAATTTCTAACGGATTTAGGCTTCTCCTTAAACTAAAACAATACGCCATTAAGGGACGTCGGATTTGAATTACGCGAATGCTTAATTTACACATGGTATTATAAATATATATTTTATTTGCACGCTTTAACTTATTCGAGACGGGCAAAAATTAAATGTCTAATTTAGAAATTTACTACATAATAAGTACCAAACTGTAAGGAACTACCCATCCTACTATTTACTAATAACTTTACTCCGTATAGTTCATTTCTAAAAAAAAAGGATACATATTAACCTGTTATAATAATAAAACAGCGCGCGATTACCGGGATAAAATTTTAAACGCTTACAGCTATGATTTAACATTATTATCGAAAGTATTAATTAACCGACGAAGTAGCCTTATTAATGTATTCAATGAATTCGAAATACATTACGATTATAAACGATTGTAACAACATTGTCAACGTTCTAAACTGTGAAAATAATTTATTTCGTAAAAGAGGGTCCATGGCAGCTTTTTAGAGCAAGCTCGTGTGTGCTGACAATTGAAACAATTGAAGTAGGTAGTAGTAATAGTATAAATTAATTCGGTTAGCCCGGGAAAAACGTGCGAGTTTAAAAACACATTAGAAGTTACGTAATTTACGGTCGTACAAAATGTAAACATAAACACACTCAGCTTTTAAAAGATGTACCACACTATCAGTCCGTACTTGTACCGATTGGCCTCTTCTTATCAGCGCCCTCCTCTAAATGATAACTTGTTTCATAACTGCCTTAACAGCGAATTCGTTACAACCGCAGAACGCGGCATAACACCGGTCTGACTGGTTGTACATATTTAAAGTTCATACCAAGTTGTCGAAGAATCGTTTGCGTTTGTTTTGTTTTTTTTTTTTTTTATCTATACGCAAATATATTCGACAAAACTATATAAAATAAAAATCGTTTCGTACGCAATTTATTACAATGAATAAAATTATATAAATTAATAATACGTTCGTCGACCTTATGTAACGGAATAGAGATACGTATCCAATACGATCGCATCGGTCCTAGCGAGTCAATTTCCCAAAAATCAAATATTTTCAATTTTTTATTTTCGTACTGTTCGACGAGTAAACACAATTTCTTTTTTGATCGGATTAATGTAAAACAACTAAACTGGAAATTAAATAGTCGTCTTGGTAAGTATCGTATTTATGATTAAACTACACTACTAACTAACGCTAACGTTCGTATTTCGTAATTAAAAATAGATTCGTCTAAGGAATTTCAAACGCTCTAAACGGTTTTAGTAGATAATGAGCCGATTTGATAACGAAAATAAATTACAAAGTTTATTAACTAATAGTTACCGGATAGAAATAAATAATCAACTAACGGTCATTTGTCTGGCCACACTCAATTATAAAGCCAAGCGCCGATCGATAATCGATAAGAGTAGTAAAAAATAATAATTATTATACCCAGTTTTCTTTCGTTATAAATCACATAATTTTAAATTTTATACAGCAAACACGAGCAAATAAAGTTAGTTTTCTCATTTACGCATATACATATACATACATATATATATATTATTATATAAAATATAAAAAATTGTAAACACTGAACATACGAAAATAACGCTATTGTTAGGGTATAGAAGACGAACGTTTTTTGTTTCTTTTTAATAACTCAAAAACTACTAGACCAAAATTTTTGAATGAAATTTTATTTAAAAATAGAAAAACGAGAGATTAGGTTATAAGTTCAGATGATCGCCGTGTGCAAAAATACATTCATTCAGATTTTACAAAAATTTTTCGAGCACACGTAGGTGAATTTTCGAAATTTCTTCAGAAATTCGAGTTGTCAGGTCTTCCAGATCTCGTTGAACGTGTTTGGCTCTTAAGGTATCTCTCTAAAAAAATCGCGTAACTTTGAATTCTTTTCGAAATTCTCCTTTCACTGTCGTGATCGATTCACGCCGAAAATAACGTTTCACGCAAAACGCGCGCTCCTCGTTATAGAACGTCAAACTGAAACTGGACAAAATCTCTCGTGTGTACACTAAACGTGTAGCACGCGATTTTTGCGTTGTAGCAGTCTTACCAACTGCGCTATTCGAAGAACAAAACCGTCCGTCTTCGCTGGGTCAACCTATATAATGTGTATAATAAAAAAAACTGTCAACACTCATTATTAGCGTATATACACCTGTGTATGTAACATAATATAAATTCGAATACCTTAAAAATAACTATTAATTTTTGGATATATTTAATTTAAAATCGTTTATTACATTAAACGATAACTTGCGACCGGATAAAAGCTCCAAGTTAATAACGTGTCGATTTAACCGTTTTCCGATTATTGCGAGTTATATAGATTTTTTTTTATTTGTATTTATTCCTTTTTTTTTTTTAAACTTCCTTTACTGCAAAATTCTATTTTAAGACAGCACGATGTAAATTTTAAATTTTAGTTAACAAACAGGAAGAAAATGCGTTATTGTTTTCATAAAAAAAAAACATCATCCAAATTTGACGGTACGGTAATAAATAAGTATAGCTGAGAAAATTTAAAGAAATGGAAACGATTTCGTATAGAAGATATAAATAAATCCCGGACATAGCGGGAAATTCGATCCTTTAAAAGACCCCGCTAAAAAAATACCACCTACGATATATAGCATGATGGCAGTTCTTTAGTTTGACAAATATGGAATGCAGTGATTTTTTAAATAATAATTAACAAAAAACGAGTTAAAATCACTAAATGTTTTATAAAAATCACAAAGCTTTTCGGCTATTGTAGCATTGTTAATAATTTTCTCTCGTTGTCTGCAATTAATACTTTCATAATGTTTATACATCGTCCTCCTGTTTTTTCACACCTCCTTGAAATTCTTTTAACGCTACGTTTACTATGCTTTTTGAATAAATATTAAATAACGCCCGCGATGACAGACATCCTTGACGTACTCCGTTGGAAATTTCTGTTGTTTTAGAATTTATTTCTCAATTTTACCGCTGAAAATTGGTTCTCTTATTAATGTGTTTAGTCTATCAAATATTCTAACATAACCAACACACCATACATATAAAAAGTTGAATATATTGGAGAGTAGTGATTTTATTAATTAATTTATTACATCTTTTTTAATATAAAAAAGATGTAATAATTTTAGTTCGCGCTTGAAAATGACGTAACGGTCGAAAAGCTTCGCGATTAAAAAACTTTTAGTGATTGTGTTTTATTTTGTTCGTTTATAATTAACCATACATATAGTCTACCGTTTAAGTTTGTTATTCTTTCTCTAAGGATCCGTAATGAGGCAATTGCATCTCTCGTTGACGATCTCTTTCTAAATCCATACCCTGCATCATCGATGGGTTCGATGTATTTTTGCATTCCCTTTTTTATTATTTGTAACCTTATTTTCGATATATATGTCAGTAAACTAATTGTTATTCTTCACGACGTTTTGGATGCCTTTTTTAAGTTAATCAGCACTAACTCAGATGTGAACATATCCTTTGGCCAAGTTTCTTCTTTGTAAATTTTACACACTTATTATAAAGATCTTTTCCAACGTTAATAATTAGTTCCGCAGATATGTTATCGATTCCTGGTGATTTAATCCGATGCATTTATCTTTAGTCCTAGAAGAAATTTTTAAGTAACTTCATTATATTACATTAGATGTAGAGTTCGGATTTTTTTCTAGTTAATGTCGTTATGTTTAGATTATGTTGATTGGTTGACTGTGTTGTTTACGATTAGATTAGTATATAATCGAATATGTTATTTCATATGACTTTTCTTTTTAATATTGTACATTTAGATTAAATATCTTTTTCGTGTACACTTAAAAATGGATAAATAGTAGAAAAGCTTTTGGAGTCTATATATATATATATATATATATATATATATATATATATATATATATATATATATATATATATATATATATATATATAATTTTATTATAAGGAATAAAACTCTATGGTACTTTCTCAGTGATTATATTTTTTAAAAATAAATAAATAAATAAAATACACTTTTAACGCAATATCACAAAATGATTTACTTTTTATTAAAGATGTAAACTACTTTTGTTGATATATCATCACCACGAAGGGCTTAAGTGACAGAAGTAACAACGAACGAAAACTCCCGATATTTGTTTGTTGACTACTGTGTAGGTAGAAGTTTAAAAAAAGTAAAATTTCAACGGAATCAATGACCTGCTGATTGTTTACGAAAACGTGTAAGACGTGAAAATCGGAAGTAAAATCAAAGAAGTGTTCATTACGAATCAGGTGGTCGACAATATTGGAAAGATCATCAGTTCTTTTGTTTCACATCATCATTATACCGTGTTTTATAATTTTATAAAATGATATTTTTTCTACATGTAAAGTGACAAAAAAGATGAACGTAACAACAGAGTACATCACACCTCCGTACAATAAAACCATCAATTCGCGAATGGAAGTTTCAACCTGAAGACCGAAGGAATCAGGTGGTACTATGTCGGCTCCGGATCGGTCATACGCAACTTACACATGGATACATATTCCAAAAACTAGCCCCACCAACCTGTGATAGATGTGAAGTTCCAAGTACAATCCACCACCTCTTAACAGAATGTCCAAAAATCTCAAATTCTTCTACCTTAAATACTTCATCAATTCTGGCCCAAGATTCCCCATCCGTCACATCCTTTCTTGCTAAGCTGAGGTCGGTAAACCTGTTTAACAAAATTTAAATTTGCTGGCTGCGCTCCTAGTCTAAGCTGCTGTACATAGCGCGGAAAACGAAAAAAAACAACAACAAAAAAAAACTATTTTAAAATTAACAAGTACAATAAAGGCATAGATTAGGAATTTGTAGATTAAACTTTGGTATAGCCGATTACAGTTAACGTAAACTTATTATGATGCATGTACCCGCATATATACATGATTTTTGTAAATGTTGATCGATTAGTATGTTTATAGTCATAAAGAGAATGCGCCATTCTATAGCGTTAAGAAAAGTATACAAGAATTTGAAAGAAATACTGTAAAAAATATTGAGAAGTAAACATTAGCATGTATATATATATGTGTGTGTGTTTCATTTATTTTTCTGTAAAAAGAAATATAAATTCCTATTTTTAACATGAATATATAAATAGAACATTATTTATACCAATAGGATGATGCCAGGATTTTTGTATAAAATATTCGAATCTTCTGTTATATAAAAGATGTGCGTACATTACGGTGAATAAAATGGTCTCACACATTGCCTAATTTAAAATGCGAGGTTCAAATCGTTGCATTTAAATAAACATTACACGTAAAAAATGTAATTTATTAAGCAGAAAATGCGAATTAAACGTTCTGATAAACTCTTAAATAGTTCATCGAGGAAAACAACAAAATTTAGAGCATCTTATTTGGCACTTTCTTCATACAGAACTAAAAACTGATCAAACACCATCCAAACAATCACGTCGTTCTAATTCACTTCTACTATAATAATTGTTTAATTAAAAAACACAACAAACGCTATCAATTCGGATTTATTTATTTAACGGTATGCGTGCGTGCTATTTATCGTAATTCTGCATGCAAGTTTATTCCTTGGCTTTATTCGAAGGGTTTTTGATCAAAAACCTAGCCAGCCCAATTCAATTTGATGTATCTATCCTTTCACAATATAATAAGCCAACATGTATAACTGAGGCTTTTCATACCGCAGCTCGCAAATATGAAGGACGTGAAGTTATTGCCAAACTTGAACATTCGAGTGGACGCGCAATCCTCTACCATAATAATAATAATGTCGTAATCCCCTTCCACAGATGTTTAGAGCACTGACTACTGAATTATACGCAATTCTATACGCTATTGAAATGGCAGAACTTAAATGTAAACAGAAGTGTCTGAAAAATCACTTTTCTATCCTACACTATTAAATACAACGTTAAGTGATATTAAATATCAGTCCACGCTAATCGGGGATGTTTTTATTTACACGTTTACACATGAAAGAATAATATCCGTAGAATTCGTTTGCGAAATAACTACTAATCGCGATTAGTCGTCAGAAGCGAACTTATATTTTGATTGCTTTTTGATCGAAAACTAAAACACAATCGTTCATTCTGAAATTTGCAATGAATAACCCGGTTTTAAAAAGTTACTGTTCATCTCACACACGGCTACCACTCTGAATAAGCGCGTTTACAACCTTGATTCGGGCCAACTTTATTCGCGATCGTATCAAATACATCATATACAGAAATTTAAAATTTCGACTAGATAAAAATTTAGCAAATTCGTAAACTAAATTACAAATAAACAAGTTATAATTCGTAAATTTCCCACTATTTATACTTTTTGCGACACTTCTATTACCCATTCCTGACTTTCTACGATAGCGTAATAATATAATTTTTAAAAACTAAGATTTAATGCTTCTAAGCAGATAAATAAATTAGTAACTTAAAATCGATTTATTAAATAATAAAAATAAGGAAATAATACGCTTTTCCTGGAATATGTTTCTATTATTGCCAAGAAAATGTAACTAAATCGAATTGACAACTATTATCATTTACACTTTTAACGGTGTGTTGTCAAAAAATATGGAAATATATTTCAATTTTGAAAACAATTTATCAGCAACCTAGGTAAAACACATTACGTACGTCACAGATAAATATTATCTATAGCAAATTCTCTTAGCAAAACACGAATTTACGACAATACTGATATAATACGCATTAAGTTTCTTAATACTTAAGTATTGTATTAATAAACGGTAGTTTATGTATCTTCGAATACGACCTCTCTTTAAAACGCAGTTAATATTATTACGATAAATCTTTCGAGGAAGTATATGATTCATTTAAACATTTTTACAGTTATTAAAAATGTATAAATTTCTGCAAATGTGCGACTAGCTCCATAAAACTAACACTTGCCGTGTGAGTGGAAATTGTGAAAACTTCTATCCAGCGATATGAGTTTCATCTGTTATTCTGTTTAACATAATGCATCCTTATAATAGGTCTGTTGGCTTATTCCACTTCAGACGTCTGACTTCATTCCAGTTATCCAGCAATGCAACGGTCAGGCTAATTGTGTTGTGTAGCTTTCGACCGTACTTTAGGTCTGTATCATTTCTCTCAATATTTCGTTTTGACAACGTTGTATTTATTACTGGGCTTGGCGCATCCCGAGAGTTGACAAAATTGGTTTCAGCATCTGTTTATATAACAATAATTTGTTTTCCAGAGACAACTTCGATTCCAAAAAGCCATAGTAAATTTCTATATTTTATGATTATTTCGTTTCTTTTCTTTTCTACATGTTTTCCATGTTAATGTTTTATCTAAATGAAGTCCGAAGTAGTAACTGCATACATTAGCATCGGTCCTAGTATACTGACAGTGAAAATAAATTAATCGATTGATAAACGTTCCGGTAGCGACGATAGTAGTCACAATCGTGGTAAAGAATGTTCTATCCTTTAAAAAAAAATAATACACTCAGTTTACCACTACTGTTCGTGTTCAACGGCTTAATCGTTTTTAACTTACTGCTTCATTAACCTGGGCAATAATGATGATCACGGTGCACCGCTTGCGAGTTGGGTCGTCGCGAAGCTATTCCAAAAAATCGGTTTATCTTTCCGCATTGAAAATGATAAGCAAGACAAAATGAAAAATACGAATTAAAAAATATTTATTTTAATACATTGTAATAAATTAAACTTTTATTTATATCGTTCGAATCTGATATATCGTTCACGAACAATTCATATCAAATTATGTCATCCATATTCTGAAATAATTGAATTTTACTCATTGTCCCTCTTACTTCGAGGTACAATTTTGTCGTTAAACATGTAGAAATATATATTTTTTTTTTTCTGTTAAAATTACAGCTTCTTCTATATCTAGTTTATATTCTCGACCGAAACAGACTCTGTACATACTTGAACACGCGTTAGCCGATCGTCATCTGAACTATATTTGAAATATCTAAAACGCGCTTTCATCCGAGCCTAGCCTAAAGAATCGTTTATTTTACTTCGGCCGATGATGTGAAATTTATAAAAGATGAATAATTCGGCAGTCTTTAAGACTTACAATTTATCGGATATATCATCTCTATGTATATATATATACGTATCGTGAAGAAAGTAAAGGTCGATGGTGAAAGATGGATGATAAATATTTAACCAGATTAAGTAAACTAGTTCGAGAGTACCAGCGGTATTTGATAGGCGTACCGAAATATTTGATTAGCTGAAATAATCGGATTTCGTTTTAATCTTATCTACCATAATGAACTATCTCGTAGATTATAATAATATAAATATATATTTCATACACGTTGTTTGTTGTAGGAAAAAATTATTATTATTATTATTATTTTTTAATTTCGTGTACACTGTTACATTTTAACTATAATAACGGGGCGATGATTAGTATAACAATTTTTTCATGTTCTAAAAAACAACTCAGTTTTATTACCTGTGTAATTTAAAATAAAAATCAAATTAATAAAAAACGCCAATTTTGTAGAACACGTCTACTAGTGCAACCTTACGCGACCTTGATAACATATACGCACGTATATATATATATATATATATATATATATATATTAGTATTCGGACGTGTTCCTAATTTTACGTCGTTACGAGGTTTACCGTGAAATTTTGCTTAGTACACATATCGTAGCGTGTTAAATTTTCCGTATAAATAAACTTCGAACATATTACTGCATTCCTTATTCTGTACATTGTTCAGGATATTTACTTCACGTTCATTCATTTTCTTAAATACTCCCGTATTTTTCGATTTTACGAGTTACGAAAAATAATTTACACGGATTGTCTTAATTCGTGGAGATGATAATTGAAAAAGGGCTACAATTTACACGCGGAATAGAGGAAAGTATTTCGAGAGAAGGTTGATTGAAAAAACGCTAATGTTTGGGAATCATCCGAAATCTAATTTTACGGCATGTAAAATATTCCCATTATACTGACGATATCGACATCACGTCTATTCTGCTAACGTGTATTCAGAAATCGTAATACAGAAACGGATAAAAACCTTATCATACGACTAAATGGACTAGGAAAAATAATCACGACTGGCACACGGTTGTAAGGTCGTCGTAAAAGAAGGAGACCATTAACGAGATATTTTGATATTAGACAAAATTGTAAGAGTCGAATTAATGCTGGAAGTAATAGAACGGGCAATAGATCGGACGACCCACGGTAAAAGACATTTGTTCGTGTAGATCCATAGTATCGCGATGCTGCTACGATAATGATGATGATAATGTGGGAAGAATTTTATTGCAAACGTTGTTTCTTCGCAAATTATATTAGAAAAAAAAAAAACGACTTTGAGACGGACAGTTGGTAAAATTCGAAAAAAAAAAAAAAAAACGAAATTCGCGTTAGGGAATAGTGGAAATTTTAAATATATTCATACATATTTCCCACTGCGGCGTTGCAATACTTATGCTCATCAATTGTTCACAAAATTGTTTCCATCTGTTTATGACTTCGATGTTGCCATTGTACTTTTCTCATTATTCACGGGTAGGTAAGGCGTTTTATAGTTCCTAAACGAGAATAATTTTTTAAACAGTTCTCTGAACTGCGGCTTTTCAATTTTTGGATCATTTCTCTACATACAGAAAACTGTTCCTTATCTTTTTTGTAAAGCTCATTTTTGCTTATATTTAACTTTTCGATCACCAATATCTTTCATTTTGAAATATCAGTTAATAGTTTTTCCAGGTGGTCCCGCTATCTCGATATATATATATATATTTACTCTGTACGATTTAGCCTATATCAGTACATTGCTGGACGTTCGCCAGCTGCTTTCATTTATTCCGATCTTGCGTCCATCTAATCCAAGTCTTCCACACCGGAAATTCTACTTATGTCGCCATCCGGACGAGTTAACGGTCTTCACTTCATCCATAGGTTACCATTGTAGAACACGTTTTGTCAACATGTTGTAGTTTCTTCGATTGCCGACCCAACTCCATTTTAACTTGGTCATTTGTTCCACCGCATCGTCGAGTTTATTTTCGTTTCATATGTTTGAGCTTCTTATTCGATCTGAACGTCTAATAATGCTTCCTTTATTTTCTCGAAATTTGTTTAATGGCCACGTTTGGGATGCGTGCATTAGGACTGGCAAGACATATTGGTTGTAAAAAGTTTACCTTTCAAGTTAATCGGCATTTCTCGATTTTTAAATATGTAGCTCAGTTTTCTGAACGCTACCCGAGTTAAAATTATTTTTCTATTTATTTCGGTCTGCCTAATCAGCTGCTTGTCCGATGCAATTTTCTAATCTAAATATGTATAGTTATGAAGATTTTCGACAGGCACACTTTTTAATCGTTATACGTATGTTTTTATCGGTGTTTGTTGATATTTTTGTCTTCCTCAGGTGTATTTTCCGTCCTATTTTATTTTGGAGTATCTATTTAGGTCTAGAATCGTCTGTTTTAATTCGATGGCGCTAAATTAATAAGACATCATCCGCGAATTTAAGGCGGTTCAGATATTCTGCCCACTGTGTTACATTGCAGCTGCTTAAAATACCATTTCTAGCACTGTAATGAACCATTTTGATGAGATTGTATCACCTTGTCCTACGCCTCTTCGTAGATGTATATTTTTCGTATCTTTCACACAGTGTTACTCGCATTTTGGAGATATATATTTCTAATAATATTTACGTATTCATTCCTAATTCCGCTCTTCTGTAAGAAGTTCAATATCGGCCATATCTCTATCCACCTAGAGTTTGATATTATATTCTTCGCACTTCTGGATTACAGTTCGAATTGTAAGTAAATGGTCAGCTGTACTAAACCCCGATCCGTACATTTTGCACACATATATACGTACAAGTATAACAATAATAATAATTTTAAAAAAATCAAATAAAATTTATTGAAATATAATACAATATTCGAAATTTTCAAATGCACTACAAATTATTTATTACAAACACATTTATACATACGTGCAAGTTTGTCATACTATATAATAATAATCATATATTATGATGGTGGTGATGATATTATCATTATCATTATTAACACTATTATTATCGAAAGTAATTTATACCGAAGTTGTCATTAATTTAAATGGACCCTCTTATTGCAAGAGCATCGTACTTAACGGACAGAGGTGAAAGATAGGCGTAAATTAAAAAATACTTTAAACGTGTCACGTACGTATACACCGGACTTGGAAAAACCAAAACAAAGAACGAACTTTTAAAAAAAAGTCAAATCGATTAATTAAAAGTAAATAAAATAAAATGTTAAAAGAAAATAATTCCAAGGAGACGATTTTAAATATAACGCTCGGAAATGAAACAAATTTCATTGGCAAAAATTTAAAATTAAATAATACGCGTAAAAAATAAAAATAAAAGGAATGCTATAAAAAAAACTTTATTAACGATGATCACGTGCTGTACGAACCAGTTGTACGGGTATCGTAATATAATCGTCATCCGCGTCCAAACGTACGTAAGAATTAAAAGTTGACAATCGAACGAGCGAGAAAAAGACAGAGAATCAGTCAGAAATTAAAGCGTAGTCGACAGAGAATAATAATACAAAATTTACGGTCAATTTATTCACAAAGGAAGAACAATGCCTAGGTTAAAATAAGTAAGGTTACGACCGTCAATTGCTATGACAATAACGTGTAATTATTTTTCGAATAATAAATATATTTATATAAATAAATAAATATATTATGTATAATATATATATATATATATATATTTAAGTCCCCTAGAAAATTTGAAAGAGTATTCTAACATCCGTATCAAATATCGACAGAAAGAAACCAACTTTAGAAATACACGTTATTTTAATTAACGAGTTTACCTGTATAATTAATAATATTTTAAAGAATATTTGACGTAAACTTACAAAGACGATTTACAAGTAATAGATGTAATTTCATCAATATTTATATCGAATTCTAGAAAAACTTTAGATATACGGGTGAACTGGCATCGTTTACTTACAGAAAAATAATATTTTTTTCCTTATATCTGTATAAACATTACGAGGATGCAGCCATTACCAGGGTTACCAAAGTTACATTAACAAAACAAAATAAAAACAATGTTAGTCATTATAAAAAAAACATTGTTTTATTTTGTTTTGTGGATTCATAAAATCACTACTCTCCAATACATCAACATTAGATTTATATTGTTCACAAGTACAATTAGTATATGTTACGTACACACACACACACACACACACATATATATATATATATATATATATATATATATATATATAATTCTCATATTTATGCATTTAGTACACCTAAAATATAGTGTATATATATATATATATATATATATATATATATATATATATACACAGTGGAGCACTCACGGGGTGGCTACCGGGCTTAAGCCCCCAGAAAGCTTAGAAAAGTATAAAATACATATTAAGAAGGCGCGTAACTTGTAACATCCAAAAATTTTTGCAGCTAAATTAATAGTTGAAACAGAAGAGAATATTTGAATCACTAATAAAACCCCATCTTGAAGAGTGTGGAAAATGGCCTAGATTGCAAAAAATAGTGTTAGAAAATGTTCTTTATATTCTGCCTGCCAATGAACTTGAAAATCCAACTAACTGTGCAACACAAAGAAAAAAATGGCTGTTGGTTGGGCAGTTCGGCATTCGAATGTGACCCAGGTCGTGACCAGTGGATTTTTGTTATTACTTGTTTCCTTGCTGTTCGTGATCGTTTATAGTTTGTTTTGCCTGTCGAATTTTCTTACACATTCGGCTGTGTATATTTAATTAATTTTAATTAGATTGGGGGGTGTTTGAGCCCACCCCACGATACAAATCCTGGGTGCGCCACTGTATATATATATATATATATATATATATATATATAGGCTCATATAAGAACTATAAGTGTATGTATGTACACATTCGATGACTGGGGTTGAAACTGACGCACAGCTCCCGAAAAAGTGAGCACACAAGTGGTTGTTATTTTATTATATATAAAAGATTGTACACTGATTAAACCTAAATTAGCGGTGTGGTGTATTGCACCTTAAATGAAAGAAACTGTGAAACATTAATTTTAATAATAAAGTGTGCATTAATCAATATATATCATTCGTTGCTGGATATCGTGATTAGTCTATTGCCTATTATTTTTGCTTATAACATGAGCTAGCACTGAATTAATCATATGGAGTGAAGCGCCGCTACCTTTTTCGTGCTAATTAAGGCTGAAGTATATACGACCCTATACTCATATATTTTAGATACTGGTATCATTATTTAATTTTACTCATCCCTACATTACTTCTTAATCTGCCTAATTTATAAGTAGCCCTTTCTTATTCATTCCATAATATGCAGATATCGGTAAACTGTATGGAAGGCCAAAATAAAAAAAAAAAGTTACATGATGATGAAAAATTTTGAGTTGGGATGTATCGATAATTAAACGCTATTATACAGAGAGACATATATATATATATATATATAAAACCTTTATACAGTATAACTTATCACACAGATTTTTTAACATTATTATAAACAAAAATGGAAAAAATAACGAATTACGAATAATGTTCGACGCGACATAGAACTTGTGACGTACACGCTACCAAGACTTCAAATTGTACGTCGAACAAAAAAATCTACGCGATAAAATTGTCATCACGAAATTTTATAAGAGTTATTATACAATCTCCGACATCGTCGTAGTCATTTTCGAATTCAAGATTGACCATAGACACCGAACAATTTTCCCTATTTGTTACCATCGACTTAATAAGATTTTTTATTTAAAAAATCGCACCAACTGTAAAATCAAGTTATTTCGTTAGACCTTTCAAAAACTCGAAACGGTCGGACTTTATCTATATACTAAATCCAAAATTCTACGAGGCCATCACGGTAAAATACCTAATAAGACCCGGGGAAGAGGCTCCGTACTAAACATCGAAGCATTTATTTTGTACAGTCGTACTAATTGCGTTCTTTACAATGAACGACATTATTTCAGTGAAGAACGAGTTTTTATGGTGTTTTTTTTTTCTGTTGAAAATCGGCACGAATCAGCCGTGCATAACGAGACGCGATGCTTGTCAATAATATACGTTCTGCATTAAACGATAATTACGCTCCGAGAAAGATGCCGCCCCTCGGATTATTTAAAAAAGACAAAAAGCAACGTATGATTATTTCCACACAAAACACAACAGACGAACTAAATAGGTAACGTACCTTTAAGATTTAACCGAAATAGTTCCTAAATTAGTAAACGAAGGAGGGGAATAGAACGGATCGCCGTCAACGTTTTTAAATAGTTCACGCTTTGCAATTAAATAAGCGTACGAAGAATAATGCCGGGAAAAACAAAACCCAGGAAAACCTAATCACGATTTAACATACATGTATCACGTGATGTTCCGCTAAACAACGTACACTTTTACTAGCCCCTATATTATATATATATATATATATATATATATATATATATATATATATGTATATATATACACGCCTCTATAATCTGTAAGGCTTTGCAAAATTCGAGCACAATATACAACAGTGTGGCCTTCGAAGGAAATAAAAGTTTAAAACTATTTCACGCCCCACATTGTTCGTGGAATTTACTTGCCTACACGAAAAACGAAGAAGATAATATTTTCATTCGCATCTCGCGTTCGCTAAAATTTATTTGACTAAAGTAACGGTGTGTTATATTGGTTACCGAATATAACGTTTAGGTGGAATTCTTAAAGAAAACGATTTTCAGAATCAAATTCTGTTTACACATTTCTAAAGTCGTCAGTAGCGGTGTTCCTTACACAGTACATAAAGTTTTAACGTTGTTCATCTTCATAACAAAGCGCATGCGGTTGACATAAGCTAAAATTGCTAAAAACCTGCACGAAGCGTCGATGACTGCTCCAGATGGATTGATTAATCAGACCGTTTCATAACATCACTACGACCTATCGTAAGCTTATGGAAGGATGAATAAGAAGATTAACACAGAATGTTTTAATTCTAAACATAAACTGTATTTTAGTCGGGCGTATTTAACTAGTTTGTAGACTAAAGATTAGAATTTTGTTTTAAAAATTTACAACGAATCAAAGGATCTTCAAATTTACGTCAAAATTCTTACACATATTTCATTCTCGCCAGGAACGGTTTCAAATTTAATTGAAAATTTCATTTATCGTTAATCGGAAATACTCCTTTTACTAACGCGAAATTAAATTATTTACTTCAATACAAGTTTTCTCAAACCGTCGTTAACGGCGTATGCAGATATTTTTAATCCGCCGCGAGATAATGGTTTCAACATATATTGAAGATTTTTTTTTTAATATTCAGATTTTAATTTTAATATAGATTTTCCTCAAACTAACGCCGATTATATTCAATTCTCACGATAAACAGTTTTAACGTATACCGAGCGTTTTGTTCACTTACACATCCCAGTATTAGTAAGTTACTTTAATACAGACTTCCTTCAAATCAACGCCAAAAATTGCACAATTCTTTATTCGAGTGAGAGATGGTTTTAACTTTGTGTCCTTGTGTGTGCCGAGTCATAAAGGAATTCCAAACAATGAATTTGTTGACTCATTAGCTAAACACGCGTCGTCCTCAATTTCTCACAAGAATATCATTCAGCCTATTCAGTTAGAACATAAGAACCATTGGGAAGTTATGTACACTGAGAGCATTAATCAACTTCAACCGTCTCTCCCTAAACTTCGGTGGTTCTATTTCTTTAAGAAGATCAATCGCAAGGGAAATGTACTTATTAGTAGATTACAATTTGGACATAATCTGTTACCTGGCCGTCTTTTCCGTATGCAGCTTAGAGAAAGTCCTTTTTGTCCCCTCCATTCTGAACAGGGAGTCAGCAATCCCGATCATGTGTTTTTTTTAATGCTCTGCTGGGGCGCCCCATCTGCATAATCTATTCCCCCATATAGCGACATTTCTAGAGAAGTCGGCATCTTTCATTAAAATATAAATAGTCCCCACACTGTCACGTTGGGTAGGCCGTACGGCATCCCAACTTAAAAATAATAAAAAAAAAAAAAAAAGGAAAAGGAAAAAAACACGGAAATTGAAATATTCCGGTGTTATTTTTATTATTATTTTAAATAAAAATAAAATTAAAAAAAAATGCGACATATCGTAGCTGCCTATGTTTTTAATTAGCTTATTATCGTGATTTTCACGCTTTTTATAAAATTTTTTGCAATTTCTAAAATATACAGTAATATATGGAAGTTTTAACTAATTATGTAAGTGCGGTATTTTGTCATATCGTGTAGCATTCAGCGAAATTCTGCAGCAATAATTTTGCATTATCTGTAATTTTTTAAAAGTACTATCAGATACGTAAGACCATACAGGAGACGCATATGTCAATCTTGGTCAAATTACAGTAGTATAGATTAGTTTTTTTATTTAATGCACAAGACCGGACCTTTTATTAAGTATGGGTTACAGAATATAGCTTTATGAGCTCTATCAACAGCATAGTTAACGTGGTTATTAAACGTTAAACGACTATCCATTATCACTCCTAAATACTTAACCTCTTTAATAAACGTAATTTGCTTGGATTTCACCACAATGTCAGACAAGGATTCTTCTTGAGAAAAGATGGACTCTGTTTTCTTAGCATTGAGGTTTAGTTTCCACCGCTGATAATGTTTGGAAATTGAGTTTACAGCTTTCTGCATTCTCTTACGAATGGTATCACTTCTATATGAAGTGCAATATAAAGCTAAGTCATCAGCATATAATGGGGTATGTACAAACGGTATCTTTGGGATATCGTTTAATAATATTAGGAACAGGAATGGACCCAGTACACTTCCTTGTGGGGCTCCCGAATAATACGTTTTTATTGAAGAATTATTAAAGTAATTTGTAACGTAAAATATTCTATCGTTTAAATAAGATTTAATTAACTTCATAAAACGTAGTGGGAATAGAGAGTTGATCATTTTATCCATGCAGTATCGAAAGCTTGCTTTATGTCAATCATTATCATACCTGTGTGTTTGCGAAGATTAACATTATCACTAACAAAATCAGAAATTCTCGCGACTCGATGCACTGTTGATCTAAATTCAAACTAATCACTGTTATGAATCCCATTTTTTAAAAAGAAACTTTGTAACTTATTCAGTATGATTTTTTCCGCAATTTTACTGAGATTACTTAGTAAGCTAATTGGTATCACATTATTAACATTAATTCTATCCTTTCCCGGCTTAGGTAACACAATTACTTAATTTTCCATTTTGATGGAATATGTGCGATCCTGAACTATTAATTATTTTAAATTTATAAGGTAAATGATAGCTTGTCGCGATCGGTTTTTAATCATTGCTGCAAAGATTCCGTAACATGATGTTTTATTTTTTAATAGTTTATTATATTTTGCAACTTCAGATGGCGCGATGAAAGTTCTATCATCAAATATTAAAAAAATTTATTAGCTGATCTTTGTTTTATTTATGTTATAATAGTGTGTTTGTGAAACTGACTCTAAAGAACGACTACTGACATTGCATATATGCGACGCGAGCTAACTTGTCTTTTGCTCTATAAACAAGAGTGTTAGTGAGTGGATGTTTTATTGGTGGAAGTGATACTATGCGTTTAGTGAAATGTTTATTTATTTTCCATAGACTGTTATTGTCGGGTGCAACTGTCGATAGGAAATTATTCCAAGAGGAGTTTTTCCAGTTATATAGTAAAAAATTTACTTAATTTGTGTAGAAAAACACATACAACTCTTATATTTTTGTATATACCTTCGTCTATTAGCTTGACGCCTTTAATAATTTTTAAGAGAAATAATACTTTTTATGTAATTAGGAATATTATTTTAACTAATAAGTCGTACGCAATGTGTATTTTGGAATATTATCGTGAGCGGCTGCCATAATTAATTTAGTAAAATTAAGAACACCTTCATCTAACATTATGAAAGTAGAAAATGTATGTGATAAATGTAATTTTTCATCGATATCACGTCTGAACTGATACCAATTGGCATTTTTGTACAAGGATATTTTATTTTTATTTTGTTCTAATACAGTAATATTTAATGGAGGTTTATAATGATGAACGAAAGAGGTTTACTAATTTTATTGAATCCCTTAGTTAATATAACATCTAATACACTAGGACTGCCCTTTGGTGGGTAATATCCAAAGAATATAATATATTAAAGTTATATTTCATCGATGCCTGTACCAAGAGATTTCTAGCACAATTACTATTGTAACAATTAAACACCTGATGCTTAGAACTTAGATCGCCTATAATAATTGTATTTGTAAATTTGGTCGGTAAAATATTAATATTCAAGTATTGGATATTTTTAGGCGGTCTGTAAACACATATTGTTTTCACCATTGTATAATCCACACCTATTTCAACTCCAACATACTGCAATGATTTTAGTGTTCTTGTTGGTGTAGCATGTTGTTGGAGTGTATCTCGCACAAACACCTCCACTATGTCTTGTTCTATCCACGCGATAAATACAATAACCAAGACATTTGATTGAAATGTTCCGATATAATTTTGTCTTACATACTGCAGCAATATCTACTTTGTTGTCATACATGAAATGAATAAATTCGTTTAATTTAGATTTAATGGAATTCGCATTCCGTCATAATAGTTTAATATTATTCATCATTATGGCAAATTAAAATTTTTAATTGCAAAAATTTGTTAAAATAATTTCAACGATTATCATAATTTTGTTTAACGGATCAGTGTCCCTTAAGTTCTTTAAACGATTAATAATTAATTTGATTACTGCAAATATTTTATTTAAGTTAAATTCTTTTATTAAATCCAATAGACCGGTAAATACTGATATGTTGGATTGTTCAGTAGGTGTAGAACTACTAGTTACGCCTGCAGCTATCTCCGCGAACGTTCTATTATTATGGTTATTATGATTATTTTTATTATTATTACTGTTATTAATGTTAGTAATAAAAGTTTTATTATTCATAATTAACATTAGTGGTTGATATAGGTTTAACATTTTTTATTAAGTTACGATTATTTAGTTTCCCGATTATACTTTTTTACGAATTTCCCACATTTCCTAGAATTTGACGTACGAGTTTGATTACAGTTTGCACATTTTATCATTGAAGCATCCGCTATACATGCTCTAATTTAATGTGATTATCCGCATTTCATACATCTGGTAGGCAGATTACAGTTAGCTGAGACGTGGCCGTACAACTGACACTTAAAATACTGGATAATTCCATTCTTGAGTCTGTATCTCACCTATGAAACGATACAGTGTTTATAGAGATAACTTTTCTGATATCCGTACTAAATGGGAAAGTAACTAAATAAAACGGATGCGCTACTTGTGAATTATGTTTGTATTTAAACTGTGATATCGAACTTACAGTGGTAACGGCAAATGTGGCTTGCTTAATTTCTTGTTCAGTTATTCCAGCGGGTAAACCTTTCGGAGCCATTTTTAACGGCTTTCAATTAGATGGTAAATGCGTGTAAAACTGACGACCCTCTTCAATAATTTTAATAAAGAGTCATAATCATCAGTTGTCGGTGTATATAACAGGTATCTGTTTCCGTTTCCGCGTATTTTAAAATCTGATTTAACTACCGTTTTAAATATTTCAATGTGTCTCATATCACCTCGACTATTAACAAGTACAATAGGAGCAATTCTTACCTCGTTCGTTTGTCGCGTAAATAAGAAACTGCCGTTTCGTCTACCTGAATTGGTAAAAACCGATTATTACTTTCGCGGTTCGAACCGTTGGAAGCTTTACGTTTCCCTTTCGTGGTTTCTGCTGTTGAAAGGTGGACAGATCAATTTCTTTATCATTATCATGATCATCGTCGTAATCGTTCATTTTATGCATGTATTTGCTGCACGTCCGAACATTATTCTCTACTACCGTACATTTACTACTACTACTACTACTACTATTATTCATTGTTGTAGTACTAACGCACGCTCCTGTAAAAGGAGCACGCGCCAGCCCGTCATCAGTGTTGACTATATCTCCGCTTGCGTAGATGGTTCGTCTGCACTGATGATTAGGAGGGTTAAACATATAAGCCGGTTGCGATAAACAAACAAAAACGCGACGAACAACCAACAAGCGTACGTCCCCTGTGCAAAAAAATTTCGTACCATCAATTGATAATAACAGTATATTAGAATGGTATCCCTGATTTAAGGTTACGTCGATGATACGTGTAATTGTATGAAAACTATTAACAATTTCTAACTCGTAATGATAAGATTCATAGGCGTCTAGCTGACAACTAAATTACAAATTATGTATATCATTATTTGGCCTTTCGGAATTTTATCATTAAATCAACTCCGAGTATGTCGACTAGTTTAAAATTTAATTGATAGGATGTTATTTATCGCGTTGTTCCAATTAAAGCTACCAACTATATCTGTCTCTATCTTTATACTTACGTTTCTTTCTCGTTTTTCATATGCATATTTTTTTAAACTGTTTATCCTTTTTTATTTTATTATTATTACTATTTTTAATATATACACGTTTTCAAATCAAACCGCATAACTAAATAAGTATTCTATCAGCCAGGACCGGATTAATGCTGTATTTTTATCTCTCTTTGCATATCCCATTGGTCATTTATATTGCAACCGAGGTAATCGGTATTTTTAATTTTCTCCGCTTCTTTAATCGTAAGCCACGACTGGTCCTGTAGGTAACTTCATGTTTGTCTTTCCAAATACGGTATACATATACACACACACACACACATATATATATATATATATATATATATATATATATATTTTAACATTTAGTTGCAATCCATAATCATCACACGCGTCAGTAACTACACCCAACAATCGTAATTATTTTGAATTATTTACTATTAGTATAGTATCATCCGCATATCTTATTATTTAATTTATGCCCATTTATCTTATAAATGTATATAATATCATCATCATCTTCCATTACACGCGGACGAGTATGTGGACCCTTCGTTTTTACTTATCAGTGGCCATCTACAAGGGAAAAAACGTAAACTTAAGAACTGTAAACCTCAAGATGACATTGAACCCACATAACTCACGATTCATCATTAATTCAAAAACCATAAACCCAAAAACCGTCAAAACGTTTTATCCACAAACCCAACTCGTCGTTAATCCAAAAACGATAAATTAAAACCGTAAAACCTTTTCTTTTTTTTTCTTCAAAACATTAAAAATTATAAAAATAAATCATTATTAGCCTTTCGATTGAATAAATATAAGAACAAGTTTCACATAATATTATACACAATAATAATGAAAAAATAATAATAATAATAATACATTTTAATAATAATTTTTAAATAAGATTCTTTTTCCTTAATTTAATTTTTTTTAAATCTCGAATAATGTCATTAAAATCAATCGATTTTAATAGAAGAAGAAGAAGAAGCAGTGTATTTCTTATTATTAAGTTACATGCACATAAGCATATAAAATTTTAAAAATGAACAATTTACCCGTACCGAAATATAAAACAAAAATTCTTCCCAGGCACACAAAAAAATAGAAAAGCTTATATGATAGGCTTATAAATATCAAATGTACAAATTACAGGAAAAATTTGTATAAAAACCTGTGTTCCAATATATTAGAATAAAATTATAATTTACTCTATCACAATATAATATCTTAAAAATATCTTAGTCTATTTGTTGATACTAGAACTAGAATTTAATAGCCGGCTTACTATAAACAGATATGTTTTATACGTCTGTGCTTGTACCTCTTATATCTGTGTCGCAGAGACTGGTAGTCGTAATCTCCTATCGAATGTATTACTACATTATCAGATGAGCTGCAGTTGGCGAAAAATTTTTTCGCTGTATTTTTAATGATTTCCTGTATGTAAGGAAACGTTAAAATATCATGCACAGATTTAATTTTAGTAAATCTTGGTTTATTCAAGATAATTCTTAAACAATGATTTTGTAGTCTTTGCATCTGATTTATACTGCTATTGCTAGCATAGCTCCAGACCGGGCTCGCATACAATAATTTTGGTAGAATAACTTTTTTGTAAATGAGGAATTTGTTTTGCGCCGATAATGCAGACTTTTTGTTAAATATTGGACATAGACAACCCAATTTGCGCATCGTTCTATTTACACAATCATTAATATGCCTCGTAAATGTAAGTCGTCTATCCATAGTTATGCTTCCTGCTCTGTTGGCATTGTGACAGTTCCAAACTCTGCTATTCTGATTTGATGGCAAGGCACTAACGATGATAAACTGTCATCCAACATAGACAATTGGTACATATTTTTTTATTCTCTTAAGGACTGAGAGAGATCATTCTGCTTCACAATTTTCTATTAGTATTGTCGCGTATATTTTCTATGGGTATTTTCGAAATCACAGTTTAGGCTCAACAGCGAGTTGGGATACGTGGATTTAACGTTTTGGAGTTTATGGTTTTTGGATTAATGACGTTGTGTGGGTTCGACGATTTTTGGATTATTACGAGTTGGACTACGTGGTGTTTCTGGGATACATCACTTTTGAACTTTTTCGATAAATGAAATACTGCAAAGTACGAATAAATGCGAGGAAGTAAGAATATTTTGAACATGTAATGCGACACCTTGTATTCATACCGGGAAAAATTATAGGGAAAATATCACGAGAGAAGAAGAAAAAAGACAACCTGCTACAGAATTTGTCGGACTGGTACAATTTACCAGTGATAAGTTTTTCTCGCCAGTATGTTAGCCAACGTTCAATAACGGCGCCGCACTATAATGAATGAATATGTGAATATATATATATATATATATATATATATATATATATATATGTATGTATTTAAAATTATTATCGAATTCTTCGGTGAATAATTTAAAAAGGTGAAATTAAAAATTTTTAAACGATCACTTTTTATTAATAATCGTGACATGAAAATTCCACTATAAATTACATCGCAATTGCCGTTATTTGACGTTATAAATTATTGCATGGTTTTTTTTTTTAAATAACATAATTCCATTTGCCAATGTCAGCATCTACCTCTTGTTCTTTTTTCTTGTAGTCGGATAACTTTATAGTTCCGTCATTGCCCGATATTCAACAATTTAATTGTTTTGTCCGGAATTTCATTTGTACAACTAACACCTTACATGCTTCATCTCAAAAGAAACAATGAGAAAACCGTAAGAGGTGCTCTAAAACTTGTACCGCACCACATTCGCATTTCTCAACATCTTCAACTTTCCATATGTTCGTGTTTTTGCCGTTATCCCTGTCGCAATCCTTTTTCCACTTAAAGATTTTCATATTATTACCAGTTTAATTTTTCAACAATTTCAACCGTTTTTTCTTACTTTCCCTTTCAAAATTTCATTTCATTAATTTCAGTCGTTTATGTCAGCGCCCCATTTAATGTTTCGAAAAATCATTTTCTGAACTTAAGTGGACTTGTTTCAACAACTTATAATAAATTCCTTATATCTTATTATTGTTTAGTTTTCTCTGGTATAATTTTACGTTCGAAGGTTCCACATTGCGCAATATTTGTTCAATCGACGTGAATGATACGAGAACAAACACGGTTGGGAATGCAGCGGACCAGATGGCCAGATTAAAATGGTGATGGGCTGGTCATGTAGACCGAAGAAACAGGAATAGGTGGTCGAAACTGGTCTTGCAATGGAGGTCAATAGACAAAGAAGGAAACAGGGAAGGTCTATTATGCGAGAGGGTGGCCGATAAAAAGTGGTTAAGAAAAGAGCAAGACAGGAATGTTTGGAAGACGTTAGGGAAAGCCTTCATTCAGAAATGGATAGAAAAAGGGAGTATCGTGATCAATATATGTAACACGTTAGATGTGTGTACGTGTTATTGGAGAATGTAACGTACGTTCGTGTGTAAGATCTAAACTTCAAACTGTAAAGATAATGTAAGTTGATAATGATTTAATTAAAAATTTTAAACACACTCAACGAATACGGGTACAAATATTCGGTCAACTAAATTAACATTTCTGCTTATTATTATTACTTTTAACAGTCCGGTTAATTTTGAGTAAAATTTAAAAATGCTTTTAAATTCCGTTTATTTATCGTTAATGTTTCCATAGCTTAACGCTCGAGAACATGCAGTTACGGAATCGCATAAAACTATAACTACGCGGTTAGCGATGATTATATATCGATATGACCGTCACCTGAATGCAATAAAATCGTTACCGTAATCAATTTAAATATGCGTTTATTTAAAAACGAATATTAAAATAAATATATACGAAGAAACCGCATAAAATTAACACGTTACTGTTTCCCATTATGAAACTGGCGAATTAGAAAGGAGAGATAACAAAGTAGATAGAAAGACGAGACAAAGTTAGAATACACGCGCACGACATAACTAAACTCGACAAATTTAGCTTGGGAAATCCCGCGATGAAGAACATTCATAAATAGGACGAATACGAATTGGAAAAATTTTCAAAGCAATTCGTTAAAAAAAAATGACACATCTTCAAAATTAAGGAATACAAAAAATTTATATATACATATACAAATTCGAATGTATTTAGAACACGAACGTATAGCTTAATAATAAATTCGATAAACACAAGAATATAAATTAACAAATGAACAACAAATTATTTATTTACAACTTGGTAATATAAATTCTAATAAGTTAGAACACCGACAGACACTGTAAGATATTATAAGAGATGGTTCCACTTGCTTCCGGAGATTAGAAATTAATGACTTCCCCAGTCTAATTTACGGTGCAGCTGTCCAATAACTTAAGAACGTAGATAATTAGTTCAACGCATACGATGACAACAAGATTTAAAAGTAAGCGTACGGAAATGTTCGAGCACCTATGAATCCCTACGCATCTGCCATTTTACGTGCCATTTACTGTAAGTAGGTTAAACAGAGATGCGTGCGTTACAAGTTGAGCAATTGAAATGGATTGGAAGTTGTGAATATAATTCTGATTTTAGTGTGGCCTACATACAAGAAATACCGATCTTGTTCCAACGTTGCTCTTTGATTTGTTTGTAAATATTTTAATATTATAAGGAGCATATTCGAATATTTATATAGTGTTTGATGTGGATTATTTTTTTGAGGTACATTAATAATATGGAATTAGTTTTAGACCGGTGTGATTAAGAGAATGTACACGGCGGAGGAGTAAGTTCATTCGCAAGGAAGAATGTTTTATGGTTGACGACTGAAAGATGGTACTTGAAGAGGAGGATGTAAAAAGGCTTGTTATTTATTTAATACACATGAATTGTTACGAATTAGCTTAATAGTTAAATAAATACAGATTTAACGAATAAAACAAAATAAGTAAATCTATTGGCTGAGCTTGGCAATAGATTTTTATTCAGAGTTGGACTAAAAAAAGAAGAAAAAATAAAAAAAAAAACTTCCTTCGGGTTTATTAGTTCTTTTTTTCTCGAGTATTTCGGTGCTTCTGGAGTTGTTCTTGTTCCATAGAAGATCTTTACATCTCCGTCGATATTATATTTTTCTTTGATGATGTTAAAATTTTTGCATATTTTAAAGGTGCGATCAGGTGAATCTCCTGCTTCTTTACATTCTCCGCAGAGGCTATCGTTAATGATAGAGAATCTTTTTAAATACCTAGCAAAATTGAGTGACCTGTATAATACTGTTAGGAAAAAGTTAGTACCGAATTGCTTAGTCTTTAATCTCGCTTCAATATCAGGTAATAGAGCCTCTGTAGTTCGCCAGATATGTGTTGCTTCTTTTTTAATTTGAGTTATTATAATTTTCGGTAATTCGTCGTTCAGTCCATTAATTCGGTTCTCAATTCTTAGTATTTTAATTACATCGATTTGTTTCAGAGATCTACCGGAGTTATCTCTGCTATTACATGTACAGAGCTATAAGAAACGGTCCTATATGCTGATATAGTGTTTATGAGAATTAATCTTTGTAAGGATTTTAATTTTTGACATAAGCTTTTTCCAATTGATTAAAATATGTTATGAATCCGTATTGTGTGATTGATCTAAATAGAGCATTATAAAGTATAATTCTTTTAATGGTATCATAACCAAATTCATTGCAATGCAATGATCTTATTGTAAATTTTCTAATTTTGAGGGTTATATGTTAATTAAGATTTTTGTCTGTTATTATTCCAAGGCATTTATTTTTATTACTTTATTTTTTCCTCGATATTCTGCTGCAATTTTTTCTTATTTTGTTTCCTCGAAGTAAGCAACATACGTGTGCCTCGTCAATGTTTAAATCTAGGCCAATAATTTTAGAATTTATCGTTTCTGTTGTATTATTAATTATATTAACGTGATAACCGACTAGTAATAATTAGTGTGGCAGTTTTTTTTGTTTTTAATAATATTTAATCGTTTTGTACAGTTTAACTTTATGTGTGATCGAATACGTTGTTTTCACGCTACTTTTTTATCGAAAAATAAGCCAAGATATTTCATTGTCCAGCTGTTCACTGAGAGTTTTATGTTGCGCTGGAATCCTCGAACACACCGGACGTGAATTGCGGTTGATTTGGTACATGAAAGATAACAACGGTTTTTGGGAAACTAATCGAAGAACTTATTGATAGTGTTTCGAATAATCATTTCTCCTATGGATATTTGAGGACAAGAAATGAATATTGTATTTTGGTATATGATTTACAATTCCATTGTGGCAATATTAAATAATGTAGATCCGAGGATATGCGGCACTACATGTATCAGATTACTCAGTGAGGAAAACATATTGCTGATTTTAACACAAAATTTCCTCGACGTTAAGAAGTTCTGGATGAAATACGGTAGATGTTTTCGACGGCACAACTATGAATTGTAGATAATATTTAGTGGTTCCATGTTCAGTTAAGTCAAGCATTTTTGAATAAAAAAGCTGCCAGAAAACGGTTGTTCTTTCGACAACGCTTATTGTATTCCTTTTCGGAATACATAATTTTTTTTTTTTTTGCTTCAAATCTAGAACTTTTTGCTTTGCCTAGAACTGATAATATATTTATCATCAACTAGATGGTGTGAAAAAGATGAGTGACTTGAAAATCAGAGATCTACCCAACAGCAGACTCGTGAAGTATCTAATTTAGAAACAATTTATATACAGTTTATGATCCTTTGACGTTTAGTCTTCTGCTTTATCTGTTTTTTGAATGGTTATCTCGCTGTTTCCAGAGGCACTTATAAAGAGGATAGATGTAATACTACACAAAACCAATAGAATAATTACAGAATTCTTGCAATCGACAACGATCGATAAAATTATTATGCGGAATAGCACCACTGTACATAAGACGAGAAGCGGTAGTTTCGAAAGAAAAAAATAAACAAGACGTATGACATCTGTTGTATGCGAAAGATGTAGTAATAAAAGTAGACTCGAATCTAGAAAGTAAATGCTTCGACACAAATACCTGCAATTACTAAGATGAAATTAGGAAAGGCTGAAAGAGAATCGATTGCAATTATGGGAACAATCAAACGAATACTTACCCGCCCCGCCCCCAGGTAATAAATTGCCGTGGCTGATATAGAAAACCCTGAATAGAATAAGAACTATGTGACAGGAACAATCAGATGATAACAGATGTGAATACGACATGCTACAAGATTCAATATCATCAGTCTGCTAATTGTTACCTTTGCGATGCAGAATGCAAGATACGACCAGTAGAAATGGAATCCCGGACGAGGAAATTCAGATTGTAAAATATCGGGGTTAGAAAATAAAAGGAATATAGCTGACCGAGTAAGAAGAAAAACAAGTGGTACTTCTATAATATTTAATCAATATTTTACTTATTTTATTAATAATATAGCGGAATTTTTTTTTGAAAAATACAAAACTCTACTAACCTTTCATTTTAGACGATGCAAAAACTTTTATTTAAAAAAAAAATCATCTAAATATTTATAAAACTTTTTTAATCTCTGTTTTAAAATTTTTAGTAGGCGGGTAATAGAATTGTTTTACATTCGATAATCGAAAAAATTATTAAATTAATAATCAGCGCCCAATATAAGGAGAGTATATATATATATATATACAGAAAGAAGAGTGTATGCAATCAGAGACTAAGTCATTATTATGTAAATATTTTTTTTTTGTAAACTACGATATACGTAATAAACGGAATTTACCATATGTGCTCGGTATTCATTATATAACACAATACATTAATAATAATAATAATAATATTAATACTAATACTAATGCTGACGATATAACTTGTACTCATAGTAATAGTGATAATGAAAATAATATAATAATAAAAGTGATAATGAAAAAGAATAGTAATAATGACAATATGCGCCAATCATGCAACAGAGTTATTAAATAAATAACGTTTACTAACAGCGTACTCTGATGATATTATTCGTCATTACTTTTTAATTCGTACCAACTGTTAATTGTTCCGACTGTAGTGCAAAAGAATATACTGCGTGCTAATTCCTGGTTGACCGTAAGTAGCTAAAATAATATATGGTCTTAATCACTTTGTTGTTTTTGTTTTTTTCTGCGTGTGTGTGTGTGTGTAGCACTTCGTTTCTATTCTAATGGACACTCGTCCTTAAATGTATCCACGTATCCGAAAGTGCGTATAAATTCGAAATGTACATTCAAGTCTACATGTACGCAAACGCATATCACAATCTACGATGGACAGCGTGTCCATATTACCACATCCAGCTTGATTAACCAATCCTGCGCTGCATCCGACAAGGTTCTAATCTGATTCCATCCATCAAAGCTCGTAAGAGGTATTCGGTTCAAATGTGGTTCGTAGTTCGTGTTTTTCCCCCATAATCGTACGCCGGTTCGTCCTTTATTTGTCACTTTTATATATATATATTCACCGCCGCGACCGTGACCCGTTCCAGCATATTTAATGCAGTCCATATTTTTCTATTCAAATCAAAGCTAAGTTGTCTAACGTTTGGATGTCGTATCAAGTTTCTTTTATCCACCTTCTGGGTCTTGTTCACGTTTCTCTCCAAGTTTTAGCTCCATAAAATTTTTCTGACATAAGTTTCATCGCCATATTACATACGGGTCTTCGTGATTTCAGTGGTCCTGGTGGATTTATGGCATTAAAAGTGTGCTGTTAAATATCATCAATATCATAACGAGTTCAATTCCCGCCGATGTCACAAGAACATGAATTAATAAACATGGTTGAAATCCATACATTCACGATTGAGTTTGAAAATTAAAACTAATTGTTTTCGAAACGTTACGTAATACAAAAATTGACACGATTTACACCGAAAAATAAATCGTGAATGTAACAATAACGAAAATAATATAATAATAATCATAAAAATGAAAATGAAATAGCGCCTACGATGGTGAAACAGAATTATGAAATAAAAATAGGATAAAATGTATCGTTCTCCTACTGTTATTTATTGTCTTTTCGTAGCTTTTCATCGTTATTCTAAAGAACACCGGCCGTTTTACCAAATCAAATTATAAAAATGTCGAAATTATACACATATTTTTTTCATGAATATCTAGCCTGCAAGAGAAGTTATAGCATGAATGTTCCCCTATTCATTAACCATCTTCTGATAGAACGCGAAAAATTCAACCTATTCCCGTCCCAAATACATCTTTTCAGCTCTCTTTCCGAAATCCTTGAAGACAAGGAACAAAAGATCCAGCTCCTATTCCGATTCCTAAAACTATCCAACATCCTGCGTGATATACAAACTTCATTAGCTCGTGCTTCTGGTCAGTGTTTCAGTACACGACACGTTAATGCATACAATCCAATACAATATAGGTTAATAAAATTTTCGATTTTTTTTTTTATTTTCGACGAAATAACTAATTAAATAAAGTTATTCTCCGTTATATTTATTTCATATTAGATACCGGCAAATTTAATTTATATTTTTTAGATTCGTGCGAAAAAAAGATTAATCTCCTTTGAAAATTACGAAATTTGGACGGCATTCAATTCGAAACATTTCGAAATAATTTTTAAATTCTGTATGTAGTCTATAGATAGATTTATTTTCAGAAATCATCGAAAAATAGTAAAACAACATCTTTGAAAAATGTTCAAATTTGACACTTCTAAACTACGTCGCACGAAAGGCTTTATGGCACACGAGAAATTAAAAGAAAACGATTTATATATAACCCGTTAATGAACGATAATCAAAAAACACCCACCAACCCCCTCTAATGTATACGTCACTTCCAATTAATTGAAAATAAATAAATAAATAACATTTCCTGGTAACCATTCAACGTCTATTACGTAGACTCGTTTATCGACCATCATTAGCTCGCTTAAACATATATATGTGTCTATTATATATATATACACACAAAACGAACGAGCGTATAAACAAAAATGTGTATTACATACACAATCAAAAAAATAGTTTACCCAATTTGATTGTTCTGACTCGTCTAAAGCGTTGTTCCACTTTCAGGAAATGACGTTGCTATTAAATGTTTTCTACTTATCGGAAAAAGAAAAGTTTAAATTAAATGACTAACTGCCAACAATAACTAAAAAAATGCTGACTTCTTAAAGATTAACCGAGCCCATATAAAACGTGGTATGTCCATATTATAATTTAAAACGATTAACAAAAAAACAATTTACTATATATATATATATGAGAATTTTTTCACAGTAAAAAAGAATTTTGCAAACTCGGCCATCCATACGATTAGTAGGTAAATAAGTAACAGTTTGCTGGGCAAATAAAAAAATTCGGGGACGGCAATGGTAAACGAACCCCTAGGGGCTCGCCCAATCAGTTGACCGATCCTTCTCACTAAACATCAAGTTAACGGGGACCACTTAAGAGATGCACCCTACCAACCTCCAAGTTGATAGAACTTTACTTAATATTATATATATATATATATATATATATATATATATATATATATATATATGTTCTTCTTTCTTCCTTTATTGAGCGTAATCTTCGTCTATGTTACGCTCCACCATGTTGGCCTGTTTTGAGCAGACATCAGCGCGTCATGCGGGTTTTTAACTACTTTAATTGGTAACACGTTCTAGGTCTTCTTTTTCTCCTTTACTATTTATTTTCCCAGCGATTATTAGACGTTGGAAAGAATTTCAATTACCTACATGTTTGATTATTCCGTTTGATAAACATCTATGTATATTCAGTTTGTAAAAGACATATTCATCAGTTTTACGGCCTATACACTTAAATATCCTTTTATTTGCTCTGCTTCCAAATCCCGTTTATTCTGTTGATACACTTAGCACTGGGGGACTAGGTTTCGTACGCATAAGTAAATAACTATTGAAAAAAGTAGACAGTTTACTTGTTTAGTACGTGCTTACTTTCCGTGTTCGGATACTTTATGCTTCAGCCCAATATGTAGCGACGTACACACCTTTATTGTTTGCTGCAGTTACATCATCTGAATCGGAATTCTTATCCATTATTGAACATTGAAACAGGTGATCGAAAATTTGTGTTTCTCCGCAGTTGCACTTATAGTTTTCTTCTATGCCCCATTTTCAGAGATTAACTTTACCATCGCATGGTTCAAGTTCTGAGTCTATTGAGTGGTCGCCAGACTTTCCAAGGTAAGTTATGGCCAGGTGGCAAAACTTCCCGTAACTTGACTGAACTGTTTACGAACTTGTTTAGTGTGAGTGCTATATCCTTCCAGATCGTTGTAAATCTTATATATATATATATATTCGCGATGGGCATAACCGACTACTTCACATAACTAATTAATTAGTAACGCGGTTTATAAAAAATCTAGTAATTATTCAGTTTTTTTATGTAATCAGATTTATTTTAATTCTTCATTTGTACAATGTAAACAAGGCATGGCAAATGAAAATATCACTAAATGGAATAAGTTATATAACGAATAACAGATATAAAATAAACTAAATGTATTTAAAATAAAGTTTAAAAATATATTTCAGTTGAAGAGTATAATCTGGAATTGTATGAGCTTTGTGAAGTAAATCACATAATCATACAGATTTTAGAATTTCATCAATAAATTGAATATATTTTAATACAACACGAGTATATGTTATCGGCGTTTAATAAAATGAATAATATATTCTAGTAAAAATATAACTAAAAATCGCCGTTTTCAAAATCCGAGGAATTTTCAATCAGTTCTAGCAAAACCTACTAATATCGATATACACCCACAACGTTTCAATCAGTTCTAAAAAAATCTAGTAATGTTGGTATTTTCTGCGTTCCATAGCTTTAAATTACTTAATCAAATTATAATTACTTACTGTTAAATTTTTATTATTAAATCCGAAGTAAACTTTGATAAAAACAGGGAAAGAAAAAAAAACACATATTAGTCGAAACGTAACTAAATTCAATCGGACTTACATCATTCAATTTAAAAGTAGTCGATTTTATATTCTAAAGTACACCACGCACTTCTTAGCATACGATGTACAAATAAAATAAAATATTATATTTACTTATACAGACAAAATAACATCTTTTCAGTATTTATAAATATATATCTAAACGACATATATAAAGGGAAAAAAATATTTAATTTGCTTAAATTAATAAACAAAAATTTAAAAAAAAAATATTTTCCGAGAACAACTGATTTATTTTGGTTATTTAAAAAAAATTGATTAGTTGGTTATTTAAAAAAAAAAACTGGTTAGTCCTTAACCATTAGTCAGCTAGCCATCACTAATATATATAAACATCGTTGGTTTTACAGTTAATATGTATCGTAACAAGAAATGAATAACAAGAAAAAATCTTGTAAAATTTTAACAGCTTGAAAATGAAAATTAATCTTAAAACAACGAACAATAACAAAAATAAAATATATCTATAATAAAACCGTCTACATTATTAACTTAGTTTATTACATCGTAGGTAATAAATTAATATTTTAATTTCCTACAGTACGTATACTTAAGCCGCCTCGAATTATCATCCTCGTTATTTCATTTTCGTGAACAGGTCACTTTTAAAAAAAAAAAAAAAATGTGCCTCGGAGGGCAGGGAAGAAGTGAAACTTAAAGATATTTTAACTAAATTCGATACCCAGTTTTTTTTTTAAATTTTAAGCGCGTGTGTATATATAATACACACAAATACACGCACATGCGCGCGTACATGCACACGCGTAGGCACACATATATATATATATATATATATATATATATATATATATATATATAAAAGAATAATACCACATATGTGTATAAACGTGGTTTGATGACGAGTGTTGGTAGCGCAATACATGCGAACGGTGTGTATATATATAGTTATCCGTACGTAACTTCGTTGACCACCCTAACGCAACAAAACGTGGTTTGATAGGTAGGTGTTGATATATATATATATATACATATATATCTCCGTCTGTTATATTTCCTCTCCATCGCTCGCTCTTTTTGCCGGTTAACTTCTAATATAAACCGCGCCAATAGAAGTTTCGCTTTAAAAAAAAATAAGAATTCTTTTGGCATAGTAAGATACTAGTTCGTAGTTTTAATAGTATAATACATGACACTTATCCAATTAACTGAAACCTGTGTATTCAAACATCACAAACAATACAGGACGATAAATAATCAGCTTATTATCGATACACTTCGTACGAATATAAAGTGTACGCAACAGGTGAACTCGGTTAGCTTTAATACTGAAATCGTTTGTCTTTTTTTTTTTAATTTTTTTTTTTTGTAAAAGTTAATTTAGTTCAGCTAAATATCTTTGATTATATCTCGATGACTACTTAACATGCATGTAACACCTGCGGCAGAAAGTAGAACAAATCCAATTTAAAGTCCGTCAAATGTAGTGGCTGTGAGGAAGAAATTCACAACTCGATCTCTACGATAAACGACAACTCTCTACCAGGCGATCATCAAGCACATCTGGACGTATGGGATCCAACTTTGGAGATGCGCAAAGTCTGCTAACCGATTAAAGTAATTATTCGTGCAATTACCAATGCAAGTTAGTATCAGAGAAACGAGGATCTGCATGCAGATCTAAATTTGAGAAGTGGATAGACGATGCTATTTGTGTCGTCGTCACCGAACACGGAAAGCGACTATGTAAAACATCCGAATATTGAAGAAACCGATTTGCACGACACACTAGCGGATGTTGGAGACGCCATTAACGTTAAACGACTTGATTATGTAAACAATACTCGTGTATATAAATAATAGAAATTAGTTAATGAACTAATATACCTTTATATACTAATATTAGTCACATATATATTGAATATTTAAACATTAGTTTAAGATTGCAATACACATTTGTAAAGAAAAAAATAAGTTAATTTACTGTTTATATCGTTCCGATAACTTATAATATTATTGCACATCACCATCAAGTTATCGGATAAGGTTAGTCATCTACGTGTCAAGCGGACTTTTGTTTTATCAGGACCAAAAGTATTTGCTACTTACTAATACCCAATTGTAGTCTATTGGATTTGGTCTCCATGTATATACGAAGAACGTCGAAACAGCAACATCGTATGTAAAAAGAGGAGTTTACAGATAAATTATAAAAATCGAAAAGGTGCCAAAATACATGCTCGTAACGTAACAGACCATTCTTAAATGGATGTTACGAGTACTACGCATTTCGTTTTCAGAGGTTACCTCTGCCCAACACAAGCCATTATATGGTCTAAACCAGACCACGTTATTACGAGTGACACCCGGTTTTCGCTCGCACGACTCGAGTTCAAATTTCAGACGAAGAATCTTTTACCGTAAAAAAAAACAAAAAAAAAAAAAAAAACTATCCATCCAAGTGGTCTACAGAAAATTTCAGCAAGGAAATGGCAAACTACTCATCTATCCAGAAAGCGCCGTTTAGTCTTTGGGGTTTACGAGGACTAAGCGATGTCCTTTACCACATTTCAATTTGATGGAGGAAACCTTTATTACTTATAATAATGTTATAACGACTTTCATCTCTAAAACGACGTATTCGATTTATCTCATCTGTTCGCAGATTTTATGGGTTTGTTAAATAATATAAGATGGAAACAATCGAAATACCGCCACGATCCAATAACGGAACAGTACGTAACGAAAATAACGGCATACCGGCGCGAATAAGTCCTTCCGAAAATACGCCGATTGTTACCAATCCAGCATGTCAAGATCAAGCAGCCTGGAGGCAATATACGGCTGCCTTTTTAGGTAATAATAATTTCAATAAACGAACTACTGAGATTTTTTTTAACGTTTAGACGATCGAAACCACGTCTAAATAATTTTTTAAAACATCATTCAAAATTGCGAGATAATAAGATCCTTTTTATTTATGTTTTAAAATATAAATAACGATTTAAGAATCAATTTTTGAATATTGATAAAAGCGAAACGAACGTAACCACATGAATACTTCGTTGTGTAAAGGTTTTGTTTGTATTCACTAAATCTTGTTATTAGTATTAGATAATTGCGTATAAAAACAAGCGTACACATTCACACATACGCGCAAAAACTTATCGTAATCATGTAATAAAGCTAAAACGGTCTATACACATATTAAATATAAACATTCGAGATAATTGTACAACATCGACTGCTCGCTTCAATGCGTGAAATTATTTTATTAGTACATTTCAGAATTATTTAAAATTATATATAACTACCAGTACTAGTAAACAACATTCCGGCTCACATTCGCAGGAAAATGGAAACTATTAAAGAATGGACAACGTATACAAATGATCCAAATCTACAAATACATCAAGATCTGGAAGGGCCAGAAAGACTAAAATCGAGAAAGCCGGCTCACAGATTAGTTACAAAGCTCTTAGCAGAGGTAAGAAAGAATGAAAAAAAGAACCCACATAGAAACAGAACGATAGGCATATCGGATAGCAGGCCATTAGGTTTTGACCTACATCGAAAAAGCTGTATGCGCTTGAATCGCATTCGTACGGGCAATGGACGTAATGGTCATATGCTCGCAAAGTACGATTTCATATCTGATTCATCCTGTAATTGCCAACAAGGAGATCAGACGATGGATCATTGAAGGAATGTCCACGTTGAGCCCTTCGCGGTGTTTGGGAGGATATTCGAGCAGTATCAAGCACGGCTATATCATGGTTACAAGAATTTGGATGTGGACATTTAAGCTACCCATAGACATACGACATCATCACCATCGTCACTTATATATAATATATATATGAATAGATTATTCCGAGAACTATGAAATAATTAATAATCATCATTGGGTCCTAAATCATTCTTGGAGATATCGTATTTACGAGCTAAACGTTTATTGTATAAACTGTCCCCAGTGATTTTTGTTTATTGTGAAACATATTTCTACCCGAACGACATGCCCTAGTTCTTCTTCTTTTAATCCGTTTACCCTTATTACATGTCCAAAATATTTTAGGGTTTTCATAACTATTTCCGACGATAATTAATCTTTCGTTCGTTATTCTACGAGGTAATTTGGTAAATCACTCTAGTTTCAATCGGTTATATTGCTATACTTCGTTCGACTGTTATTTCCCACGACATTATACGACATTCCTTTATCTGCGTTCGGTATTTTTTCTTTATTTAAAATATCAAACCGTACCCGAATGAAGTATACCACTTCATTTTCTAGTTTCACGTTCTTATTGTCAACCGTTAACAGATGGCGTTCGGATTAATTAAGTTTTAGCCAGACGTTTTATTTCGATTAGTATATCCGCTTCTTCCGTTTTCGCAATTAAATCGTATCGAAAAAAAAAAAACACGAAATATTCGCCAGTTATATTTATTCGACTTCGGAATAAATTTATTCTGTCGATTTTTAACTCCGTACGTAAATCAATTCAATTATGTTATTCACCGAAACGTACTTTCCTGCAATTTCGACGTTAGCCGTTTTCTCCTCACCGTCTGAAATCGATTAATTTTGTTGTCTCTTATTTCATTTTTTTTCTTGTGTCATCCTATTGGTACTTTCTGCTATTCGGCAATTTTTATATTACTCATCTGTTGTCCAAATACTTCGATAAAAATAATAACTAAAATTTGAAAAATTAATAGAAGGAAGATATAAATGGATTAGTCGTATTTTCGGACGCAATGAACATTTAACACAAATAATTGAAGACATCGTAGAAGGGAACGGATCAAGAGGAAGGCCACAAGAATGAAATATATCACACTAAATGTAGACGCGACGGAATATACAAACGTCAAAGAAATGACACTATGCATAGAATTATGACATTTCAAATTAGCTTTGCAATCTTAATAAGATTGAGGAATTACGATGACGAATTAATCGTTTATATTTTACATTTTCACTCGTAAAAAATGTATATCAACGTTTATTCTAACAGATGTGATATTATTATTATTATTATACTTTACAAATTATCCGAACGCGTAGTTAAAGTTCCAATGAACGATTCATAAATGTCCGCTGATACTTTCAAGCTATTTCGACTCTACGTATTGTCATCATATCTTACTATTATGCTCAACTACCTCCGTTCATTAAGACTTCTTCAACTGTTCTAATTTGAATTTTTGTACCAATTACTCGAACAAATAATTAAAATTCCGACGAATATGGAAATAGCACTTAATGATGATAATGATATCTCTATCTTTACTTTAACACACACAAACATAATTAATAGTATTTAGGTGAAGTAAGTATTCCAAACGGGATTTGAATCCTCCGTATTTACATAACCAGAACACATTATATATTCTTATATATACATATATATATATATATATATATATATATATATATATATATATATAAATGTACGTGTTAAAATAATACGTGAAATAATATAATTGAACGCACGTTTCACAGCCTCATTAGTATCCATGGCCACCGGTTGCGTTGGGAGTTGGTCTTCGCCGGCGGTTCCGGTGTTAACGTCTCATAATTCGTCCGTATTAGGAGGCATCGAACCGCTAACGGAAAATCAAGTAGCGTTGATCGCATCGTTGATCAATTTAGGAGCTCTTGTGGGTTCGGTACCAGCCGGTCCGCTATCATTTCACTGGGGTCGAAGAAATTTCCTGCTCACATTAACTGTTCCTTTAATCGTCGGATGGCTCTTCATCATTTACAATTTTAACAATGTAAGATGTTTTCATTTTTGCTAATCGATGTTAATAATAATAATAATACCACCGCTAAATCTTTTTAAATCGTATATTTGTTTGAATTTACAGGTAATACATACGCGTTCGTATAGTAATTAGTATTTTACAATTGTCCCCTCAAGCATTTTATTTTATTTTTTTTTTTTTAAAGCGTGCGGGGGAAAAATCTTAAAAAGACACTGATACTATATGTAAAAATTATATTTTTGAGAACGGTACGTGCGCCTGGCAAGTGCTGCTGAGTTCCAAAATCAGCATGTGGGATTTTTACCCACTGAACCCCCTCCTAGTAAAAAAACATATGTTTAAATAATGATGGATGGTGTTGCAAAGTAGGTAACTCCATTAAATATTAATAAAATTAAATAAGATGGAGAAGGGATGAAAGAACATGGTCCCTCCAACCATTAAAGAATATATATATGATTAATATGAGTTTATATTAAAGATATACATAAAAAATGAAAGAAAGGTGAAAAATAAAAATAAATACCAACAGAAAGAAAAAAATTACTACGTTTATATATATATATATATATATATATATATATATATATATATATATATATATATATATATATATATACAAAAAGTATAGAAAAAATAATACAAAATTAAACAAGAATAGACAATATTTCACTAAAATACATATTAATTCGACATATACAGAGAGGGGCAAAAGTCAGCTTGCAAATTTGCAAAAGTTGAAAAATTAAAAAAATCAAGTTTACGAAATTAAATTTTTATTTATTTATATCACAAAAATGTTCACAGTAAGTGCTCGAAGTGCTTACCGTTCATCTCAGTATATTTTAAATAACGCTTTCCGATGGATTTAATAATGCGTGCGATTAATGATATCAAACTCGGCTATTATCCAGTGTTTGAGATCTTCGATGTTTTCAACACGCCCTAAATCGAAAAAACTAACATGGTTAGGTCTGGAAACCTCGGGGGTCAAGCGATACAGCCACCACTACTAATACAATCCGAGAAATGCTAATTGAGGTAATTGCGAACTTCTAAGCTGAAATGCGTCGGAGCGCCATCCTGCTATATTCCGTATGTCGAATCTCTCATCTTCATCCAAAGTGGCGCGCAGTTATTGTAAAAATAGTAAATAGGAATTCGTATTGACCGATCTGTTTAAAAAAATAAGGCAATAACGTCTCGTAATTCACACCAGCTCAAACCATTACTCCCGGAAACTGACGCATTTGCGATTTTCGAGGTTGCAAGCTGACTTTTGCCCCTCCTATATTATATATAAATAGTCTTAGCAAAAAACACATAAAAGTGGAAGCCCATGATTCAAAAGATCAGGTTTCACGTTTGAATTTATATCTAAGACACGGAAAAATAATAATAAATAAAATAAACCTCTACTTAATAATAAAAATAAAAGAAAATTAATAACCAATTAATAGCGCGATAAAAAGAAAAAAGAAAATAAAAAACTAAAGGCCACATTTCAACTTCCTCCGCATAGATAGCTCGATGAATAATAAAAGATTGTCGAAAAAAATTGACTCTGCGAAAATGAGAGATTGACCTGTGCGTATTTTGAACTTATAACGTAAATCTTCGAACAAAGGGTAATCGAACAATAAGTGTTCAGTGTCATCACAAGGACCAGAGGAGTCCACACCAGAATTGCGAAAGGTACACCCAGGACGAGAAGCAAAATGGAACCTATATAGATAGGAATCAAACTTACCGTGGCCAGAGAGCATCTGAACATTATAAAAATTAACATTAATATTACTTTAGGAAAAATACATCAACAGTCTAACCTACCATGTATAAATTAAACAGATCGTTTTTTTCAAAATTGAAACACTAGGAAAATTGTCGACTGATTTACCTAGATAATTATAATTTACATTATCCTAACATAATTGCGTGCTAATTATTCAAGTTTAGATATATAAAATATACTTGCTGAATTTGCTCACATTCGTTGGTGATATTTTCATTCGCGTTTCTTATTATTTTACTTTAATTTCTTTAACATATAAAATATAAATTTATCGCACCAAATCTCTGTAGTATAGCTGTGATATCTCACTTGTATTACTGTTTTGAAATCTTTTTCTTAGGTCAGAAAAATAAGTTTTTATTTATTGCAACTTTTCTTTCAATTTTTTTTTTTAAATATTTCAATTTTCCTACGTTATTCGGTGTTTTAAACAATTAAAACCTCCGGTTGAACAGCCGCGTTACAATGTCTTACCATATTTCGTTATATATATATATTTCGCGTGCATTTTTCTATCCGCTATTCCTTATCTAATTCATTTCATTGTATAATCTAATTAACTGGAATTGTTTAATTTTTCATTATTATTATTATTAATTTACGATTAACTATATATAAGGTATGGTTCCTGTATATCGGCCGATTCGTATGCGGTATCAGTTACGGTAGTTTAAACGTGGCGCTACCGATATACAATAACGAAGTGTGCAAAGACAGCATACGCGGTCGTATAGGCATTTTCTACGATTTAATGCAGTGCTTCGGCGTACTATACGTGTACGGTTTCGGCGCTTTATTTAACCTATACTGGACTACCGTATTATGTTTACTAGTGCCGGTTGTTTTCGTATTCACTTTTATGTGGATGCCGGAATCGCCCACCTATTTAATCAGAAAAGGACACAGAGAGGACGCCATCAAAGCCATCAAGTAAGAACTTTCTTACGGTATTTTTTTTCTCCTTTTTTTTTTTTAATAAATATATTAATAGTCGAACCGAGAAGTTGTTTTTTCTTTTTCTTGATAAATAGTATCATCGAAGAAATTAGACGAACGCAATGAACGTCGCCAGCGGAAGGCAAATCAACGTATAGAGAACTACAAACTTCAATTGCCGCATTGTATATGGGGAGTTAACCCAGTAAATGAGCGAAGCGAGCCAAAGGCTTATACACAGATAGGCAGGCCTATTCTCACAGTGTAGTCGAGCATCTCAACTTTTTCCCGCATGCTGTACTCATATACGTGTATATTCAGTCTACGTACATACGTACAACATAAATTATGAAATAATATTTCTTGCGCGTAAGCATGTATAGAAAAGTATAGCGTGCTCTTTCTTTTGCGTACACGTACGCGGCTTTCCGTTCACTCCCATCAATACATAACGCGCATGTACGACTTACCGCACTTGTCGTGTTAGTATTCTTTTTCTTGCGCATTATCCGTTATTTCGTTCAAATCTTCGCTGCACAAAAGATGTACGCGCGATGTAGATTTGAATAATAAATAAAAAAAAACACATATGCATTGATTCGTAAATTACAAAAAAATTAATTTTATTAATAAAATATAAGATTATTTACACTGTATTGAAAAAAAAAAACTCCATAGCGAATTTTGCGAAAACGTCTATAAATTTTTATGTTTCACTTCTACCCTATAATTCCCCACAAATAGAGGATGTAAAATACCTCGATATAAATTTAAACAAAATATAACATGAACGCGTAATGAATTGAATATTGAAAGGAAATTATGGAGTTGTGCTAAAAAAGTCATTGTCCCTATTTCGCCGAGGGTTCCAATAAAATCCTGGGGACCATTGTCGACGCCCCTTGGTGTATAACCAGTCTTACGCCTCATGAGTATCTCGGGGTGAAAAACAAAAAATATATATAGTTGCAAAACGACCGCCCGAATAGAAAATCATCCGACGATCTTTTTATTATCGATCGAAATCCGCAGACTCAGCAGAACGCAACCATTGTACTTAATTATAAATTACGCTACAATTAAGTTTAAACATTCACTACTGGATGAAAAGCTTCTCGTGTCGCACTATGCAGAAATAGTTACAAAACTTATCAAATGGCGTGAAATTAGTAAATATAAAATTAAAATAATAATAATAATAATAATATAATGATAAAAATAGTCTCGTTATATTCTCGAGAAAATATCGTGCGCGTCAACAGCTGTGTCGCTTTTCGAATATTTTCAACGAGATGCCTCGTCCAAAATTCAATATAACAAAATCAAACAACCATTAAACTAAGTAATACGTTTTCACTGGAAAAAGAATAGATTAATTATGTTGTTTTTTTCGTTTTCTAACGTCTAAGTAATGATGATGACAATGATAATAATACTTAAATAATAGCTTGTAAACAGTCATTTTGTAACATAGTGCAAATCTTTAATTGTATGTTAGATTTTCGGTGAAGGTTATTTAAACAACAACATCATACACATGTTTCCTTTGTAAAGCTCAGTACTATACAAGTTACACTTTTAACAACGAATTTATTTTTAATAATACGATATAAAAAGAACTATAAATACACAACAATTAAGCAAATAGTAACCGAATTATCTTTTGAAAATAGTCAGTTTTATCGTGACTGTAATATATATATATTTATACAATTTACATATAACAATCGCTCGCAAAAAAAAACTTTAATAATAACAAGAAAAACTAAGAATTAAAAATTAAAGTAATAATTATTTAATTATGGATGAATAGGGTGAATGTGCACGAACGCCGAACATAAATAAAATTATTCGCGAATCGCGTCTACAAATATATATAATTGCGTGAAATATCAAATTTTAAAGTACAATAAAGTTCTAGCGAAATTACACGCACACACACACACACATATATATATATATATATATATATATATATATATATATATGCATATACCATATCAAATTAAGGAGATAAATTTCCAGCAGAATTATATAACGTTAATAAAAACCAATAAAATTGATAACGAACAACTAGAAGCAAATATAATTATATGATATACGTTACGTTAACTCAATAATAATATTAATAATAATAATGATTATATAAAATACTATTTTTTACCAGCCTGGTGTAATTTGTTTTTAAATTGAATTTTTAGAAAACTGCCGATCGATCCGGCACACAAAGACCGAATTCTAGAAGAATTCATAAAAAATAACTTCTACTTTTACTTCGGCGACTATCCTGGTTGTTATAACTTTGATATGAAATTAAACTGAGTAATCGAATATATGGCGCAGTATATAAAAAGATTTACTCTTCAAAATATTTATTATGTTTTACTGCTTCCACTTCCGAAAACTGCGTTTCTCACTACATGTGCAATTTACACTTGACGTGATTTCCAACTACATCGTGTCTAAACAATGATACTAGTATCGTACATCAACAGATGTAGATTTGTAAAGTTAAATACTCGCGATTACTGGGAGTTCTTCATTCGGTTCTGTTTGTGTATACTTAGGACGTTGCCCTGAGACATTATTAATAAGATAGGTTTTTATCCGAAAATACATCTCACGAACGATGTAGAAATTACAGTTATTAAATTAAACAGTAGAAGTGAAAAACAACCTAACTTCTAGAAACAGATCGGCTGCCTGCGTGTATTAATTTTATCCGAATGGTCGCAGATTTTCCATCTATTCTAGCGAATGTTTGTCTATTTCATATGAAATTCGTTAACTTTCAAATATCTTCGTATGTGTCGAAAACATCTATAGCGACTAACATAGATAACGCAATCACCACTTTTTAAATAAAGATTTCAATTTTGGATAATTTAATATTAACGAACTGGAGGTAGGATTATAGTTACGTTAACATATTAGTTTTAGGTACAATTAATGAAATAACGCATTTAACGATAATTTACAGGTAATGTTAAAAAAATAAGATAAACTATTGTATAATCAAATAGCATCCGAATTAAAAACAACCGATTGTATACTACATATTTACATTTGCAACATAATAAAAAAATATTATTAACGATAATGATGATGATGATGATAATAATAGTTCGATTAATAATAATACAAATAATAATAATAATAAAATTAATAACATACAAGTTTATACTTATATTTTTTTTTTTTTATTACTACGAGAGAGGTCGCACACAATTGCTGATTAAATTTCTACGGCGATCTGGTTAGGGTTTATACTTGTTAAAGTTACTGTTCATTAATTATGTCGAGTGCGTTCTCGATAGGAATAGTAAAACAGCATAAAAATCAGATTTAAAACAAAGTTAAAATAGCTATATGATCGTCGACTTTTTTTCCCGACGAAAATCACCTCGGAATTTGCCACTGATCACGTTCGGTGATGTTTGTAATTTTCATTTTCAATCCAAACTAAACTCCTTCGACGTAGTTACGTCATAATTTGTTACTAACGGCATTTCGGTGATATTTCTAATCTTCATTCGCAAGCCAAACTAAATTTCCTTGACGTAGTTTTCATCGAAAAAAAAAGTCGGTCAGTGGTTAGTAACTACGAAAGTTTTTTACGTATGCACATATTTTTATCGACAAGTTAGATTTACGATCGGAATCGATTTATTAACTGAATAAAAATTTAAATATTCGCGAAATCGTTCGTAATATTTTCCTTTATTTATATCTATTTTTCGTTGATTAATAATAAATTTTGAAAAATAAAAATTTCTAATGCCGGTCATATAACATATTCCGTGACACATCATTGTGTAAGGAATTTCGTCGAGTAAAAAGAGATTCGCGCGCTATTAAAATTTAACCGCCATCTACCAAAAATTAATCACGGCTGAAAGAATGCGGGTATTTATCTCTCGGTTATACAATAAAAATTGGAATTATACGCTATAAACGTACACATAGTTAGTATATATTAAAAATGTAACGTTCGATCTACTTAAATCAGATTTCTCGACATTATGGTTGCGTGAATAATTCTCAAACGCAATTATTTCTTTACCTCAATCTATTATATACATAATCATCATTGTCTTTGTCAAGAAGCTGCACGTCAAGAGCAACTTTTATATTTTCTTGTATCCACAATTGCGTTTATTACTCTATACGTTTTATTCATTTGGTCGAGAGTTCAGTTTATCGAACATCGGTGGAGCATTTTGTCATTAGAAACAAAATCTGTCCACGGAATCTTAAGCAGTCGTCTGTACGTCTACATTTTGCAAATGTCTAATTTTTATTTTGCTTTCGATGTAGATTGCCAATGATTCCACAACACTTCTGGTTGTAATAACGATACCTCATTCACAATTACTTTTTTTTGTTGTTGTTGTTTTTCTAAATCGTAGAAACAAATAACCGTATACAATATCGATTTTTTTTTTTTAATCGAGTCTAACCATCTTAAAGGCACGCGGCTGCGATATAGTTTCCCCTTCGATGTCCTCACCATGAAAAGTGCCTCCAGTCTCTTTATCACTATGTGGCCGAAAAACCGTCCAATTCGGACCTTCGTTAATAGACGTTTAAGTTCACCAACCTCCTGCAAAATTGATTCGTTGCTCCTCACGGCCGTCCATTGAACACGTAACCATAATTCAAGAGCTTCAATGTACTCACGTTCTGTCCTGTGTATTATTCAGGTTTCAGCGCCATATAAAAAGATTGAAAATACTAATGATTTTACGAGTCTAATTTTTCCTATTTATATTTGGTAACGCCAAACTTATCAGATTACATAGTGTACTGATTTCTTCCAATCTACGCAATAAACATGGTGACATCAAATTACGAGAAGTAAATATTAACAAAACGCACATTATACGCGCGTACAGAAATATTGTACCTACCTAACGAAATATTGCGGAAAACAAGTTAAAGAAATGGAATTTCTAACACAATATTTCGACTTTTTTATTAGCTTAACTACGCATTTGAGAAAATTGCACAAGATAGAAATCTTTGAGGGAATGATTCTAGAAATCTGTTGTAATAACAGGCGTTAGAAATGTATCATACAATTTATTCATAAATAAATAATTTGTTCAACGTGACAATGAAAATTTGTTAACCGATTGTATTTTATTTCAAAAACCGACATCTGTTCACTATAGTTAAAAAAGTAAATACTATTTAATCAATTGAAAAAAAAAATACATTAAAACAAATTAACTAAAGAAAACAATTTTTAAAAATAACAATCTAGACAAACCATTTATGCATATAATTTTCTAAAATTCACAATCATGCGAACGTTATGTAATATCACTATCATATATATATATATATATATATATATATATATATATATATATATATATATATATATATATATATATATATATATATAACAAAACAAAATAAAAATTAAGTTGATCACTATAAAAATTATTTTATTAATGCAAAGCCTTTCGACAACACGCCATTTTCAAGCATATGACGTCGTGGTTGTCGAAAAGCTTTGCATTAATAAAATAATTTTTATAGCGATTAACTGTTTTTATTTTACTTTGTTAATTCATAAAATCACTACTATCCAATACATCAACATTATATATATATATATATATATATATATACGTGTCTCTGTGTACGTGTGCGTAAGGATTAACGTACCTAATTTGTAAAATTAAAATAACAACGTAGAAAAACTAAGCAGTAACCTTCATTTCGAACTCGCAATGACTAAGACCACTACAAATATAATAGAAAAAATTTAAACTATAATAAAAGAAGACGAAGAAGTTTAAGAAATAAATTTTACACCGAGACAAGATAAGAGAAAATTTCCAACAAATATCCAAAATTGTGTTATTTGTCAACGAATTTCAACGTATTTACTGCGTAATGCGTTAAAATAGTTGAACAGGTACAAAATATTTAATAAAATGTGTTCCACGACAAATACCAACTCATAAATATTGCGTATATTTATATATAATATTAAAAGTATAACTGGTAGTCGGTGTTTTTAAAATAAAATTATTAAGTATACATACATCTTTTAATATATATATATATATATATCACGTATAATTTAATCTATTACTTTATTAAACAGATGGCTACACGGTACAAACTGTAATATGGACAAAGAACTGATGCGCATTCATTTAGCATTGCAAGAAGGCAAAGAAAATAAAGGTCATAAAGTAGTTACATCCGAATCGCGTTGGTCACTAATTTCATCATCTAAAAAGTTTTACAATAGTTTAAGGTATCTCTTTTTTTTATATATGTACGTACTACGAAGTAATTTATGTAATTTCAACTACTGTAACTTTTCATTCAAATTATCGTAAAAATACACGCGAAGAGAAATCTATGAACAAAAACCGCGCAACATAAATATCTATCCATATAAATGCTCGGGCGTGTCATTCGGATCATTTTATCGTATATATTTTACAAATATTTTAGGTACCATTCACACTGGCGTTAAAGTAAAAGAACGTGTCGAATAAGGCAGTGAATGTATTTAGTTTCATAAAACGACTTCCTATACAGAAATGTTTCGTTAAACCACCCTAAGTAAAGAAACAAGTTTTTTTTTATTTCCTTTTAATAACGATTGAAAATCCGGATATATAACATTCATTTCGATTATCAACGTTAATTATAATTTATTTTAAATAAAATTAAAATAAAATATGTCCACTTAAAAATGGCGTGATATCCAAAAAGCTTTGAGATATTTTAATATATTAAATTTTACAATTTATAGTTTATAATTTTTAAAAACTTTTGAAATAGACTAACTCGATTCAATAAAAAATATCCGCCATGTTACATACAAAATGTCAAACAATTTTAGTTACACAATATAAACCCATATATATTAACAAAATAAGCAGTAAAAAGTAGACAAAATCAGTAATTTTTATATTAAAAGACATAAAGCTTTTCGGCTATTAAACCATTTTCAAGTGGTAAAAAGTAATAAAAACATAGAAAAATAAAAATAAAATGTAAAAAAATGCTTACACACGCGTATAAATTAGAGAATAATATCGAAAATAATAACATATTTAAAAATAATGTTAAATTATGGAAAAGGTTTGTTGATGATATCTCAGTAATATGAAATAATAATGATAAGAATAATATTTTGAACAATTAATGAAAACAGTTAATTCGTATTAGACATGAGAGGAAAACAAGAAATTTTCTAGATTTAAAAATCAACATTCCTAACCAAAAAAAAAAAAACCTACACAAACGAACAAATACCTAAACATTCATTCCACTCAAAAATACACAAATTATCCGAGTCTTATCAATAAAACAAACACAATTTTAACAAAAAAAGTAAACAAATAAAAATACTTAATCAAACAAATAACAATCAATAATAAATAAAATCCTATTATAGCTAAAAAATTTGGAAAAAATCTTTCAAAAAATACAGAAAAAAAATAAAAAGAACTATTTTGGTTCCATGAATTATGTAGAGTCATACCTACAAAAAAAAAAAAACATATTTTACAAATATAACATAAATTTAGCATTAAGCCAATAATAACACATTACGGAAATCAATTACTATTAACAGAATAGACGATAGAAACATACTATAGAATTAGACAATATATAAATTAAATTGCAATCAGTGTGAAAATAGCAAACAATGAGTAAAATTTAAAGAAGCAATGATGAAAAATCAATATTTAAAAAATATTGTAAAGAATTAAAACACGAAATAAGTAGTATTAAAAAAAAATATATAAAATTTTACATGCAGAAAAATATTATTAAAAAAAAGGAACTTACTAGAAAAAAATTGAAATAATAAAGGAAAGTGATAAAAATAATTTTTTAAATTTAATAACAAATTTTGACGAATAATCAGTTTTAAAAGTATATTATAAATTAAATATGAGACCTAGAGTTTGAATTTCTCTTACTAGTTAGTGTATGTAGTTATATACTGGAAAACATAAAAAAAGAAAACTACTAGAAAAAAATGGAAATAATAAAAGAAATAGATAAAAATAATTTATCAAATTTAATGATAAATTTTGACGAATAATTACATTTAGAAGTATATTATAAATTTAATACGAGATATAGAGTTTCAATTTCTCTTGCTAGTTAGTGTATGTAGTTATGTATAGATTATTATGTATATTGTGATTTGTTAATTGTGTTGTTTATCAAATTCACCATTAGGTTAGTGTATAATCAAATCTGCTATTTCACATTACAATTCTTTGTTGTACATTTAGAATAAGTATTTTCTTATATCTTATTTTCATTTTTTTCCATTTTTTATATTATTTTTTTTATTTATTTTTGTCCACTTGAAAATGGCTTAATAGCCGGAAAGCTTTGTGTCTATTAATAAAAAATTTGATGATTTTTAATATATTTTTATTATTTAAAACAAAAATTATAAAGTTGATATATATATATATATATATATAGTAAATTAGTATGTAAATAATATATATATATAATTTCGATGTTTCTCTGTTGGTATTATAAATATTTCGTCACGGCAACTTGGTTGATGTTTTTGAACAGTTTCGAAATCATACCGTTTCGATTGTTAATATTCCAGTCAACGCGCATCTTCTTGTACTGCGCAACATTCAGATTTCAGGTCATTAGCAATACTTCAGTCGATGTTCATTATGTGCGCTGTACCGTTTCTGAATTCGTTAAGCATATTCAGCGTAAAAAAAAGTTGCTCTCTCAAGCCGTTTAAATTTCATAATTAACTTATTGAGAATAAAGTGAAACACTTTCTATACGCAAACTAGCCGATTTTAATGTATCATTACAATAATTATCAGTTATTTATTTCATTCGATAAAACTTCTTTAAATGTTCATTCCTTAAACATGTTTATTACTCATTTTAAGACGAAATCGACGTTCGTAATTTACCGAGAAGAAATTATTTTATATTTTACTTTCAGCAAAGTCACGATAAAAGCCGTCGCGATTGCATTCTTCATGTTTGTCTTACAAAGAACCTGCGGTGGTACTCTAGTCATGTATTACATCGAACCGATGTTATTATTGGCACATTCTTCAGTATCGACCGGATTAGCTACCGTCATCAATGGCATCTCCCAACTTGTTTTTTCTCTACTATCTATTGCATTTATCGACAACGTCGGGCGACGAGCTTTATTGCTGTTCACATTTGGCGTCATGGGCATTACCATGTTGGTGTACACAGCTTACATAGCTCTACTTACTCACGGTAAGAGTTATTACTATTATAATTTTATCGTTGGTTTTATAATCTACAATCGATGAATTGCTCGTAACCTATTTCCGACATTTAACAATATTTTATTTCAAATTATAAATTATTATTACTAAGTTAATATCGAATTGGGGAGGGGCAAAGACTTAGTCAGAAAGGTACAAATTATTCAGAGAAACCGTAAACCGGAAAAAGAAATAATCACCGGTAGGTAAACTGTATTAATCAATAATTTCTGTAGTTCAATTCCAGTCCCTTTAAATGATTAAAGCACCGGGGACACACCATTTAAGCAAAACTACTATCAGTTTGTTAACTTGCTTAGAATTATATTAAATTAAGATCGTACTCAGACTCGTAGAAAATACAAATATGTTTTTTTCTATCTCTTATTTTAGAATAAATTTAATATCTGAGTAGTTAGCTGTCTTATACGCAAGCTTAATTTAATTGAAAATACATAAAAACGATATTTGAATTCTATTAAAATAATAAAGATCGTACACCTATTACAAATAATGGCAATAACGTCTTAATAATAATAAAAAATAAAAAACAACATAAAAGGACGACTATTATTAAAGTATTCGAAAAAAAACCTATTTTTTAATTTCTCACCTTTCTATCAATATTATGTTTAAATTTCGTAACTATTATCGTGTCACAAAATGATAAAAATATTTATATATGTAGGTAAAAAAATAAATTAAAAATACAAATTTAAAACATTCGACTAAAACGCACATCAGTAACAGATATACACTACTCAATATTAACCTTTCAAACACTCATAAACAATAAAACAATGAAAACAATTAATGCTATAAATCGTTTAAAGCCTAACATTTAAAAGAGAAATAATCTATATTCCTAATCCGTATTCACTTATTTATTATTTTAACTAATAATCGGAGTCGATTAATTTTCACAGAAATTTATCGAACGAGAAAATTCATAATTATAACATATAATTAGATCATTAAACCAGAGTGTCTATATGCAGCTGAATGTTTAGAAATAAATGACACTGGACAAATTGAAATAATGAAAAGGAAGATTATAAGAAAAATTCTTGGCGTAAGACAAGAAAGGGAAATGTTCAGAAACAGACCCAATAAAAAATTATATGAGAACGTATTGGAAAAGCTATCCAATACTATGAAAAATGAAGATTGGCATTTTACACGCATATCCAGAGAATGAGCGATAGCAGACTAACAAAAAGAATCTTTTAGCACTTCAATCGATTGAAAACCAGCCCGAGGTGATTTTTTAACACGAAGCAGAATCTCTCAATAAAGTGCAAATAGATAGTTCAAAGATGGATAACAGAACAGAATTTAGAAATAGAATTAAAAAACTTGTCGGATTTAAAAACATCAAAGATCATCGAACTGGGCAAAAGTAAACGAACGATAGGAGGAAAAAGCATAGTGAAATTATAAAAAAATACTGGAAAGAAAGAGAAAAAAAGAAAAAGAAAAAATTTGTTGTCCTCACGTGGTCCATAGATGGCTAAATTAGGAGAGAAGAAGAAGAAAATTCGATCATTAATTTAATTTGATGCTTATGTTATCTTTCATAACAAATATGTTTACAATTTATACACGTTACAGGTTACGAGTATATATCTCAACAATTCGGTTGGATTCCGACTGTATGCTTATGCCTATTCGTCGGTATGTTCAGATTTGGCGTTAGTCCTATACCGTGGTTTATGGCACCGGAATTAATACCAACCGAAGCTCAACGATGGGCTCCATCCGGCATTGTATGTATTACTTGGGGAACGTCGTTCTTATTCTCGTTATCTTACTTACCATCAGTAAGCGCGTTTGGTCAAGTAACCGTGTACAGTTTCTTCACCGTAATCTCATTTATAGGTGTAATTTATACTTGGGTAATAGTGCCAGAAACCAGGAATAAAAGTCGAGAAGAAATACAAATAGCGTTAGGAGCTACGAAAACATACTACGACAATTGCTGACGATAAAGTTTTTTTAATAAAATTTAAACAACAAACATTCTAAAAATTTTAGGATTTGCCCTCGTGACATATCGCAATTTTTTTTTTCAAATTTCGGTCACGATTAAACAGCGACGCAATTAAATTATATTAACAAAAAAGGAAACGTAAATTATTTAAACTGAAATACGTTTCCGAATTTCTTCCGTGATATGTTTGACACGTCTCAAAATATATCACTGCATTAATTTTGCTTTGTAAAACTTCAAGATTTATTCTTCTGAATGGCAAGCGTGTGACTCATGATTGCAACTACCGATACATTAAGATCGCACAAAGTAATTGCGACAACAGAATTACATATTCCAGATGAAATTTTTAAAAAATGTATACACAAGATTTCAGGTTGACCTCTTGCGGCTATAAAATTTCATTAAAATATAACACTCTAATTGCTAAACTTTACATTTTAAATTAGAAAAAAAAATAAAAACAGTATCTTCCGTTAATATCTATTAATAAACTTTAGTATAAAAAAACACATTTTTTCATTCTTACATTACGGCTATAATTTCAAGAATGTAATTTATCTCAGAATGTTTTTATAAAATTATTATGCGCATCACAAGTATAATGCATACGATATGAGTGTGAATTAACTTTCGCAGGACGTAATTATTAAAATAGTATAGTTGCATATCGAAGACTATGCGACTACTACACTGACGTTCCTGAAAATTACTTTTTTTAAAGTTTTATTTGTAAGTAGTATAACAATATGTTTAATTATAAATAGGAATAATAATGTTTTACCATAAGTATAATGATATCTATTTCGACGTATATCCTAAAATTAGTTATAAATTAATATTTAAATCACGCTGATATTACATTCTTTTTGTGGAAAATAAAAAAAGCTTAATTAAATCGTGTTTTCATCTTTCAATATGCGCGGTATTCGTTACAGAAGGCGTTAAATACACAATCAGAAAAACTACAAGGACTAGTTAAAATATCCATTGGAAACAATTAAAACATGTTTGTATTCGCTGTACAAAAAATTAAGAACTTTTGCTGGAGATACTTAAAGAATGCGTTTACTCTGCCACTATTTTATATTTCCATTTCCAATAAGGCACGTGCATATATTTTTTGAAAATAACGTATCGTATAAAAACACGTACTTTTCTCTAATAACTTCACGGAATAATATTTCCGTGAAATTATAATTAATAATTATGGACAATAAATTTTAATCATTTTGACAAAATTCGTACAATCATTCCCTGCTTCAAATTATATTACAGACATTAATCATTGGTACACATTAGTAGACCTATATTTATGTTAATTTTAAAAATTACCCTTTCTGAAAAGTATAGAAATGCGGCCGACGGAATAGATTACAAATTTAAATGAAAATTTGTAAAAACCTACTGAACATGGATAAATTCAATGGAAAAAATAACAAACTACGATGTTGATATTCAGCACAATCAATCCAACATTACAATAAATTTTGCCCTACATTATCATAATCACTCTTTATAACGCATATCGATCAAATAACCTTGTATTATTTTAAACTACATTATTATCTACAAAACAAACTTTATATATATATAAATAGTAATAAAATACAGCATAGAAATCAAGGAATATAAAGCATAATTCTTAAGATTGTATAATAACTACGAAAGCTATTAATATTAAAATTTAATTCGTCAAACAACAATGCTTTTTTAAACCGACTTATAACAATCTGCTAAAATATGTATTAAATATATCGGTATAAATTTAAAAACAAAACCAATCACGGTCGGAACTGTTGTTTAAAAAAATAATTAAAAAAATGCATAAAATCTTACCGCTACTAAACTTCCTTTCAAACATGAAACCGATCAACATTTCATATTTTGTATTACATTTACCGCGCAAAATGTTTAAAACTGAAACATTAAAAAATCATATAATCGTAATACATGTTCTAAAATAGCAGTTAATATTTTAGAGTAGTTTAAATAACTGTTCACGTATTCACATAAAACTATTTAATAAATGAATTATAGCTTTACTATATTAACTGAGATTTAAATTAAACCCTGATCGTCAATTTACGTGTATTATTAAATTAAAAACTTTATGACATAAAATTACATATATGTATATATCTACGTATATAAATATGTATATATACAAAAAGCGGCAAAAATCACATTTACATAGAAATTTCAGCTAATCTACTTCCTCCCAATAAGAAGTAATTCATAAGTTACATCAGTTGGAAACCATTTTAAGCGTAATTTTAGCACTGTTTTACTTTCTTTCATATTAACTGTTGATTATTATTATTTACTTTTTGTTCTACATTTTTCGTCCCGATTTTTACGTAATTTCATTATTTTCCCGTCATATTCATATCTATATTTCATTTTCTTTCTATAGAACCTTCAAAAATAGTTTCCGCGGATTTTTAACTTCATAACTCATTAAAAATAGTCATTTTTGATAATATATATCGTACTTCTCAGTGGAAAAAATCAATATAGAAATAATTATTTCATTAAAGTGCCTTGTAGCAAAATATTTGATTTAATCGATCGTGACTTTAAAATCTGTAAGAATTACAATATAAATCTTACCGAATTCTAGCACGGTTCTTTTTCTGTAAAAATTACACTACGCACATAATTTTACAAGACTGACATATTTAATTAAAATCACAAACAAATCACTAGTTGAGTTTTTACATTATTTTAGAATTTTTCAAAATTTATTACTTCCTTAATTTTCCACATTTAACAGTATAGCCACCCGCTAAATGTGTAAAGATTATGAATAAATATTTTGGTTTTATAAAATTCGAGAATTTAACTAATTTCATTTTGTAAAACAAAACTACTTGTTTTTATTTTATAACAAATATTTGTTCTAGCATAACACTGAATATTTAATTTTTTTAAAGTAAAAGTATGTCAGTCATTTATTACTCGTGTGTACTTTTATTGAATTAGAATTATGGTTTTATTCAAATATACGTTTAAAACCCCACTAAAATGAACTTAACGAGCAAATAATATTGTGGTTCCAAACATAAGAAATGATTGTTATAAAGTTACAGATCCCCATTCTTAATCATTGTTGCAAACAAGAACACTCCGAACTTTTCCATACTTACCATATTCTTTTGTTTTATTTACGTATGGATAACTTCTATTGCAGACGGTGATTTTTGAATAAATCAACTTCTAAAACAAACTAAATTTTAACGAGCTGTACTAATCACAAGAAAATTATTTTCTTCAATTATGATTATTAAAAATTGAACAAACCAATTAAAACTATGCGGCCTGTTCTTAAGAGTCTCTCCTCGTCTGAAACTTTTTTTGTTTTGATAATCACAGTGATAATCTGAACTTTGTCAACATGGTTGAAGAATTCTGCATTATCAAGAAGTTTTTTAAAAACAAGTAAAAATGCTGAGATGTATTATTCGATAAAGCTAATTTAATATAAATTGTATCTATAAGCAGTAACAATGAAAACCTTTCGGCGTAAATGTCTCTTTGTAATTATTTTTTTTAACCAAAAAGAAAATTTAAATTAAAACTTCTATGATGAAAAAGTAACAAGTCGTGTGCTTTTTTCGCAATTCGCATTTCGCAAACTTTTTTTGTAACGTCAACATTTAATATTCAATTTTCTGAATCATATTATAAATGTTTGAATTTTTTAATACATGATACATTTAACTAAATTCTTCAACAATGTTGACAAAGTTCAGATTATTACTGTTATTATCAGAACGATAACGTTTCAGGAGCTCATGAGAACAGGCTATATCGATTTTTTAAATTTCTAAATACGAGTAAGTTTTTTGTAAGTACAACATTTTTTTTCTTATACTGAGGTACCCTCCATGACTGTCTTCTATCGTTTGCAAGTGATGAAAATATACCTCATTTTTGTAGACCTATTATTCTTATATTTCTTAAAAAACTATTTTAAAATTAATTAAGATAGATACGGTATCTACTAGTTTAACAAAGAATCTGCGGTGTTGCTGGAAATTTTTTATGAAAACTGTCATACGTTCACGTATATTCCATAACCAGTCGGTATAAATTGGTTGAAAACTTCTGGTAACGTAGATTACTTGATTTAAAGCAAATTTGAGCATATTAATATGAATTTTATCGCAGCTTGCAGCTGCTGGTTCTGTATTCTGAACAGCACGACGTAGCTCTTCTAATGTTATTTTGATTGCTTCAAGACAAATATAGATTTCGCTCATTATTTCTATGATTTTTCATTCTAGGTTAGGGTTTGAGCTGTTGTTCTTCTTCTTGTCCTTACTGCCTCAGCAAAATTTTTAAATTAAACGAGTAAGGAATGGTTTATTAAGTTTGTAGATGCACTTATTGGAGACATATTACTGAAAGTTCGTAACTTAGAATTAGGACTTTGAAGTCTTCATAGCGCTTGTAGAATCCATTGCAATTCCAGCAAAAAATATCTTAAAGACATATTACTGAAAGTTTGTAACTTGAAATTAGAACTTTGAGGTCTTCATAGTGTCTGTAGAATCCATTACAGTTGCAGCACAGAATACTTGGTTTACTATTCATCTTGGAGGATTTTATTCCCGCTTTCAAGATGGATTGCGAGGGCATTGATTATTTTTGTAAATATTATTTTAGTTCCTCTGTGTTATTGAAGGGTGGCAATCCTTGATTCGATTTATTAGATCACTGAGATCTCGATTGCTATAGGATTACTATTTTTTGTTCGACACATGCCATAAAATAGAGAAAAATTTGGGAAGGAAATATTTAAATATCGTTTGAAAGTTATTTTATTAAAATAAAATCAAAATTATTGATTTTAAAAATTAATTTATTCATAAATTTTTAACAGAACTTTAAATTTTATTATTTTAATTTAAAAATTACTCATATATGACCATTAGGTATTTGTTATAGTTGTTTGAAATCATGTTTCCTGCGTTGTGTTTCTACTTTCTGTTGTTCGTTATTGGTTTTTGTTTTTATCGTTTGTAAAATTATTTATTATATTTTTTGTAAATTTATTATTTATTTTTATTTAACTATGTGTATTATTAATATATATATTATATATTGGGCTTATGTGTTGATTAAGTCTGCTCTTCTTAGTTCCTCAATCTATTAATAGATTGATGGACAACCATGATTAAAAGTTTCTGGATAGAGCTATTATCTTCATACTTTCATAATTCTCTGCGTTTACATCTCCTTGTACTTGTTTTATGTATTTCTGCCTCGGTCTTCCTCTTAGTCTTTTCCTTTCCATAGTTCCTTCTATTATTTGTACTAGATATTCATTGTTTCTATAGGTTCAATCCATTTAAGACTCCTTGTGTTTTAAGTGTTCTTTTTTCATTGATTCTGTCTAGTATTTTTTTTTCATTTCTTATCATTTCCGTCCAAGACAACCTTTCCATTCTTTTCCAGCACCAGATTTATAAAGCTTCCAGTTGTTTGATCATTATTTTATTCAAACTCCACGTTTCTGACCCATGCATCCGTATACTCCATATGAATATTTTAATAAACCTTTTCTTATTTTCAATTTGAATATTTTTTTATGTTAATAATCTTCGTTTTTTATTAAACGCTAATTTTGCCATTGCAATTCTTTCCTTTATAACTTGTTTACTACTTCCATCTTGTGTAATAATACTACCCAAATGTTTTTGTTGTTTTATTCGTTTTATTTGTTCTCCGTCTATTTTTATGTTTATTTCTTTTTTATCTTTTGTTTTGTTACATACCATTACGGTTGTTTTCTTTTTATTTATTTTCATATTATACTTCCGAAATATCCGGTCCATCGGATTTAGGGAAGATTTTAATTTTTTTTCACTTCCTGCCATTATTGCAATGTCATCTGTAAACATAAACATGCTTACTTTGATTCCACCTACTGAGATTCCATTATCACATTTTTGTTTTCATTCTTTAATCGCTTGTTTTATATATATATGTCGTAGGTGATAAGCTGCATCCTTTTCTGACTTCTTTCTTTATTGTTGCTTCAGTTCCTACTTCTCCTATTTTTTAATTCTTGTATAATGCTTTTATCACCGTTCTGTCTCTATCATCTATATTAATCGTTTCCAATATTTCATTAAGCAGATTCCAGTCACATTTAGATTTATAAAAGCGATATAAAGTGGTTGATTTAGTTATATTTTCTTCTCTATTACTAGTCTTAATCCGAATACCGCTTCTCTAGTTCCTCTACCCCTTCTAAATTCATATTGATTTTCACTTAACTTTTATTCAATTTACTTTTTAATTATATCTAAAAATAATCTTTGTGACGTGTGTGCTATTAGACGAATTATCTGATGTTCTTCGCATTTCCTTGTTCTTTTTATTTTTGAAATCATTACTATCTTACTGATATTAAAATCATTTGGAGTTTGTCTTTTTTCATATATTTTATTGATTAAGTCAAATATCTTTCTCTTTGTGTTTTCATCTAAGGCTTTTATTAGTTCGCTGTTGATATTGTCATATTCAGGTGCTTTTCTTATCTTAAATTCTTTCAGAGCTTTTTCATATTTTGAAGAATTTGAAAAGTTGATAAAGTAAAGTTATTAAATTAGTTGAGGGAATGGTGATTGGCTCCTAATGAGGATGAAGATTATGAATGTCCTAAATGTCACGGAACATCTGCTGAGAACATTTCTAGTGAGGAATAGAGTGTTCACGTCAGTTATATCATACAATTCATTCGATTCAAAAATCACATATTTATAATTTTGACTTGGAATGAAACATTCTTTGTGGAATGTAAAATTTTTGTATGTGAATAAACCTGGTTTGTTGGTTAGGTTAAGTTAGACCGGTTAGGTTTATTTCGCTAGTTAGAAGTATGATTAAAGGAAAAAACGATAATAGCAAATATTTATTTACTTAAGTATTATATTTTATTTAAACGACGTTCGACTAGCCTGGTCATTTACGTCCTTAATACAGTATAAAAGTCTTATATTTATAAAAAACAGTGAAAAAGTATATATTGTTACACAGTAACGTATTTAATTATATTAGCACGAGTAGGTTCGATATGTTTAAAAAATTTAATAGCTTCTGTGATATGTCTCCTTTATCTTGTAACAGTTCGTTTATAGCGAGTCCGACAATTGACACCTCTCTTCTTTGATTTTCGAATTTTCGGCATTCACTGATTATGTGTCCCACCTTCAGTGTAGTGAGCTGGGGTAGTAAGGGTATAACACCCGTTTTTCTCCGTAATTCAGTGGGATAATAGCAAATACCCGACTAGCTTAGGTTAGATTCGGATAGGTTAGAATCGGAGGTTTGTTTCGGCTAGTTAGAAGCAGAATTAAAGAAAAAAAAAAACAGAATTGCACATTACGAGGATGACTGATAACTATTTTCTAAATCATTATATTTCTAAATGTAGCGCTTACTATCGGAAGTGAGAGCCGTGTAAAATTTATATTGTTTTGATAGATAGCGCCACTGCCGAAGTTTACTGTTAAGGTCTAATTTTTAAAAATTTTGATTATCTCGTAAAATTGCACTTTCGGCAAAAAAAATTTTCACTTCTCGCCACTTTTATCAAAATGCGATATTAAAAAAAAACACGTTTTTTTGGACATTCTTGCATAAATAGAATCCTCTGCCACTACTACACAATCTCTTTAATTAAATATTGTATTTATTCATTTTGAGTGTGTTCATTATTATCATTTCTATGATTTATTATTCTTTATTATTATTATTATTAAAGATTCCTGTCTCATAGTCGCAGCTGCATCAGTGTTAAAATATTCAAATCCCCAATTTAATATTACTCAGACAGATAAAAATTATATCAATTCATTCTAGACAACCTGCATACAAAGCTTTTAATGTGAAATCATCTATATTAATCATATAGATTAATGTATTTTTTTGTGTATGTGTTCCACCTAATAATATCGACTTTAGTATTTAATGTACTATTACGTAGACGAGAAGTTTAAAAATTATTCGATAACAGATATTTTACAGCGGTTACAAGTTAAAACGGTTAGTATATGAATAGACTGTTTTTACTATAATTTTACATACTATTAATTTATTAATTTAACAAAACAAAATAATAATTTATTAACCTTACTAATGTAACATAGTTTATTAAAAAGATGTTTCGATAAATTTTTACTCAACATGTTTAGTAAATATAACACTTCCATGTAGGATTACACTTGAATATTTCACGAGTTTTTCAAGTTTAAAAGGTAATTCTTTAATACTACGGGCGTCAATGAAAATGGTATTCATTTTTTAAATAAGATGGGTTGTGTCGATTCGAAATTATGCAAAATAATCATTTGCGTATATAATGTCATTTAGAAATACTCAATTTGATGAATATAATTTTTTTTTAAAAATAATAATGGGGTGCTTTACAGCTTAACCAACATGATATTGTGGGGCTATCTATATCTTAATCAAGGATGCTGACTTTTCTAGAAATGTCGCTATATGGGGGGAATAATTGTAGATTATCTAGATGGTGAAAGGACGATACATTATATGGAGGTGTAATACTCGAAGAACGTAGCAAGACTAGGTAAAGCTCCGAACGCAACGGCGCCACAGCAGAGAATTAAAAAAAAAACATGTTCGGGATTGCAGACTGCCTGTTCAGAATAGAGGGGACAGACTTTCTATAAGCTGCATACGTTAAAGACGGTCAGGCAACAAATTATGTCCAAATCGCAATCTACTATGAATACAATTATCATCCGCATAGAGTAAAATCCTAGAGCGCATGTTGAGCTGCGACAAATTCAATATATATAGATTAAAAAGGATCGGGCTTATCCCTGGAATAAACCTTTGTATACTCGAGGTAGTTTTGAATCATTGCTTTCGATTGCATGGTAATAGATACAAACTATCTCTTAATGCAAATTGTTGTTCTGGAAATTCTATCAGCTGAGATATTTTGTCTCAAAAAATATTATTTTTCCCCGTTTTACTCAAACTGGAAACAACGTAGGGCACAGATTACAAATAGTGTAGGAATTACTCTGTATGAAAATGTGATAATTGAATTAATCACAGCTGTTATTTACAGTTCTTACTTTTGATGTGTGCTATTGTAAAAGTGAACCCTTAGTAAACGCTTTTCTACCTTCTCATGGTAAACATTTGTAATATTATTGTTTGTTTTCCATTTCTGTAATCCACTAACTGATAATTTCCCCATATAAATGATTAAATTTCCGTATACGTTTTTCTACGCAATTTCAAATAAGTTATATTGGTTATTCAGTTTACAATGTTCCAAGATTTTTTCCACAATCTTGGTGACAACAGCTTGTGCTCGCACTTTTAATCATTTAGGAAGAGTATGGTACAACTTTTAAAAATGTCTTGATTATTTTGCTGTTTCCCGTACATTTATATTAAATTTCCAACATGTTCTTTACATTTTATTTATTCACGACATATTATTTTTTTAACTTACTATAAAAGACCCGCGGATTTTTTATTTTCATTCAGAAAAATTTGTGCAAAACGTAAATTATATTATAATTAATATTTCTCTGATTTCTGTTTTGTTGTATATTCTTCATAATAAACACCGTCGATTGAGTTAAAGTGAAAAGTAAATATTTAATTTTATTGAGAAAATTAATTCTATATTTAGTTTTTTAATATTACTAAGCATTGTGACTAATAACGGTTGATTACTCGCGATAATGCAATGAAAATCGCGATTTATTCATTCGTGCAGCTACGCAATTACACTGTAAAACGCCATAAATTTATTATTTATCCTTACGTTTTATTATCGATGTATTTATTTTAATATTAATCGAGTAAATTCTAATTCAATAATTTTCAATATATCCCGTTAGATACCGCTAAATGATTAAAAAATAATAATGGTACTAAAAATTTACCATTTTCTTTCTTAAATAATATACAAAACAATTAACTCCTTTTGAACTCGAGTAAATAATAATCCTAATAACTAAGGTACTTATATAATATTCCTAAAATATACCAAGCGGTTTATAATATGCAACCTATTATCTCGAAAAATATTTAGTTTTTGTAATTACAAACATTTTATATTATACCAGCGGACCTCACAAATATTTTAACAGGTATTCGTAACAAACAAAGCCGTAAACTATAACTTTTTAGTTCACATTACACAGTTCATATTCACTTCACATAAAATATATATATATGGAAATATGTCACTTTCTCTAAAAGTATTAATAACTTTCGGTAGGATTAATAAATGGGGAGCCTATTTTTTCGAGAAAGCTTGCCATCATTTCTCCCCTTTTGTTTATTTTCCCTACTCCATAGATGCTTAGCGATGTTTCTCCACTGGAAATAAATAAACAATCTGAACTGATTACTAAAATTATGAAAAAAGCTGCGTTTAAAGTTGCGCCATGTACAAAAAAAAAGTAAATAATAAAATAAGTGATGCGACAAAAGATTTAATGTCACGAAGGAGGAAACTGAAAGTGGATAAAGATAAAAATCAAACTGAGTGGGTAGAATTGAATAAATTGAATCGAAATAAATCCAGCTAAACGCGATCTTTACAACGGACGAGATACATTTTGATTTGAACGGAGACGGTAATAAACCGAACTTTAAGTACGTTATTCAAGAAAAGCCGTCAGTTGCCATAGGTTACTGTATGGATAGGAGCTGAGGCATAAGGCTTATGAAAACTTATTATTTTCAAGCCGCAGTTAACAACGATCGCTGAACAAGTTTATACTATAACCAAAGTGACGAGAGGATGAAGAGCATGCACTTGCACTACAAAATAATACGTCTGCCTTTTATTCGTAAAAAAATATAGGATTATAACTAACGAATTCCAGGCATATATAGTTATCGCGGATCTTACAAACACACATAAACTTGAGACGTATTATAAACTAAAAATCCTTCATACACTACGCAACAACCAACAAAGAAAGAAAAAACACATCGAAAAAGACAACAAAGGAAAGAAAAGCAGATAAATTTTCTACAATTTCATTCTGTTGATAATAAGATATAATTATATATACATACGTATATATATGTAATATATATATATATATAATATATATATATATATATATTATATATATAATATATATATATATCAACACCCGCCTATCAAACCACGTTTTGTTGTGTTAGGTGTGTCAACGAAGTAATATATATATCTCGTCCGCAACATCCGTCGTCAAACCACGTTTAGGCTTATTCTTTTATTTATATATATATGTGTGTGTGTGTGCACTCTTGCGTACGCGCGTGCATATGTTTATATATATATATACACGTGTAAAAATTAAAAAAAAAAAACTCTGTATCAAATTTAGTTAAAATATCTTCAAGTTTCATTTCTTCCTTGCGCTCCGAGGCACAGATTTTTTAAAATGATTTTTAATTTACTAACATCGTTCACCAGTAGCATAAGTATAACAATAGGAAACCGTAAGCATATACATATTTGAGAAGAAATTAATTGATAAAGCTTTTTTATAAATTTGATTAAGCAATTAACTAACTCATTTAAATCAAATAAAAGTTTATCAACAGTAGTCATAAAAATTTCTACTCTGATTTTAAGTGAATTTAAATGATCAGATTATACCTCGTTACGAAATTTCTTATGTCGTCGTATCCTAAATGTTGTTTAAAATGCCGCAGGAATTTTCATGTCGACTGCCTTTCATTTCGCTTCATGTAGAACATTATGTCAACAGCGGCGAATACGTTTAATTTCATTAAATAAATCTTTTATTTAGTGACTGACTTTTTGGAACGTTAATTTCGCACTTTTAATAGTTTTGTTTCGATCAATTGTTTTTGAAATTTTATTTCAAAGTTCAATTTATAAAATAAATTTAAACGATTGCTAATAATCGATCGATTTAGAAATTTTAGCTCTACCTGAATATACAGGTCTCTAACGCTACGAAGGAAAAACTTAATCATCATTTGCGCATCACTAACGGGGTGAGTTAGGAAACATTTTAAAATATCACATTATATAAATAATTTGGATCTTTACAAAAATCACGATGAAGATAGTCGGTCGATCAGATCATCGTAATTAGGAGTGGTTAACTTCTTCACATTTATCTTTCAAGTCCAGTTCACGCTTAACTTTACATTTTATTCAATTACGTATTATTTAGTATAAACAGTGATTTATGGTAGTATTTTGTTTTTTTATTTATTATTATTTTATTATTGAGGAAAATAAATTTTTAAAGTAGTTAAATGATACGACCGGTATATGACGTATTCTTTTAAAAAATGAAAATATAAACGGAAATTTATTAAAAAAAAAAACAACAAAGAGACGAGCGAACATCGGCCAGCTAAGAAAAAAGCAACAAATTTATTTACCAATATTGTTCTTTAGAAGTGTATGCGCTGATTAACAATATTACGCACGCTTTAGGTGTATTAAGTATTTTTTGTCGTTCGATACACTGAAGCGCGTATAAAAAATATTTAACATTCATAACAGATCTATTTTGTAGCGTACTTACAATTCAGAACATTTCTCTATAGACTTGCTTAAAGACTGACGTTATAGAACGTTCTTAGAACTAGCGGGAAAACGAATGAATCGGAAGAACTGAAATGTGTCATTCATCATCAGGTATTTGTCTTATTCGAGCGGAAAGAATAGTTTTTTTTTTTTTTTAATTCAGTCGAACAATACAAAGAAACTTTTATTCTTATTGATTTGTTATACACAGCGTAAAACTATTAGGACAAAGAGGTTATGGATTATAAATACGATTTAACCCTTTCCCCCCATTTTTTTTTAATAAGGAAGATATTATGAGATATTCAGATGTATGATTGACACTCATCAAAGGTATAAATACGATCAACACACGATATCACGATATGCCCGTATCAACCTACTGCTGGGTGTAGTCAGTCCTCAAATTTTTTCAACGACTCCTATCTTGTGCGGCTCGGATCTAATTGATTCTTGCCCATTTAACAATATCATCTCGCCACCTAGCCATAAGCCGCTTTCACGGGCTGTGAATTATTAACCACTGTAATAACCGTTTAGTCCATCTTTCATCCTCTTTTCTTGTCAAATGTCCGGCCATTTCCATTTCAGCCTGGCGATCCGTTTCACTGCGTCTACCAATGCCGTCCCCTAATCCATGTAACCGTCTTGCCATCTTTGAGCTTGATTCCAAGGATAATCCTCTCGTGAGCGAACCGGTTGGGTTTTCTTAATACGTCTAGCTGTCCCTTTAGTAAGGTTTCATGTTTCAGCTCCGTACGTCAAAACTCGCATCGCACATTGTTTATACAGCTTACTTTTAAGGCTATTCGGTATTTCTCTATATTTAAAAACGTTTCCGAATTTCCCAAATGTTTTTTAGTTTCCAGCTGCGTTATATCATTCCTATCCATAATAATTTTTGTGCCAGGGTATCGACTTACGCGTTCAATTTTTCCCGTAACCCCGATAATAAACGAAAGAAAAGTTTAATCGATGAACTATTTTAAATTAGATAATTCGATATAGCCGATATGAAATCTACTTAATAGAATATTGGAGTTGTAACGTAGGACAGACGTAAGGTTATAATGTATTAATTGAATTTCACTTTTGCGGATAATATATAAGAATTCACCATATTGTAAGCGGTGCTTATTGGGTCAGAAGAAGCTGTTTATCCTTTATTATCGATATTTGAGACGAGCGTTGACGACAGAAAAGTATGCCGTATTTTTCAGCACCAAGAATTGCACACTAATCATAAAATCGTGCGATTAGTTTTTGATGAAAAATGAACAAGTTGCCGGATTGAGGCGTGGATTTTATACCGTTTGTATAGAAAATAGTTGCAGAACAGTTAATTTAAAAAGTATCGCACCAAGCGCTTATTTTGTTTCGTATCCGATAAGAAAAGTGTTAGAATAAAGAGCGCACCTGCAGGCCGGATTAAATGGAATAACAATGATTGTGGAACTTTTATAATGAAGGTCGATACAAAAAAATCTTTTCAATTTCCAGGAGAAAGATGGAAGTCGGATGATATTAAAATATGAGAATCTATAGTTTAAAAGTAGAAAAAGAGAAAGGTCCGCAAATGCTACATACTACAATTATTATTAGTAAGATAACATTAATCGAATAGAGGACAAATGTTCGTTTAAAGAAAAATATGATAAAATATGTCGAAATAGCTGGGTTTACATAAATGACGTTCATCTATTGATTATCACCGATGCTAGGAAAAAATACGCAGTTATTTGCTTGTATAAAAAAAAAAAAGCTACATATCCAAAACTGCCGTACGTCAATCACTTGTGTATTAAACTGATATTTCAAAGGGTAATTCCGTGTGAGTTTAGTGTACTGAAGTGTGTACTCTCTAAATTACAAATGCGTCGATTCTTTTCATATCACGATCTTTTTCCGAACCACTCTAGACGATATTTTTCATTTTTTTTTTTTTTAAACAACGTTATCCCATAATTACGGCTTTATCAATTTTATTATTATTGTCATTAATTCGTCCGAATAAATGAAAAAACGTTCGCATATTCGTGGCGGAGTTTAATAGTGTCCGATTTTATAACTAATTTTATATATATGCGGCAACCAATCCAAGGTTATTACCTACATGACGAACTAAGCTTTTAATTATTGTCCAACTTTTAAACCGCTCAAAATTTAATTAACGGCACATTAAGTTCGACTAGGTAATGGAGGTGGCATAGCTTCTAAGCTGGAAGGAATACGTATATGTTTTTCCCTAAGGTAAATTAAAAATTTAAATACAAACTTTTACAACGTGCAGCTGCTCTTGGGATATGATTTACACAGATTCTATCTTGCCAGTAACCCTTATTGCGCTTCTGTTGTATATGGAAACGGCGATAAGTGGAAAGTTTAAGACTAGTAATTAACTGCATTCCATAAAATTCACTAAGATAAACCCAACTGTGAAACCTCGATTGATGCGTGGTATTAGCTACCTTGTCCTTAATATCTTAAACTTTCGATTACTTAGTTTAATATAAATATAATATACTTAGACACTTTCCATCTTCATTATTAAATACCTTACAATAATTCTTTATTTTAATAACAATTCGTGTAAATTAAATAGCCGTATAATAACGTACATTCTCATTTTGCTAAAATAATTTTTAATTCTTCGCACGAATGTAAATATCTATAATAATCTTAATTTATTACCGCTTATAACGTGATAAATCACAAACATATTTAAGCGTGTATATACCCGATTTATAATTTTATAGTATTCTTGTAATCATTCGATTATTTTACATTTTATCTCCTAGGCTGTACTTATACATAATAAACATCTTGGTGGACACTAAGTATGTTCTCATTCCTTCGCCGACTACCCAATAATTATAAGCACATATCACACACGTCGCTTATAACGTTTCTAATATGCTGTTTCTTCTGTTTCAGCACACACCCACCAACAAACAATATTTTAAGTACTTAATTTCTCGCGCACCTTTATACCCAAAATTTATTAAAATACATTTGACGCATCCGCAAGTTGTTGGGAATGCGGTAGAAAAAAAATCCATTATCACGATAACATCGTCCGTTGCTCAAGTTTTTTCGTATGTAATACCTGTAAAAAATGACAATTTTATTCCTTACTATATTATTATATTTAATCCGATTTTTTACGTAAAATTATGCATTTTGATTTATGAAATAATTTTAGAAATTTCACTGGAGAAGGAGATGAAAATATATAGTATTATTTCGCGTATAATATCGCTTTCAGGATGACTGTTTAATGTGTTATATAAATATTTCCAGAATCGAGACATTTAGTATATGTACCTTATTATGGAAATATACGTAATGTATATCGTACAGAACACCTTGTGACTGAAAGGGTTAACCCGTTCCAGTCATTTGTATTCGTACGGGGGTACATCATATTTATACTTCGATTTTTCGGTTAGGATAAGCTCATTGTTGTCATATAGATACTTTATTTAAAGCGGAATTTCTTTTATTGCAATATAATTTATATCGATTTTCCAGGATTCTTTCAAGCATATAATAAGGTTGCTAATTAAACCGTATTTGGTTTCAATTTCTCGGTGAAATTTAGCAGCCAGATTTTTAACTATTATCAATCGTCATCGTTGGAGGTATTTTTTTGTATTTACATTTTTTGAAAGAAAAAAAAAAAAAAAGTTATTGAAGTGTTGTAAAAGTGCATCGTCTCAAACAACCCGATATTTCTTATAGTGAGTCACGTTCAATAAAAGTGATTGATTTTTTTTTCTTCGGTATTGTTTAATCCCATTTTGTAAAGTGGTCATAAAAATAACGGCATTTATCGTATGGTTATTATAACGGTATTATAACAGATCATCGACTATTACATAACGATTGCGATTAAACACGATTACACGTAATCGACTATCTATAAATAAATAACTGTAATTTACGGCTGGATTAATTCGATGAGACTTCACCTCGTAAACGTCAAATAATAATAATAATTAAATTATAAATGATTATCTTATTGTAAATGACAATTTTTTTTTTAATATAACATAAATCGCGGAAATCGTCCAATATTTTAATTTATTTATATATAAAATATGTAAATGAGAATATAAATCGAGATTTTACGATCGTTAAAAGCATTCATAAATTACAAATAGAAAGCGAAATCAGTCAATCGGAAGACTCTCGTAAATTACGTAATAATAATAATAATAATAATAATTTATTTACATCAACATCCACATCGGTGGATGTTTAGAACAGAACTATAATATGAAAACTGTAAATAGAACAATACTGTTGTGTACACGGTATTTTAATTATATTCTCTCCACGCCAGCGTCTTATTAATTATCGAACGCCAGATACAAGTTCTATATGCGACGTATAGTTTAGAAATCATAATAAAGTCGGCAATGGATGTAAATGTTATATTTTTCTTTTTTAATGGAACAGTTGATTATTTAGTCGCCATTTTTGTTCACAACTACCAATTCTGAACTACGTTTTCCGAATGATCCATCGTTAATCGGACACCGGACCTTTGCATTTTTTTAAAATCATGTTCCAATTGGAACGTGCTTTAAGACGCAGGCGATTTAACAGAGGTGACAGGATTCTCCTTCAATGGTTTTTTTATTTATGGCGACCAAGAGAGAATAGCGCAGTAGGTAAGACTGCTACAACGCAAACCGCGTGCTTCACGTTTAGTGTGCATAGGGGGGAATCGTTTTGTATCTCCTATAACGAGAAGGAGCGCGCGTTTTGCGTAATGTTATTTCCGGCGCGAATCGATGACGACAGAGCAGAGAGTTTCGAAAAGAATTCAAAATTACGTTGTTTTTTTTGTGGGGATACCTTAAGAGCCGCGTTTACAAAACACAGCCACGACATCGGGAAGATTTGAAAAGAATTTTAAAACCTTCAGCAACTTATGTTCGTAAAAGTCATTGAAAATTTTGTAAAGACTAAATGAATGCATTGTTGCGCATGACGGTCATCTAAACGATATTGTGTTCCATAAATGATTGTAAGTTAATCTCTCGTTTTCCCATTTTAAAATAAAATTTCATTCGAAAATTTTGATCGAATATTTTTTGAGTCATTTACAAAACAACAAAACCGTCCGTCTTCTCTGGGTCTACTGACTTTCCGTGTCGGGATATTTTATGGTTCAGGCCAATATGTAGCGACGTAGTTTATCCTGCATTTAAATCATCTGCATCAATAGTGTTAGTAATATATAATTAGGATATAATACGCAAATTATATGGGGCTATTCATCAATTTTAAATTTAGTGTTCTCCGAAAGAATAATTGATGACGACTGCTCAGTCTCCTGATCTACTTACAGTAACATAATCATGACCATTAGCCCGATTTTGTCTTTTGGAGTAAAGTTTTTGGAGTGAAATTTCTATTGCCGCAGTATATGTGGGCAGTTAACCCTCAACGTGCTAACGGAAATAACAGACGTATAAAACCGTGTTTTGTTGTGTTACGTGTGTCAACAAAGTAACGGACGGTACATATATGTACATATATATACGTATATATATATATATATATATATATATATATATATATATATATATATATATATATATTGCTCGCATATACCGCGCTACCAACATCCATAAAGTGAACTAAGCAGATCAAACTGATATTTCAAAATTGACAAGTCATTTACTCGCAAAGATTTTCGATATTACAGGATACAACAATCGCAATGTTCGCTGACGATACAGCAATATTATCGATCAATCATTCTCAGGCTGTGGCGAATAACAACCTGCAGCGTGCTCTGGATCGTATAACCGAATGAATGAAAGATTGGAAAATTTAACTAAATGAACAGAAATCCGTACACGTCACTTTCTCTTTACGCAATCGTAATCCTTATTACACGGTCCATATAAACAATCAGCAAGTTCCAGTTGCAAATTCTGCGAAATACTTAGGTATACATCTGGACACAAAATTAACTTGGAGAACCCATATTCATCATAAAGCTGTCCAAATAAGAGAAAAAGTACACGCCAAATGTACTGGCTTGTTGGACGGCACTCTAAAATGAAGCTGGAGAATAAATTTGTAATATATAACAACATCATTAGTCCTATATGGAAGATATAAATATGGGGATGTACTAAAGCATCGAATCGTAAAATAATCCAGACAGCTCAGAATAAGTTTCTTTGACTAATTACCAATGCTCGCTGGTTCCAACGAAATGGTGCACTCCATGCAGATTTACAGATCAAATGGGTCAACGAAGTAATACAGGATTATGCTGACCAACACCAGAGAAGACTTCATCATCATTCGAATTCGGAGGCCTTGGCACTTTTGCGCACAGGTAGTGACTTAAGAAGGCTTAAACGTTTCAAACTTACTGACCTGGTTGTTACTAAGTAACATACATAACAGAGCTTAACATTTAGAGGTTTACACTCTGTACATATTGAACAAACATGATTGCTGCTTATTTAAACTAAAATTTAAGATTGCAGAAAGGAAGTAGCTGTTCTTTCTTTGGCTTACATTAAAAAAAAATGAAAAAAAAATGGCTAACCATATTTTGAAAACATACGAATAAAAATTTATATCGCAAGTAAAAGTAGTAATAATAAAAATAACAAAAAGAAAATAATGAACATTAGATATATTTGGCAAAATACTTCACACATAAATATTCTGTGGTAATCCACCTCTAAGTCACATGTAGCTTTTTTTGTCACATACATCAAAATCTGCTTGTATAAAAGTTTTGGAGTAAAGCAACCATTAACACACACGTACACTAATAAAACTTGGAGCGCTCCTTCTTTATGAATACAAATTTTCAAATAAACTTGCCCCATTGGCTCGATCGGAATGGGGAACATAAAAAAAAAAAGCTAACAAAATAGTATGAGCAAAGAAATATAAAAGTAATTAATTATACATTAGAAAAACTCCAAAATAGGTAAAGAGGACAAAATAGGAAGAAAAAATAGTAATATTATAAAAAGAATATTAAATTGTTCGCCGGATGAAATAGCAGATAAAACAAATATGAGAAAATTTATTAAATAAAAATTCCAAATATGGTTTACGAATCATGGACAAAATTTATATTATCATAATTAAAATTGTACAGGAAAAATATATCAAAATAAGGAAATTCGAGAAGAAAAGGACAAACATAACGTTCACAAAGGAGTACATATATTACATAAACAAAAAAAGAAGAATTAAAAAAAGCGGCATGTGTTATTTAAAGATATAAATAAGTATGCGAATGTACGAAATACAAGTACGTGAAAATGTGTGTGTGTGTGTGTGTGTGTGTGTGACAACAAATAAACTATTATTACATATAAAAAATATAACTTAAACATCAGTAATTTAAGTAAATTAAATCGGTCGTTGACAAGCTATCAATTTGATATAAAATTTTAAATATCTTATTAGTCGTGTATTAAAAGTGTGAGCATTATATGTTCATAAATAACATTAAAAAAAAACAAACAATAGTACTAACAGTAATAGTCGTAGCAATAACAGCACATTTGGTAAAGAAAACTAAAACTTGGGATAAAATAATACCCCTGAAATAATTTATTCGATAAACAGGCACGGATCGATAAACAGGGGGCGGTCCGTTCGTTCAATTCAATTATTACGTCAAGCAACGATTATTACATCAAAGCAGACTATTATTATTTTATTAATTAGTATTATTATTATCATCAGAATTATTTCTGCAATTATTATTATTCATATTATTATCACCGTCTGCTATTTTTAATTATTACAATTTAATCAATTATTAAAAAAAAATAGATATTTCTTGTTCCAATAACATGTTCGGTATAATAAAATATAATGCAACACATTTTCATTTTCGAATTTTAAACAGAATTCGTAGACGAAGGTCGATTATGAATAATAGGAATAAAACTCAACTATTCATGGATTATTTCTATTCGTTGGTAAAGGTCGTCGAAGTAGATTTCGTTCGTATAAAATATTCGAACGGAATGATTAGATAATTGTAAAATCATAATTTTATTGCAAAACTTAAGTTGAAAGAGAATTCAAATTTGAAAGGACACGCGTTCAAAATGTTAACAGTACTGAGTGTATTCGCTGTGATCTAAATTAAAAAGCCACTGATGAGCTAATATCAAGTATTGACCAGCTAATTCAGTTTAATTTAATTTTGCTTATCTGATAATTATTGCCTAATTAAATCTGAATCGTTCATCCACGTCGCTATAGTTGATTCATCAAATTGTATATCGGAAATTCAATATATATCTATCACTATATATATATATATATATATATCTACACTTATGCGTATATATGTATGCTCAAGGTTTTCTAATTAGTGAATTGGTTTATTTTTTGGAATTATGTTTATAAATACGTTTACTGGGCTAATTTATATTCCTTCTTTCTTTTACTCTCTGCTACCTATCAATGGATCCATCTAATGTCTCGCTTTCTTTACAGTCACTCACTCACTCTTAAATATACACACAATTCTATAAACCGTCTAATATAATTTAAAAGTTACATGTAGTATTATCGCTTTAAATAATGCAAAGTTAACTTTTCATCGAGAACAATTTTCGTGGCATAATTTATATATATATATCATCATCATCGTCATCATCATTATCATTATCATTTCTATCTACCTTGAAAGCGAGAACCGTTCTATTTTTTCGACACATTTGCAGCCTTTTTGGATTGAATAGACCACAGATTTGAGTAATATTTTTATAATAAAATACGTCTATACAGTAACTCAAACAAAAATAGTTAACACGAATCGTGCGGATATGTACGTTTCAAATGATTTACTATTTTATTTGAAAATAACTTCCCTACAACTCATCTTGGATAACTTCATTTCGTTGAAGCCAACGACAGCTAAGAGAATATTTTGTCTCGTTGGACGGTTCTATTTCACTTTGACGTATATGTCAGTTCGTATTAGAAGTATGATTGACATAAAGTAGTCGTGAGCAAATATATATATATATATATATTCACACACACACATATATATATATATATACTCACACACACACACACACACACACATATATATATATATATATATATATATATATTCACACACCAACACACACATATATATATTCACAACACACACATATACATATATATATATATATATATATTCACACACACACACACACCAATATATATATATATAGATAGATAGATAGATAGATAGATAGATAGATAGGTAGAGAGAGAGAGAGAGAGCAAACGTTTTCTGAATAAATGTAGGTGTAGTTTTCTTCGTATCACGCAGTACGTTTTGATATCCGGTTAATTAGAAAAAAGTAGCCAACATCTAACAATCCTCATCAATATGAAAGAAGCATCGTAGATAAGTTAATGTAGAATGGTTTACGATTACTTCCTTGCGAAATTTATTTGTCCATACTTTTCGGTTGATATAATTATCTTTACCGACGGATCTACACGAGGTTTTCAATCAGTCTACAATTTTAGTCAGCTTTGTAGCATCAACTGTTAATTTAATCGATTTTTTGTTATTTTTTTAATAATAAAATTTTTCTTCATTTACACGTTTTCATGTAGATATGTACTTAAACAAATAGACATACATACACACGCACATTATATATATACATTATATATATACATTATATATATACATTATATATATATATACATTATATATATATATATATACATTATATATATATATATATATATATATAGAATGTATATATATATATATATATATATATATATATATATATATATATATAATGCGTTTAGACGAGATAATGGCATATATAACAAGACGGTATTTTTTATTTGAATATTCGAAAGTCTGCTGCATTATTCAATTTCAATCGCGCTAGTAATCGTAGTTTTGTTAATGTTAATAATAATAATAATAATAATAATAATAATAATAATCAGTATTATTATTTTATTTTCATCACACGCGTCGTAATTATAAGAAAGAATCTCGTAAATGTGATTATCACCAAGAGTGATCATCAAAAAGGACAAAAGAAAATCAATAAAGCAAAATCGTACATCTATAGACCATTATTATTATTATTAAATTGAATTGAATTGAAAAAAAAATATTGTTAGCATATTTTTAAGTATTCGTATTATTATCATAGTTGTTGATTAAATTTTTCTTGGGATTTTCCTTATGTATTGCATAATCACGTGGTAGGCAATGGCAAGCAACCACGCATGCCATAATATAGGTCACTACAAAAACACGCGGAGTTGTATTGTATCGTGACAACAAAACGATTACAATCAGTTCTCCCATTTGTATGTGTCGATCTACTCTAATACCATATATTATGATTGCCTTGTACGCTACTTACACCGTATAACAAAATATGTATAGGTAAGTAGTCGCCTACCTCCGATACGGAGATGACACTTAACGACGATGATGGCAAAATAAATTTATTATATATTTAAAATATAAAACAGAACATTAACACTTTTGATGAACATTCCGAACGTGAACTGTAAAATTATTTATTCGGTGTTTTTTTTTTAATATAGTTTTTCGCGAGGATTACTTTTTACCTTTATTTTTGTTTACTGTTTATTGGAATTGGGAAACGCTTTACTACATTTTTATTAGTATTATTTAAGTTACTCGCATGTACCACTATTATGACCGTGTGTGACGTAGGTGTATGCATACATATGCATATATATATACACATATACATATTTATTACCGTATGTTTCGATGCTGACAATCACTAACAATAGCACGTTCAAATTTCGTATCTTTGTCAACACTAATGGTGACATTTTGTGGATGGAATTAAATGTTTCACGAAAAATTCTACTTCAACATGTTGATAGAGTGTCATTTTTAACTTTCTATCGTGTTAATAATTCATAACAGTGGTCATTTTCATTCCGAATGTGATGTGTAACTACACCCCATTCCATTTGAGTTAGATCAAAACCATGCACATTATTCCTTATAAATCAGAACACGTTCGTATCACGCGAGAAAAAAGTTGTACAGGGATAATTGAAAATAAAAAAAAAAAAAAAAAATGGAGGATAGAGTAAACATGGAAAACAAATAGACTTTATGTATAGCAATAATAATAAACGTGCACTAATAAATAAGTTACAAAATTAGGCCGCCCGTTTTGCTTACATGTGAACACTCATTACATATATATATATATATATATATATATATATATATATATATATATATATATATATGTGTGTGTGTGTGTGTGTGTGTGTGTGTAATAGAAATCGAAATTGCTCACGTGAACAAAATACTTTAATCCTACACTTCAAATACCTTATAAAAGAGAAACACACAATAACATCCGGAAACATTTTTTATCTCTAGAGTAGTATAATATGCCTGAATTTCTGGTTACACAAAACATGTTACCGTTAGGAAAAATATTATTTACCGGCCGTTATGCATTCTTACGTGTTACGGTGATTTAATTGCATTTATATAAATAATATGACAATAATACCCTCGTACGAAGTAAAAGAAGTATTAATATGAAAAAGATTATACGCACACAGTATTATTTTCATAATTAAGATCCATTTTACAGACATCACTTTAATTGATCGTTTAATATAAATATATATATATATATATATATATATATATATATATATATAATTTATAATTCGTTAATTAAAATGTTAATAAACACAACAAAAACGGCGTTTACTAATTAAAAAATAAATATTTCTCGTTCAATATGTTAATTAACGATGTATATTTTCCGTTGTATTCCAAAATATATATACATATATATGCACATGTATATATACATATATACATACATTTGTATATATACATGCATATATATATATATATATATATATATATATATATATATATATATATACATATATATGTATATATTGTTCGTATTTATCCGCACATGTTCTCCTAAATGTACGTTATCAACCAGAATGTAATGTTTCGTTAAATAATTAGTGAATTGATTAATTAAATGAAATATTTTATTTCGTTGAAAATATGATTTACCATGCAGCGAAATAATGTTTATTTTCACATAACTGAAAAACAATTTTTAAAATTTTTTTGTAACACATGAATGATCATCGTGGTGTCTATAATTTCATTTTTTCCACTCGTTGCTCGAGTATGGGGTACCATCCAATATTGATGCGTTTTGAGGTCATTAAGTATCACGATTTTCGTGGCGCACTCCGTGCTACATTACTTACATTTAAAGGCCACGGTATTGCCGAAATTTGTTTCCGTCCAGTAGGAAATTACTTTTTTCCTCTCACTACTATTGACCAATTGTAGGTCATTTATAAGTGCAAATTGATCAGGTAAGAACTTCAAGTAATAGTTCCCTTTTATATTTCCGTGTTTTTTGTTATCGTTAATTTATACCGAAATTGAGGGGAAATGAAAATAATGGAATTTATATCGAGACCGTTAATGCCGTAGAAAGTTCGTAACATTCTTTGCGTGCTTTCTCTTCAGCATACCTTGATTACAAAAAATCACTACATTCCACAATCAAAACTTTATATATATCCTTTACAAAACTTTATGATTGTCCTAAGAGGTAAGACATTAGTATGTTACTTTTTTTTTTTTTTTTTTTTTAATAATTTAAATTTGACAATTATTTTTCGGTCTATTTATTTTTCTTCGTGCTATTTCTCAACTTTTTCCTTTCATCGCCACTGAAATACACTCACAAATACATATTCGCTTTGTTTAAATTTTACAGATATTCATAATTATTCCATATTGGTTGTTTAATTTTAATCATCAAACAAATTAAGTACAGAGAAATCAGTAATTTTATCGAATTTATGTAACGAATGAATACTTTTCAAGTTTGGTTGAAGTATTTCGGGCAACAGAAATGGAATTCATACCACCATAACTTAATTCTAGCTATGGGACCCGATGTAGGTTTCTGGAAACCACCTGTCAATTTATTCCGTTCCAATTATATAGCACTCAGTAGGCTCCACCTTGGTCACATATCACTCTCTCATGACCACCTGCTTCAACGTACCAACCACTCAGATTTTAGTCCCTTTTGTTTACTCTCAAACCACTCTCTTATTTGCCATATTTTACTATACTGCTCTACACTCCACCCCTACTGACCCTATATTCATCCGCATACCTTATCTGGTTTCCTCTCCAGCAGTTCTTCACAACTATTGCCTCAATTATACAATTCCCTCTTGTAACGTCATTTACTACTTCCAACTGTTAAATCAACATAGCCGCGGTAGTTATACACGGCACTATAAAATAAGATTTTTTTTATTTTTTTTTTATTTTTACTTTTATACGCGCAACTGTTAAGAAATAATAAGTGCGTTTGCTGAGTGACCATAGCTTATTATAAATGTAAGAAGAAACGTTCCAATGAACGCACTTCCATAGCGTCGTACAGTTCTTAGCTAATCATGGGAACTCAGTATATCACGAGGCCATCGGCGTTTTAGCCTTCGCGTACGCGGTAATTGATTTTCTGCTAAGGCTGAATATCATCAACACGATGAACCTGATGAACAGTGGACTGGTTATTTTGAAAACCGAACTGGTGATCAGGAATCACATTATGTTTATGTAATATAGGATAAAGGCGTTTTAATAGTAGTTTTTCTAGTACCTTCCCTAAAAGGGGCAGTAAACTAATTGGACGATATGATGATGCATTATGGCGAGGTTTATTTGGTTTAGGTATCATTTTGACCTAGAATAAAATAAATAAATAAATTTGGTTGTAAAATTTCGATATTTAATCATTATTGTAATCGGACTTTTTTTATCAATCAAAAAATCTAGTAAAGTTTTCATTAATCAAAAGAAAAAAAAATTAACTCGATATAAACGAAAAAATTCGTATACTATTCGTTTTTGCAAAATCAATCGTAAATTTGATCGAGTTTCGAAGGTATCATTTTTACGAGTAATTAACGCCTCGCTGTTATTAATCGATATGTAATTAAATATTAAATACGATTAAATAAGAAAATTTATAAAGACTTTCAAATTGTACACATCGGGGATAGAGCCGTACTTGTTTACGACGTGCAGCTAATTTTTGGCAAGCTGCGATAATATGATTAACTGTTAATTGAACGCGGTCACACACACAGCTGACAGCAAGTAGTATCTGTGGAATGATCAACTCCACTAGCTTTAAATGATCCAGACCAAATACCGTACATAATCCATTCTTATACTTATTGACAGACAAGTATAAGATGACCATAACACTGCACGATGGACAGAGAATATATTCGAACAAAGATAATAATATTCATATTAATTTATGTGATTTCAATATAAAAAACAGACTATGACCAATAATAACTTCATATATTTCAAAGCCAACAATTAGTCTGAGAAAATTTTAGATGAAAGATCATCCATCTGAAATAGACACTGAAGAATAGCAAAGCCGAAAGAACAGACAACACTGGCGGCATGTTAAAAAAATAGATTTTCTTTGGAACGGAACACGCGCTCCACGCATACATGATAATGTTTTATTTTATCGAATTAGGCACGTTTCGTAAAGTTTCATTTATATTCCGGACTTGGTTTATTTGTGACTTTTGTTGGACAAAGTTGCGAAACAAACGTGTCAGATCTAAATTGGCTACATGAAGGAAAAACTAGCGGTATTCTTTTTAATATATCACGCTGGAGTTGATTTTAAGTGTTTATTATTATTATTATTATTTATAAATATTTTGCATATCTAATTCCTAGCCTGCTTTGCTATTAATAGATGATTTCAGTTGGAGGTAATTGCTTGAATACATTCAAGAATTATGGTTTCGTGTCGAATCAAATCGTCTTCTTTAGTCTGATACTGGACTAATCAGCCACATCAAATAGTTGTGTCCTCTTTCTAATCTCCAATGAATTATCCAGAGGAGATTTAACAACGCAGTGTTATTAGTATGACTGTACAGCGTATCAATATGTCTTTTTGCTGTTTCTTTAATGACGTCTTCTACATGTCGAGTTTTTGTGTATCTTGGTGAAGGATATCATTGCTCACGAACCAAGGTGCGTTTGTCATTGTTCTCGGAATTTTATTTTGAAATCTCTGTATTATTCGGATATTGCTTTTAGCACTCCATAGTTGTCATCCATAGATACAAACGGGTACGAGAATTTGTTTATATATTAATAATTTATTTTCAAGCGATAGCTTTGCCTATTAAAAGTGCTTATTAGTGTACGATTAATTTAGATGAAGTTTTTGGCTGGCAACGGTCAAAGAGAGATACCGAAGTGATAGATGCTGGCCATGGTCATTGTTAGTCTATTATTTGGTATTTTGTCATTCTTCGCGAACACGTTGACTACATATATCGTAAACTCGTAAAGATGCGAACTAATGTCGCACATCTTGGATTTATGGCTCGTCATTTTAAGTAGAAATAAGCGGAAGTTATTTATGGTTAATTTCGGGTCAAAAAAAGTGATTAAAAAAATTCGTATTTTTACACTTTTCATTAGGATAAATTATATAGATAGTTTTTGAACGTAATTAATATCTGCCGTTTAAATTTGCACAAGTCTTACTCTAAAGGATGATGAGAGCATTTCATAAGATGACGAGGCAGTCTACGCTTATAATTCTGCCTCGCAGTACTCCATTTTTAATAATGAATTCTGTAGTAACTGACTCTGACTTGAATTTTAAACGGACGGTTTGAGACAAATTCTTGATAAACTATATTAATCAGCCTCTTGCGTCCATCTTTATCAGTAATTCTATTATTATTCTTCTTATCGTGTCGGTCATTTATATTCTCCACCCCAATATTTCACTATCTAGACTGCCTCGTCCGAGATTCCGTCTATTCTTGTCATATCTTCCATCCCGCATCGCACTGGCAGCAATGAGCAAGTTAATAAGTGCTCCGAATCTTGTACCACGCCACAATCACATCTGTCATTATGTGTAATTTTCCATCGTTTCATGTTCTTTGCTGTTCTACCGGTCAGAGTTCTTATTCTATTTAGAGTTTTCCATGTTGACCACGGCAATTTATTACCGGGAGGTAGATGTTCGTCCGGTTGTTCCCATAATTTTAATCGGTTTTCTTTCAGCCTTCCTTTCCATAATTCCATCTTAGTGATTTCCGGCGTTTGTGTTAGAGCGTTTGCCGTTTTAAGAAAATTCTTTCTTGACTTGAGTCGACTTATTGCCGCATCTTTTGCATTCAATGGATGTCTTATGTCTTCTTGTTTTGTTTTTTCCTTTCCAGCCATCACTTCCGGTCTTATATCTGGTGGTGCTATACCGGATAATATTTCTATTTTATCGATCGGTGTCGGCTTCAAACATCCTGTAACTATACGATCGGTTTCGTGTAGTGCTACATCAATTCTTTTTACATGTGCAGTAATTTTATAATTTTACATCTTTAGACAGCGAAGTTAACATTTTGGGATATACTATAGGAATGGTAAATTTAAGACATCTCTAAAGGGCTGTATAACTGAATTACAACATGAACGTTTAAAAATTCGTAAAAATTAAGTGGATGTCGTCAAAACAGAAATTTTAAAAATTATATTTAAGAATCGTCAGTTTATTATAAAAATAAAATTATATATATTAATATTAAAAAAAAAAATAAATAACAGTCTTGGGACTATTAATTTTACAATTAATTTAATGACTAAGGTAATGCACGAAATTCACGATTCTTACTATGTACTTACACACTAAATACAATTATTACGGCACACTAGTCCAATAACTAGGTCCTTAACTATACTTTCATTATAACTACATATTAATTACAAGAATTATAACACTAGGTCAGCTGGATGCCGACGTATAAGACGTCGATTGCCTTGTTCCGTATTGAGCAGCTGTAGAGCTTCCTCATTAGTGTGCTGTCGTAGTCTCCCCTCGTGTTTAGTTGCCATATCCTTTATGACATCTCTTATGATGCCATCGCGATGTATATCATCATTGCGCGAATAAATACGCATTAACTATTATACGCAGAATGATATTTTGTCTAGCTCGTCGAATTGCGTGTACATCCCCATAGCAGCTCCATAATTCCAAATCGGTGTGATAATTTTCTTATAAAGTAGCAGCTTATGCTTCATATGTAATGGATACATTAATATTCAGAGGTGTTATAAGTTCCTAAACGTAACTTATGATCGATGGCACCGTTTTATTTACAAATAATAATAATAAAATTATTATGTCGGAGGTACTGAAAGTAGTACAGGAAATGATATACGTAAATCGCAATAACATTCACTCACACATACAAACACACACTAACACCATGTACGTCGCTGGTGTACGACTTATATGACCAGCCGTTAAAATTATTGCGATTAAATTCAACTCCTACTCCGTACTCAGTTTTGTATTTAGACTAATTACTTCATCCTCGTTATTTTTCATTTTAATTCGCGAAACAAGACGCTTTACAACTTATTTCTCATTACTTTTTCACAGTCGTATCGCATAAATGATAATTATTATTTCAGACGCTTCCAATACGACGCAAATATACTGCGAGAACGTCTTAACTACGCATTATAACAATGACAATAATAATGATGCACAAGTTATTGCACTACGTGTATTTTAACTGCACGCGTTTAAAACGACATAATTATGACGCTATTTATTTTTATAATTTTTACCACGTACTAATTAGCCATCTGCTCGGACAAAATTACAATAACTATACAGGTACGTTTTGTATGTTCAATACAAAACAAGGAATCTATTTCTTTCTTTTTTTTTAAACAAAAACATTGAGAGCTTTTATTTTTCGAATTTGACAAATATAACCGTACGACTTTTCAAAAATATCCATGATGAACGAATCGTTGCCAATAAAATTTAACATTAAATAAAAAGTATTTCCGTTTTTTAATTTTCGTTATAAAATGTACCCGCGGGGTATTTTGTTTACGACCTGAATACACTTTCAGCTATTTTAACCGAAGCGTTTCCGAGAATAAAACCGAGCTAATTTCGCACCAAACGGTTTCTAACGGTTTAAAAAAGCACGCGTTCTGTCACTAATCTTCTAGTGTGAACCGAGTTGTTTTACTAATTAGACTAGTCTATTCATTCAGACAAATCAAAACACACAATGCGTTTTTTAAAAGCTGTTTATATTTTGTTTTTTTCGTTAAATTATCAATAAAATTTATGTTTAAACGCCTATTAGCAACCACATCGACGGCAGAAACGAATCAGCAACTACGTGAGTTCCATATATTCATGTTGTGCAGTGTAGTAATTTTCTAATCAACAGGCTCAGAGCGGTGATCAAAAAATCTAAATCTAAACTCACAATAAGGAAATAGACGTAGGTTCACCTAGCGAAAGTGTTCCTACCAACAATTACCGTCATGCATCTTACTGCTTTACAAACTATCAGCAACCCACTCGTGATAACGTGTTCCAGTCAAACTGATGAGCGTTTGTTCAGAGCGGGTAGACGAATATCCTATACCGCGAAATTGGGTTCTTTTAACTAAGGAATTCAACACCCAGAAAAAAATAATCATTTTCACAAGTAAAATCATTACGACGAACCACGTGAAAATAGTAAGGAGTTATTAATGACAATCACTTTGACGTCGTTATCAATGGGCAAAGAAACAAATGAGAGAGTTTTCTGAGTCCACAACATGCGAAACCCATCTTTTGAAGTCGTCAATGGTACGTTTGCACAATGAAAAAGTTGCGAAAAAATGGCAAAAACACACACACACACACATATATATATATAAAGTATTACATGTGCATTTATAAAATAAAGAGTCGATGGAATCTGTTAGAAAATGCCGGAATGTGTTTACATTATTCAGTTTACCACATGCCTGACTAGAAGGAATTCCAAAAATGTCTCGTACATTCGAAAATAATGCTGACCACGTTCGATATGTTAATCATGAATACAGGTTAAAAAAAAAGTTATTAGCTATTATTCAATTTTTTTACATTTTCTAAAGAGATTGTTATTTAAAAAAATCATAACTTTTACCACTTTTCTCTCGCTCTCTACATATCTCTACATATCTATCTATATATTTATTTAATCTGGTATTAAAAAAGAATGAAACATAAATGTAGCAGCCTGCAAAATTTAGCTTATGGGTACCATCAGCTATTATTTATATATATATATGTGCTTAATTTTAAATAATTCCCAGATAAAAATCGGAAATTGGTTCGATAGAAAAATTTCATTAAATTTAAGTGTATAGTCAATTCAAAGAACTACCGTAGATGATTATATTTGTTACACGTATACACTCATATAATATATGATGAACACCTTCTATTTTATTACTTTTGCAGTTACAACGTTTATTAACTCCAATTATATTTAATTTATTTAAATAATATCCGATAGAACCACGACTAAAAAGTATCTGAATCACGTAGTAATTTAATGTAATCTTTTTATTTTAAAAACGATTTTTTGCGTTAGGAAATAATTTATTAATTTATCCTTTTTTAATATGTTGTATATAACATTAAATTCATTTAAAATTTTGTATATCGGACTGTTTGAGAGCTATTTAACTTACGATGCCATTATTTTTTTTCCGCGTTAAAGTTTAAAGTTTTTTTTTCCATATAAAGGTCAATAGGTAAGATTCGTGCTATGGTATATAGCATTATATTAGAAACAGTAATATATATATATATTATATATATGAAGAAGTTAAATCAATTAGGACAGTTACGGATTACATTGTACATTTGCCGTTTAGTTAAATGCTTGAAATAGACACCAGCGCAATATGTGTATAGTGACTGTACTAAATATTTATACAGAATTACGTTAGACTTATAGTTTAGTCCCCATAATTTCCCTCCGACTTCATTACAATTAGAAATATGGGGCGACAACGTCGATTTGTTACATAAATGAACAATATATATATATATATATATATATATTAAGAGTAAATCATTTGCGTAACTGTATAAACGCAAGCCTACATGAACGTTGTTATATCTGGAATGTGTATTCTACTTCTTGTTACGGCATCTCCAGTTGTTACAGGTCAGGGATCATCAGAACTACTAAACTCATATCTTTGGACGCTACTTGGAGCTGAGGTGTTTGATATTTGATACCATCTTCTGATATCTGCTTCCCATAAAAGTTTTAGCGTAGCAGGTTTTCTATGACCAATAATTTCTCCAAATTGTACTAGATGGAACAGGTGATATTTTTCTGTGTGTCTATGCATGTTTTCGTAGTATTTTAACTTTCTAGTTCGGACGGTATAGAGTGCCTCTGCTTGATTTGACATTTTATTCGGCACTTCTCTATTGGTCACGTCATCTAGATATATTTTTAACACTCTGCGATAAACGCACATCACAAAAACTTCGATTTTCTTATCCAATGTTTGTGTGAGAACCCAGCTTTCCATATCGTATAACAGTATTGACCAAATGTAATATCGAAGTAGAAGTATTCGTAGTTGTCATTTTAAATCCTTTAGAGTCATCAAGTTTTTCATGTTCAGAAAAGCTTTCTTTGCTTTCTCTATTCGTGCTCTTATCTCTACTGATTGATCCATTTCCTCATGGGACCATATACCAAGATATTGAAATTTTTAGATGCGTTCAGTACCTCCGATAATTATTATTTTTTTTTATCCTCTGTCTTTAAATGTACTGCCAGCTATTTGGTTTTGGTGATAGATCTGCGTTACGCGGTTTAACATGTTTTGTAAATTCTCTAAGCAGCGTAACGGATATTTGACAAGTGCTCTGCCCCTATTACATTATCGTCCTCGTTCAAAGCATGTTTTAAAATCGACTCTATACAATAGATTTATTATATATAAAATATATATATGCCCGCAATTTTTCTTAAGCTTGTCTAGACTCTATTCTATTTTCTTAACACTGCATTGAAAATCAAATAAAAATTCGGCATTTGTAATTATCGTAGATAAAAATAAAACATCATTCGGTAGAAATCACGTAAGGTAAGTCATTATACACACACACACACACAAAATTTTAAATAAAACGTTGTGTCATTTAAAAGTATAAAAACTGATCGAATGAAAGTTCTTCAAAGAAAATTTAACGCTATGCGAAGATACGCTCGGCGCTTTTACCATTGCTTCTAATGACGTTTTCGGGGAAATATTTTCTCCATTAAATATATAAACTACATTATTTACTTTATTAATTAGGCAGAAATTTACGATATGGAATATATGACAATGAATTTACTGTTAAAAACATGCGAAACTGTATTTTATGTATATATATATATATATATATATATATACTTTTAGGTGAAAATTTCTTGAATTACTGTAAAACGCTATAATTTAATGTTTTTCAAAAAATTTACGGCGTCAACAATGTTCTCATGCGTAGGCTTTCAAAATTTTCAACCTCGATATTCAGTTAAGAATGAATGTACATTGGCGCCAAATTTGAAACTTCTTTAGCGGCGCCCTATTTTCTAGACTTGATGTTTTTGTTTACGACAATTTTTCTTTTAACTTGTTTTCCACCAAATTTTTAATGGTTTTTAAAAAAATTTAAAACTACACATATGTGTATAAAACGTATTATATATATATATATATATATATATATATATATATATATATATATATATATATATATATATAATATATATCATTATAAATAAAACATGTTTATGTGTGTTCGCATTGGAGACAACTATTAGCATATATATAAAATTGATAAAGTGCCCTGTATTTTGTGTTTTAACCTGTGTGGTGTGAGTGTTTAGCAGTTGTATATTATTTGTGTGACTGTTTGTTCTGTTAAATGTCCGCATAGGAGGCAGTTTGTTGGTGGGGGCTTTTGGTACACAGATAATTGTGTGATACCACTGTATGACACACACATAGACGGTTTAGGGTACCATATTCTTTTCTGCTTGTGTCATCTGGAGGCGAACAAGGTTCTATGGTTGATGTTATACTTCTGAGGAAGGTTATTTGTGAGGTCCAGTCGGTAGTCCATTCCTGTTTACTGTTGTTCATGAGTACGTGTGCTAATGTTGGTGGAGGTGGTGAGTATTTTAGTACCATACATCGAGCTTCAAGGTCAACTTTAACACTACTGTGCATCCCAATGTGATTTGGGGGTCCACAAAAATCGTATTTCACATCCTTCCTTACGTAGTTTGTGTAGGTTGTGATGAATTTCTAATATTATGGTATTCTTGTTGTCTTGACGGCATATTAGTTGTAGAGAGAAGAGGGAGTCTGTTATAACCAATAATTTTCGATGTGGAAGTACAGCTGACCTGATGTACTGAATACAGTACATAATTCCATACATCTCTGCATCCAGAGAAGTGCAGCCATCGCTTAGTCGGATTGAGTGTAGTATATTATCAATTTTGTAAGAGCAAGCTGCTGGTAAATTGTTACCGCCTGCTGTAGATTTTGCTCCGTCTGTGTGTAGTTATTGTATTTTTGAAAAGTGCTAATACCATTTCTTTTATATTTGTAGGTGACTAGATTTATTGTGTTGTATGAGAGATAAATCTACTTTTGTTTCGTAAGGGTCCCAAGGAGCTATCATTATATTGTAATTCAATGTTGATTTTGGAATGAAGCTTATGTAATATATTGATAGTATGCTAAGTAGCTTTGATATAGGATCATTTAGAAAATGGGGGATAGGGAATGTACGTTCTTGGGTGTATGCAAATGTTTTATTGTAACTAAGTAGAGGGCTTAGAGGTAAGTATAGTATTTTTTGTAGTATATAAGTTGAAAGGATCCTGCTAATGCACACAAGCTCTTTGATGGTGATGAGGGATGTACTGCAAGGATGGATCGAAGTCCAGCATGATGTACTATTTATATTTTATTTTGGGTTGGATAAATATTTCAGAATTGGGAACAGTTTTAAGTATCTACTCTTGACTTCAGTTACATGGTAACGCATGGTTAATTTGGAATTGAAAAATAAACCGAGGTATTTCACTCTTGCTTTGGTTGTTAAGTAAGGTTATTTATACTTAAGAAAAAACTGGAGGATGGTAGACGCCTCTTATGGAAAATAATGTATAATGATTTGGATGTGTGAAAAATGTAAATCTTTCGTATCAGACCGTTGCTGCAAACGATCTATGGTTTTTTGTATGTGCATTAGAAGGAATACTGGATGACAAGTTTATATTAAGATCGTCAATGTAAAGCAGAGCAGTTACAGGCTGCGATATATAATTTACTATGTCATCGATACATAATATGAACAAGGTTGCACTAAGTGCAGAGCCTTGTGGAACACCGTTTTCAATCTGAACTGGTGTTGATTTTAACAAACCGATCTTAACTTGAAAAGTTCGGTTGTTTACGATACTGTTAAGTGTGTTGAATGTTATCGGTAAAAGGTTTTCGTTTCGCGTTAAATTAATCATCGATGATGTGACCGTGTTTGTTGGTGGGAGAGTGAGCATTAAAATTACTGAGCATAATTATGGGTGCTTTGAGTTGTGTGAGTATGGATTGAATTCTATGACTTGGGGGTAGATAGCAGTTGCAAATGGTGATACTCGAATATGGTGTAAAGAGTAAGTGGACAGCGACTGCTATTATCTGTAGTGAGGTATCTATGTTTACTTAATTACTAGGAATTGAAGTATGTATTAAGGTTGCCCTTCCTCCTTAGACCTAATACCATCGATGTTGCCATGCCTAAAAATGTTGTAGTTCTTCATTTGTGGATTATTTGAAGGTTTGAGGTGTGTCTCCTGTAAGCACATGATTGCCGGGGAGTGTGATGTTATTAGCTGCTTAATTTCACACTTGATGTTATAGAAGACTCTGCAGTTCCACTGTATTATGATATTTTTAAATATCATTTTTATTTTTTCTGATGTTTTCGTATGTAGTTGGCTATTTGTTATTGGTTTGATCGGTCTAAATTTATTCATCAAGGTCGAGAGCATTTGTCTCGCTTGTGTCATTTTGTACAGTCATGTTAAGGTGTTTTATGATTCGGGAGCACCAGTTTTTTATACTCATACCATTTAGGAATGGTTTGGTCATTGATATCATATGTATTAGACCCTCTTTGTCGCTGGTGTAGTTGTGAGCAAATCTTAGATAATCAGGATCGGAAGCTATGTTTTTCACAAATGTTTGATATTGGGAGGAATCAAGAATAAAATTATGTTAGTTATCATTAAAAAATGGTTTTCTTTAAAGAAGGGTTAGATTGGATGTAATGTTATTGGAACTTGGTGATGGGGTTGCAGAACCATGGGATTTGAGCTGGGTTTTTTATTTTGGTGCATTACTTTACTTTCTGCATTTGAGGGGGCGTGTTAATTGTTTTGGGGGCTGATTGTGTTATAAAAAATATTTCACATTTCCCATATGGTGAGTCTGGTGTTGGAAGGTGGGCTCGTTTTGTGGGGAGGTTGGTGGTTGTGTCTCAGAATCTGTATTATGGTTGATAGCTATGATGGTTGGAACTTTTGGATCATTAAATTTGTTCATTTTTTGATTTTTATTACCACTTTTCCCACTTTTCGTGTTTGCTTGTTCCAGAAGATTAGTTGCAGAAAACACTTGGGTACTTGGTGTTTGTCATTGTTTTTCATTGCAATGTTGGCACATATGGTCTTCAATTTGTATGAATATTCGATGGTCTGTATCATTGTGGTGCAACAAAAATGAGTCAGGTATATTGCCGCAATTCGTTTGTTCAATATAAATTTGTCTGCACCAACTAACTACATGTCCAAATTCGTTATCAGATGGGTTTACTCTTTAAATTGACATAGGAGATAACAGTTTTAAGGAGAATATCGATGTTAGTTGTGATGTAATAACTTCATTTGGTATAGTGGCTGAAAGTTTTTATAATATTAGTTTGTTGACTGGTTTTCTTAGACGGTGAGTCTTAAATATTTGTGTGCTTATTTTAATTTCGTCACCATTTGCAAAAAATTTGTCTGTTACATGTTCTGTTTCTAGAAATATGACTATTCGGTCTTTACTTATGCGTGATGCAGCAACAATATTTAACTAAATCCTTCAATGCGACAAAGTAATCGTGTATAGTGTGTGCGGATAGATGTGGGAAAATTAATCCCTGTTCTTTCGTAGTATAATTAAATGCAGTTAACTGTGTGATGTTTTTGTTTTAGTTGCAGTGTATTTTAATTTGTTCGAAAATGTTTCCCTAATTTTAGACGTTGTATTTATTAACGGTTTATTTTGGTTACGTGAGGTAGATATATCGGATGTAGTTGTAAACTGTGCTTATCACAGGAAAGTGATTATTATATTTGGTATTATCTATGTTCTTATGAGTATCCATATCGGTGATTATAGTATTATCATTATACGCGGGTGTGTTGGTTTCGTGTGTGTTGGTGTTAAGCGTTAATGATGATGGTGGTGTGTATTTTACTAATTTTTCTGTGTCAGTGTGGATCTTACCTGTTGTGTGGTGGGTATACTTACTACCTATGTTATCATCGTCCGGTTTAGTAGGTAGGTTATCATTCGACTTTCGATGTTGTTTGGTGAGGGAGCATCTTACGATATTGCTCGAAACGAAATACGGAGAAAAAATAAAATATATATATATGTGTGTGTGTGTGTTTACTAGATAAATGAACGAAGAAAACACAATACGATAATTTTATTTAATTTTTGGGTAACCTATACAAAACTCCATGTATTTGCTCAAAAAATTAATAATCGATAATTTTGAATAATTATTGTATAATGCTAAGTGCGATTGAAATTTTTTTGAATTTTCATAAAAATTTATATCGGGGTCTTTGCATTACAAATTTTAAAATACTTCGTTATATTTTATTTCCGTGATGAGACAAATTATATTTATAGGTACGAGTAATTATATCTAATTTGAGTGTTTATATATTTTTCAATAATTATAAAAGATTTTTTTTTAATTAAAAGGGTAAAAGGATGATTAATTTATTTCTTTGAACATTATAATGCTTTCTTAATCTAAGGTAACATAACATAATCGAACGACTATAAGCTAAACAGTGCCGCCACTATTAATACATAAAATTATGTTTGTATGCAGAGTTTGTTACACTTAACACTCCCCCTCAAACGTTGCACACAATAATTTACATATATTATAAACAATAACAAATTATAAAATATTTATACCCCTAAGCCCGTTAAATCACGAATTTGAACAAATGCCAACTTTGTTCCTATTACCTTATCTTCTTCTTTTCTCTCCTCTAAGTTCCATACATTATTTTCATCTATTGACTCCAATTCCTCAAACATAGCCTTATTCCACTTTTCCCATTCCTTAGAGTTCACGGCTTCTTCATAAGTTTGTGGTACTTCATCTAAACTCGCATAATTAATCTTCAACTCATAATCATCAAATTTCTTTGGTACAAACCTCTGCCGCTTTCCTCTTCCTTCTGATCACTCTTCTGACTCCTTTTCTTCATTTTCACTAACCTCTTTCTCATTCTCTTCCTTATCATCATTCTCTTTTTCATCATTTATCAAATTATGTACACACCTAACATTCATATCCTTATAAATCTTTGCTTCATCAAATTCTACATTACTCGTAAATTTAATTTTATTTTCCTCAGGCAACCACACTTTATAACCTCCTTGTCGAATCCCTGCGAAATAACATCTTTCACTCTTTGCATCAAACTTTCCACGAAATTTTTTATCAACAAAGCTGTATGCCAAACAACCAAATATTTTCATCTTCTTAGCACTAGGACGTTTACTATAAAGCAATTCAGCGGGGTTACTACTCGTTCCTCGTGTAATACTCCTATTCACTATATAATTAGCATATTCTATCGCTTCCTTCCAAAATTCTTTAGGTAATCCACTCTCAATTAACATAGCACGAGCCTTTTCACAATTAGTCCCATTAAAAGGTTCCGCAACACCATTTAGTTGAGGATCATATACTGGGGTAAAATTAACACGAATACCTTTATTCCTACAATACTTCAAAAAAACTTTATCACGATACTCTCTTCCTTGATCGCATCGAATATTACAAATCTTCTCATTCAGCCAAGTAGAAATCCACTTTTCATATTCTTGAAATTTTTCGAACATTTCACTCTTATTTTTCAAAAAATAGATTGCTTTAAAACCTGTACAGTCATCAATAAAAGATACAAAATATCTACACTCATTTCTAGAAATTGGATTAATCGGACCACAAATATCGGTATGTATTATCTCTAGACGACGAGAGCTACGAGAATTCACAGTTGTGTTATACGGATGTTTACGATGTTTTGCTAAAACACAAACATCAGATTTGTCACTACACGTGTCAAGCTTTCCTACAACTATTAAATCATCTAAAATATCCTTAGTAATCATTTCTTTCGATGTATTATAATTTAAATGACCAAGCCTACGATGCCATAAATCTAAATTATCAGTAGATGGATAATTACTGTAATTCGATTCGTGTTGATTTAACAACAAAAATTTAATAAAATATAAACCATTTTTCCTATATGCAGTTGCATAGATTTCATCGTTTTTGCAAATATCAATTTTTCCATCCCCGACTTTCATGTTAAACCCTTTTATTTCAATTTGAGACACGGATAATAAATTACGACGTAAATTGTTTAGATATAAAACATTACTGATTAACATTTCTTTCCGCGATTCAATACATTTAATATCTATGCCGTCACGATAAGAATCACCTACTAATTCTCTACCATTTTCGGCAATATTAACAGATACATTATTATTTAAAATTCGAATATTATGTACAACAGTATCTTTTACCATATGTTGATTACAACCACTATCAAGAATAAACGTTATACAATTTTTATTATTTTCATCGTTTAACTCAGTATTACCTGCGTACACCAAAAAAGATTCCTTTTTATCGTCTTCACGAATACCTAAATTTTCATTACTACTAGTATTACCACTATTATTTCGATTAATCCTACGACCTCGATTGATTGAAAAATTATTTCGATCAATTGCATTATTAGAGTAACATCCTCGTCTGATATGCCCATATGATCCGCAGCACTGAATATTCTTCCGATCTAACTGTTGTTGTTGATATTGATTACCATTGCAATGATCATTTCGCCGTCGAAGATCATTTTCTTGTTGACTATATCGATACGAATTACCACGATATCCGCCTGGATATCTATTTGTATTTCTTCTACTACCACGGCCACCACGCACCACCATAAATGACGTATGCTCAGATTCATTCTGAGAGTCTTTATTTTTCAATTTTAATTTGGTTTCAAAATCTACCAACTGGACCTTTATATCGACTAATGACAATTTTTGTTTACCAGATAATACTTCGATAGCAGTTACAATAGATTCGTATTTCTCAGGTAAGCTGTTTAATAATTTTGTACATTTACTTTCTTTAATTGGTTCATTTCCAGCCACCTTCATTTGACGTATAATCGTGTTATTTCAGTTTCTAAATCCGTATCAGGTTTTACTTTAAATTCACTGTATTTTCTTTCTAATAACAATTTATTACATAAATTCGTTTTTTCATACCTTGTGTTTTATGTCTTCAAGCACATTCCAAACAGGCGACTATTATCGTTTGAGCCAAAATATCTTCTTTATTATCCATTTTGTCTGTTTTCTTCTCTATATAGCCGTGTACAGTTTTGGATTTCAACGCCAGCTGCACTCTAAATTTCCACGAACTAAACGTAGAATTATTTCCATTAAATGGTACAATACCAAACTTTTCAACACTAGTTGAATTCGACATCATGATTCTGCCGTATCTCGTTATTAATACGCGAACCATCGAAGATAAATTTAATATACGATACTAATTAAAATTAATAATATATAAAATAAAATTAAAAAACTAAAAAAATAACCACAGATTGCTACCATGATGAATAAAAAAGAGTAAGAACGTGTATGGTTTATTAGAAAGTAAACTCTTAATCTAATGTAACATAACATAATCGAACGACTTACAACGTAATAAGCTAAACAGTGCCGCCACTAATTAATACATAAAATTATGTTTGTATGCAGAGTTTGTTACACTTAACATCATCCAAGTACACCATTTTTTTTTCTTTTCAATTCAATGTAGCTCTTGATGTTCGTTTATTTTTTTGATTATGTGTCAAACAGTGTCTGTCTTCGTTCTTCCTTCACCTGCACACGGATATTTTTACTTCTATAATATTATTCAACAGCCTATTATGCTTTAACATATACCCTATCTATTTCATTCTTGTTTTTCTAATCGTTTTCAAGAGTGACCTTCACCTTTGTACTCGGTTTAAAACTTCTTCATTTTGAATTTGATCAATTCACGAAATATGTGTACATCTATAAATATTCTTATTTATTTGACTTGCCTTAGTTTTATAATTATTAATTCGTATAAACGTTCAGTGATAGCGATGACTTTTGATGATCGTAAAATATCAATATTTCGAATCGTACGTCCTTCCCGATTTATGTTATTGACTATATTTTTTAACTAGATAAATTGTTTTGAAATCCCGTGAGATCGTCCAAAAAGGAAAAAATGAATTTATTGTCTAAACGTCGTCATCGAACAAAACCGACAATTACAAAGATTATTAGAATCAAAAAATTGGGAAGTATAACGTAAACTCGCAATATTGACACGACTCCAAAGAATATATATATATATATATATATATATATATATATATACATACATATATACATATATATGTATAATATATATACATATACACACTTTTTATATTTTTGGCAGGGTTGTATTTATGGATGATCTCACCGACGTCTTTAAGCCTTTTTTCGTATTATTGTTATGTACAATATTTGCAAACCCTTAATATAATCGATACACGTACCAAAAACATACTCTTACCAGTGTCCAATTAGTCCCATGCGTTCGTTTACATGACGATTAATAATCTTAACTACAAGTATACGTTCATACATAAACATATACATTAACACACACACACAATTCTACATATAAATAAATCGCGAATAAGAAGACAAGCTTTGTATGCCGGTCCGATCGAATATAATCCCCCCCCCCATCATAGGAATTTGAAAATCCATTTAGGGAATTATAAAGGACATAAAATTTATTCAGCTTTTACGATTGTGTTTTTAGGGAAATTCTTTTGCATGATTAACTCTAATAACCTGTATAGAAACTACGTTTAAACATTCCTCTTTTCATATACCGGTGTCATTGTAATTCACGAGAATTAATTGCGATTGGAATTTATTTATTATACGAGAATACATGAATATATATATATATATATATATATATATATATATATATATATATATATATATATATATATATATACGAGTATATATATATAGATAGATAGATATTTGTGGTGTATCATAATATGGGAATCTTCTTGTATCGTTGATTGTTGTATTTGTTCGAATTTATAGGTTCATCGAACTTATACTGTCTTTATATAATAATCCTCCTAATTTTTAATAATGCAAATTATAATCGTAGTAAAGGCGTAGTAGTAATCGATTGGGGAACCAATTACAAAAGCACTAAATGCAATACGATACAGGTGATGTACGAAGAACTGTAACAGAACATGAACGGGAGGAAAACTAATAAATTAAAATAAATTTAATTTAATTAATACGTAAAATATAAAATTATTTGTAATATAATTGAACGGACGGTTTCCTGTAGAGGAAGTGGCTTTTCATCGTACTTTTCCCTCGAGAAGTGGAAATAACTTTTAATCATTTTCGACTGCCATGTTTTTTTTTTTGAATTTTCATCAGTCGTATTAGGAATAATCATACATAAAGGATTTGATAGTTTAATTGATTAGTAGTAAAAACATCCTCCGCGAGATAGCACTAGTGTCACAATCAGTACCGTATGTTTTTGAAAATTGTAATTTTTTCGAAAAAACTTTTAGATTGATCGAAAAGTAATTTCAAAAATGTGATTTTAGTTCAAAATTTCACTATTTTCGGGAACTAAACTACAATTCTCCCAAAGTACAGATTGGGATCCGCCTAATCCATGAAATATGGTCAAAATCTGATTAACCTTTCCCGAGGTTATAGCGAATCAAAAATATTTAGAAATTTGGAAATCTACCTTTTTTTGTTTTGTAATTTTTTTTCAATTCATATTTTGCTTCCAGAACCACCGACTATATATTTACTACGTTCACTCTATTAAAAATTTTCTAAGCAATATTTAATCATAAAAAACAAAAAAATGAGTTAAAATCGCTAAACGTTTTATAAACATCGCGAAGCTTTTCCTGCTGTTAAGCCATTATCGAATGAACGTAAAATAAAATATAAATACATACATATATTATATACACAATATATATAATAAATACAACATTTAAAAATACAAATTTAAATATGGAATTTTTAAAAATTGACAAAATGAAAAATAGTATTTATAAAATAAATCTGATAGCGAATAAACGACGCGAACGATACGAAATTTATACATAAACACACGAATAGGGTAGAAAATAGAAATAAATAAGAATTTCCGTCTAATATAAAAACTGATTTTTATAATATACTTCAATTGTTCGTCAAAATTTATCGTTGAATTTAATAAAATGTTTATATTTTTCTCTAATTATTTCCAGTTTTTTAAACTTTTTTCATGTTTTTCTTTATGTAAAATTTTATAATTTTGGTTAAGAAACGTTTAGTGACTTTAACTCCTTTCTTGTTTATTTCTTTAAAAAATCGCTACACTCCGCACTTTTCAAACGAAATTAAATCGTTCCGATTTTCCGTTAGTACTAAACTCGTTAAACCACTCGTCTGTCAGTCTTATTTTAAACAAAATGAGTTTAAGCTCCGCGAGAAATTTCGCTTATATTAAGACGTACAGTTCTAAACTTACAGAAGTGTAGTGTTTATGTAAAAAATCACAAATTTAATAGTAAAAAAAAATAGAGATCGCCTCAAAATTTTCCAATTTTTTACCGATATTCGCTTAATAATTGTTTGACAACTGGAGAAAAAAATCAAATATCCTTGTACGTATATTATCCAATTGTAAAATGTTAATAAACGCGTGCAAACAACCTCTATATATATATATATATATATATAATAATTATATATATATATACATCACCCCCACATTGACATTACTCAATAACGTTTCTATAATGACGAAGAAAGTACTTCGTATAATTACCAACGATTCAGATAAGTATTCGCGGAATGGCGTACGCGTCATCGTAATTACGGCGTACTACTAAAATACAGGACTGATTTTCGCGAATTTACCGGCGGCTCAACTATATTTCCAAAGTCGTAAAAGAATAGCGAAAATTTCGTATTATTCCTGGATTTGTGACGGGAAATACACGCGTCAGTTAAATGGGTAAAAAGAGTTGAGTCCGTCTTATAACTGGAAATAATCCGGTTTGACAGGTCGTCAAGTCTGAAGCTGCGGACAGTCTTGCCGCAATGAACGTATAATGATAGTAATTGAAAATTATCAAAAATACATAACCGGCTGTCATCTGATTTAACATCGTTCATTATCTTAGGCGAAAAGAATTCGCTACTACTAGAGCATGTGCTCTTTCATATGTAAGTCGCAGGCCAAGTTCATTAGTCAAAAAGTATGCCGCGTCACAGCACACATACATATATTTATTATATATATATATTTATAATATACCGCAGCTATTGTGTCATAAGGAGCAACTGATCGTTTAAAATAGCAAAGTTGAATAATCAAAAACCTTCGTATTTACGTGGTCTTCTATTCGTATTTATCGCACCGGTGCCAACATACGGCGCATGCGTTCTGGGGTAAACATCGAAACACCCGTGAAGTCGGAAAGAAAGACGGATATATACCTTCAAACGTTGAAATATGAAAAAGAAAGAAATGCTTCTAACACATCGTACGATACAATACATTCTGGACGACGATTGTTGCGCTGTAGTGGTGGGCATAGTCGCTCGGCTGTCTGTTATTCGGTGTTTAACGGTACGTCGTGGTGCATTACTCGAAGTGTGGCGCGCGGCTTGGTAAGACGATAGTGGTATCGTTTTGGTTTTCTCTATACATTCCCGCGTTTTATATAATTTATATATTTTTTCTCTGGTGAACCGTAATTGTTTATTTTTTTTTATTATTTAGAAATTATTTATTTATTTATTTAGTAGAACGATCAATCGTTTTTTTTTTCTGTTTGATCTTACGAGAATAATTTTCGATATAAAATTTAACTATATTACAAATATATATATCATCATAATTGAAATTGCGTTTGCTTTATTTTCGTAATTAAATCGTGTCCAAATACCGAATTATTATAAAAATGACATCTTCCGAACCTCTAGTCATCAACGGAGAAGTTACAACTGTACCGGCGTCTTTTAAAGGTCAACAAAATCAACCGATAAAGGTTATCTATCATCAATCGTCGTCCGGTCAACAGACGACAATTCGTAATCCGACCATTGAAGGAGAAACTTTGACATCGATCGATGACATACTTTACGGTAAAAAGATCAACAGACGACATCGATCAAATTTAAATCAATATATCGCTGCTTTCACCGGTATTTACCATTTCATTTGCATAATATTTATATATATGTGTGTGTGTGTGTAAGAGTAAAATCGGGGACGTGTAGTTTTAAAAGTGACGCGTATTCTTCATACGATTTGCTCTTCCTATAAAACTTCGGAAAAATAAACCCCTTATTTCTGGCGCGCGCATGTTTCAGTCGAATTACAAAGGAAGTCCGTATTACTTAGAACGGGTTTAAAACAGATTTTTTTTCATATACGAATACCCTCGATAAGTTAGGTAATAATAATAATCAACGTCTAAAGTTAATATGAAGGAAAAAGTAAAACACTGCCATCCAATTTAAGGAGGAAATTCTGATGTAACTGAGGAATTAGCCTTAAAAGTAGATTAGCTGACATTTTTCTAGCCAAATGGGATTTTTGCCGGTAGTAGGCTGTTCTTCTTTTTTCATGAATCATACTTATTTTTCCTGTAGCCTAACATTTGTCTCGTTAATTTTCTAGATTTAGTAATACCTATATTAACTGTTAAGCTATAACGTACTTAACTTTATGAACCCCTTGTTATGTATATATCTTAATGAAATAAAGCTTCTTCTTCTAACTAACGGAATGTAACCTCTAATCTAATTTAACCAAACCAATTAATCAACAAGCGGTGCTTTTTTTTAAATATATGATTTTTTCTTTTATATTAGTATAATTTTTAAATAAAGCAATAATTACAATACAACTTCGACCTATCTCATGTTTGTAAACATACAACTAAAATTTTAAATGTAATTTATATTAAAAAAATTTTATGCATTTTTTTTTGTTTTTTATCAGGTTTCTATACATCGATTTATCTTAGCCCCCGTTCAATTCCGAGGTGTACAAACATTCTAGCAATGAGCCATTTTTAAATGTACATCATTGATTGTGTGTATTTACACGTTTCTGATTGCTTCTCGAAATGTGATTTTTCATATACAAATATATATACATTTATCACACATACAGATATATACATATAATATACAAAAGCATATATATTTATCTCTCTCTCTCATATACACACACATGGTAAATTCATAACTACAAAAATATATTTTCATTTATGCAGTATTATATGAATAACAGCGGATTATTTAGTTTTGCACATGATTACAATAAAAAAACACATTAATAATACAAGATTTTACGCAATCTATACATACATACATAAATACATACATACATACATCCATATATATATATATATATAAAATCATGTAGTCATCAGTCCTAAGACTGGTTTGCTAATTTCTTCCACAACTGACGGGTTTCCGTTTTCCTCTTCATATCCGTATATCCTGTATGTCCTTCTGAGGTACTCCCCACCCGGAGATGAACGGGTGAGTATTACTCCGGAATGTATTTTTACATCAGAAGAACACATCATATATATATATTAGATCCTGAGAAATTATAATGAGGTGGTATATATATATATATATATATATATATATATATATATATATTTTAATTTAATCTAAATAATGCATTTTCCTTACTGAATACTTTACTCGCGATACTCAAAACAGCTATATACTTCCCACAATCCGCTTTATCGCCTTTATTTTTATAGATTGACGCTATGGCTGTTTGTTTAAAATGTTTTTAGCGCTGATCTTAGAAAGATTCAGGGCCTGTCCACCGAACTGCTGCAGTTAATACAACTCGTTTTACGCGATATCGGATGTGTACAAGAGGAATTTGAAATGAATATAGGTGTAAAACAAGCATGCTGTCTTGCTCCAACGCCGTCCAAGTTTTACACGAGTACGATTCATCAAGAATTGTAAGAGCAGTATTTCGGAAGCTGGTGTAGATTTCAATGTTCGTTTGACGGGAGATTATACAATGTAATTAAATACAAGGCGAGTAACTGTTTCTTTTGATTCTGGTCGTTTTCAGTATGCCGACGATTGCGTAGTGTTTAACTACACAAAACGATGAGAGTCAAACTGAAATAACGCCCTGAATTTAAATTAAGCGGTACAGAAGCAAGACCGAAATTTCGGCTCGCGTAAGAAATGCAAACGCAGCTACAGGAAATTAACTCGCAGAATTTTCAATAACGAGAATTTAACAACGAATACCAACATTTCTATAAATCTATGTTGATTCTGATCATGTTGTATGAGCCCCAAGCGTGACCAATAATAAGAAAAAAAAAAAACAGACTCGAATCTTGTCACTTTCCTTCGAAAAATCTTCCGCCTATCTTGGAAAAAGATTCAGAGTCCAAAAGTACAACGCTATGCAACTTGGCAACATAACTTTTAATTGAAAAACAATGTCAATTAGGGCATATGATCTGTATGGATGGCGAACGTATCCCAAATAATTGTTTTACGAGAGTTTTAAGGATTTGGGAAAGATCATTTTCCCGACGAAAGTTGGGATATAAAAATGTCATTCTGGATGATTTTAAGGAATAAACTAAACCGATGGTAAAACTACGTTAAATCGGAACAAATGAAAATCCCTTGTAAATCAACTAATAGAATATATTCGGAAGATAAATAAAAGGCTAGCAACAGGTCGCGATAATACCCAGTAACAAGAATTCAAATACCTCAACCTATACAGGCTTGTTTGGCACACCAGATATAAACAAAAAAGGTCGTTAATCGATTCTTTCAGAATTTTTCATGGTGAAAATACATCTACTAGCCAATTCAGCAATTCTGTCCTTCCAATTGCTCGATAAATTAGTAGCAGCTGCTGAGAAGATAATGTTGCCAACCACATAAAACGAAATCGCATTGACTCGACAGTGTCAGGGGATTCTATATCAATGTTCGGCTTGATGTGAAAGCGACGTCACCTATCTGATCGACAGAGATTTTACTTAATAGTTTATTTAGACTGGATTTTCGATTTTGTCGCTGTTCCAATTGGCGTATATAGATTTTAAATATACCGTTTTTTAAACGACGTAGAAATGATAATTTAATCATGTAAAATAAAGTACGGTCGTTTAGTATATCCTCGTAAATAAAATGGCGATATCGGATCTGATTGCGTATATTAAACACAATGAAGAAGAAATAGGAAGTAACGTAACATTTTGTTACATCATTTTTTTAAACGAAAAATTTGATTATCATTTAGTACATAATCGTGACCGACAACTTTTAATTTATTTACTAAACACCCCGGATAAAAACTTATTTTAAAAATCTTCGCAGATGATTACAATAATTTTCAAATTTATAAATTCGACTAGTCAAGCGATTACAACATATTTCACGGAGAAACTAATTGGCGTAAGCACGATTACCACGGATATTTATAAGTGTCGATTTTCGTATCGATTACATGTAGGTCGTTAAAGTTCAGATCCAGCTGTTCAAATATGAAAATCGAAGTTGTATTCATTAATATTATATATATATATGTGTGTGTGTGTGTGCGAATAGCTTTATTTTCGATTTATTAATGAACGAATTATTGATTATAGAAGTGCCTCCATTTATCATTAAAAGCTAAAGGTCGGACGGAAGAACTTTTAATAATAATAATAATAATAATAATAATGTGTCTCTATTTATAAATTAACCTTCTACGAGTCACTATCTTGGAAAACACGTATATCCGCTTATCGACTTTTATGTACCACATTACTACTACTACTACTACTACTACTACTACTACTACTACTATGAAAGAGAGTAAATTTAATTTTTTAAAACATGTAGAATACATTAGTAAACAAGAGGGGCCGTTTCAGTTTATAATTTTAATAAAGTTTATAACGTTAACGATAATTACACACCAATAAACAAGTATTAGTACTGTTTGAAAGTTTAATTATATCGCAGTTTTCTTTAATATACATGTGTCCTTTTTATTGTGGTTCGTATTTCAAAGGCTGTAATCACCAGAGTAAAATTTATGAAATCTTTTAATAATATTAAAAACGGAATTTAAAGAATTTTCTCGGTGTTATACAAAAACAATGATTTGCAGAATAAAATGCGGTATTTTATAATTAATCTTAAAGTAATTGTTAAATTTTTTAAACCAGGGTCTTGTAAACTATCGATAGTCTTATTATCTGTTTAATTTAAGTTTTTATTTTCTTCAAAGATTAATTAATGCTAACTCTGACTTACTTTTTTTTAGTCGTTTTATTTTTAAACGGTTTAAATTTGTCTTTTAAAGTTTTTTTTTTTAATATACATTTCATTAATATTTTTCGACATTTGATCGGGGAATTTCACGTTTAAATTGTTTGTAGAGACTATTACTACTGTATTCGTTTGTATATTATTTTAGTCCTGCTGCTGAATAAAAAATAATAAAACATGATTTTATTATTAGAAACAATTATAGTTCCGGCGGTAGGTAACAATCATTTCGTGACTTGTTCATACGACTAATAATAATAATAATAATAATAATAATAATAATAATAATAATAATAATAATTACGTTCTCACGGTAATGTTCAAATCGTACAGCGAAATCTGTCACTATTCATAACGATCGATGATAATATAATTTAACGAATTAAGGACGGACGTTTTATTAACGTTTAAAACAGTCCCATTCGCCTGGTGGATGATTCGTTCATGCCCATCAGTTAACAAAAATTGGTTAGATACAATTTTCGAATATACGCTTCTACCTCTATAGATGTACTTCAACGTCTCCTATCCGTTGTCCTAATCACTTTTCTTCTTCCTAGATTTTTGGCATCCTATTTCTTATTATCTATAGGCTAACCAAGCTGATATATATGTATGTTTTTTAATGGAAAAAATATAGATTTTTTAAATAGAACATTCGGCGAAAATGATAATAATACCGCGTTTTTAGAAGAAGACTCAAAAACCACGTCAATCCGTTGGCAGTTAATCTCTCGCAGAATAGCGTGCGATTCAGACGATTGAAGCGACTTAGCCAGGATTCAACTAGAATTCCGTCCGTAAATAATAATTTTTAAAATTTAATATATTACAGTAAACAACAATATATAAACATGGAATGGCTGCCATTGGGAGGCGTTCCATCATAACCTATATATGTATAGCAATGCTACTTAATGTTCAAGCAAAAAAAAATATGATTATAAAAAGCCAATCAATTTCCGACTATAAACCCGACAATTTTCATTTTTCAAATTGTCGATAAATGATTTAATGTCTGTTTAGTTTTTCGATTTTCCGATATGCTTCGGCGTTTATTAAATAATTTTTATTCGTAAGCTTTATTCGGAAAAAAGTTCTTTCCCGATTGTTAATAGGTCGTTCGCGCATTATAAATTTAGACATATGAAAAATCAACGAGAAGGACTGGAAAATTTAAAATAATATCTAAATAATTTTTAATTTGTTATATAAATATTTGAAGGATTGAAACGCTCTGCGTTAATCAAATGTCCCTAATTTTAAAATAGCAAAAATTTTGTCAGCATTAAAAGTCCATATGCCCTACGGACAACGCTGTGACTGAAAAAGGTTTAAAAATGTTTCTTGTCAAAAAGTATATTCGTAATAGTGTTTCTTTAATGATATATCTTTAAAATAAAATAAAAATACTGTTTTTGTAAAATTATATTTTATAAACACAAACTCGACTAGTTCCGCTGACTATAGTATACAGCATTATAATATAATAGCATATACATCCTAGGAAACTATCTGAAATGCCGTAGCCGGTGGAAGTATATAAAATATAATTTGCGATAACGTGCGAAGAAAGTAATTTTATTAAGGAAGCGTTACTAGGAGTAAACTTTTTGACGTTAAAAAAAAAAAAATTATCGATCCGGAATGAATCGTAAAAGAAACTAAATAAAGGTTAATAGTACAAAATGCTTAATAATCGTGAAGGCACATAAAAAACCCTATCCCAGGCAGTTTCCTCTAGGATTACGTGCTGTAATGCTGAAGCCAAGCTAATCGTCTGTGTTTATAAAATGTGATTTGTAATACTGTATAAAACAAAGAGTATTTTTTATTTAAGGCTATTTAAAAAATATATGATACCGCAAAATATATTTTATAAACTCAGTGGTCGGTCTAAATTTTCTGGCTACAGCATCCTAGACAATTTCCCATGTAAGCGTCGAAACTGACTGCATTTCAAAAATATATTTTGTGATAGTATATATATATATATATATATATATATATATATATATATATATATATATATATATATATATTTAAATCGCCTTGGTAAAGTTTTTGATGAAAAAATCAGTTCCCCGTTATTTTATTTATTTTGATACATCCAGTGGTCTTCGAATACTACAAATCTCGTCCTATATAAAATTTTCTTCTTCCATTAGATTCAGAGAAACCTTAAAAATTAGACGAATTGCGGTTGGATCATTTTGCAACCGTTATTGTTTTAGTATTTTAATTTTTATTTAGTTGCGATGGGGAAACTGTAATTTAATATTATTCTTTCTGGTAGCATTATAATTATAATTATAATCATTATTGTTACTAGTACTATTATTATTATTATTATTATTATTATTGCTATTACATTTAATATTAAACACAAATAATAGATAATTCCTAATTTAGAAGTATCTTTTCATCTAGTTGAAGGAAGCCATCGAAAATATTTTTCCAAATTGCCATTTCGTCATTTATTTATTTTATTTATATAAACATTTTTTCTTGTTTTCTTTGATCGTTTATGTCATTTAATTAAAAACTTAATAAATTGTTCTCATAATTAATATTATTTATTTTACGCCTTTATTATTATTATTTTTTTTTTTTACTTTGATAAATATAAAAGCGGAATTTGATACGGGTAATATGAGGAAGTTATCACATTTTATATATATATATATATATATATATATATATATATATATATATATATATATATATATATATATATAATGTGTTCACTATGATACAAGTAATTTTAGAAACAATAGCGGAATTAATCTAGTTTATTGGTCCCTTTGTGTGATATTCGATTAGTTGCCTGGAACTGTAATTCCTTATTTTACAAATGTAACGAGTTGTACCAGTTTGCCTGCATAAACAAATTAGACATTATTGCTCTATGTGAAACAAGGTTGGACAGTACGTGTAAGCTACATTTTCCAGGATATATTATTTATAGGAACGATTCGTGTCGTAAAAGTGGCGGAGTTGCATTGCTCGTTAGTAAAAGGTTAAAATTCGAATTAATGTCGGTTCCTAAATTAAAATGTATACAAGCAATAGGTATTAACTTATATGTAAGTAGTGTTAATAATCAGAGTAGCGGTTGTAATGTTGCCAGTAGTACTATTGTTTCCCCTAAAAGTACAAAGTATTTCGCGAATGATATCTATTCCCTGATGAAAGTTAACAGTCGTGTAATTCTAATAGGCGATTTCAATGCTAGAAATAAGATGTGGAATTGTTTTAGTAATAATGTAGCCGGTAATGTTTTATATCAAATGTCTACAAGAACTAACTATCGTATCCTTGCTCCGAGGGAACCTACTTATTTTCCCTCAGGGTCAGCCTTTAGAAATAGTGTCATTGATTTTGCTGTTGTAAAAAATGTGTCTATGTCACAGCCGGTTTCAATTAGTCAACTTTCATCCGATCATAATCCGATATTTACTGTCATTTTAGGATATAAAAAACAGGTAAATAAGAAATTAATTTTCGATTATCAAAATGAAAATTGGGTAGAATTCAGAAAATTCATATCACAAAATATTAATTTAAACGAGTCGATAACGAGTTCTCTAGACATTGAAAGACATTTGTCTGCATACACAAATTTGATTAGTGTTTCCGCCGAACGTTTTATACCCAAAAAACCTGTCTATAACTGTCCACACAATGTTATTCATTCTTATGTTGTAGGTATTATTAAACTTAAAAATCGAGTTCGAAGATTATACGTGAAAAATAGATACTTAAACCCATCGCCAGTTATTAAAAGAATGTTAACTTTTCTTAATAAACTAGTACGTTACCTGTTAAACAAAAATAAAAATAATAAATTTAATTCACTTCTCTCAACGCTTTCACCAGAAGACAACAGTTTGTGGAAAATCTGCAAACAATATACAAGGCAATATACATTTCTCCCACCTCTTCATGACTCACACTTAAATAGTTATGTGTATAGTAATGTAGGGAAAGCTGAACTTCTTGCTTCTGAATACTGCAAAGCTCACACACGTAAAAGCAATATGTCTTCCAGTTATCAGGTAAACAAAGTTCAAATGGCTGTCAAAAAATATCTGAAAGAAAATAAAAATACTCGTATTGTCGATTATGTCAGTCCTAAGGAAGTCTCTGCCGCTATAAAAGCCATCAAATCTAAAAATTCTGTTGGCATTGACAATATCTCCACACTATCGTCATAAAAAATCTTCCACTGAAAGCAGTAGTCAAATTTTTGAATTTATTAAACGCAATGTTTAAATGTGGGCATTATTCTTCCAAATGGAAAGTAGCAAAAATTGTCACTCTCCCTAAACCTGGTAAAGATGCTTCCATAACTAGCAACATTCGCCCTATAAGCTTATTAAGTAATTTGAGCAAAATCGCAGTAAAAATTATTTTGTCTAGATTACATCATCACTCTGAACAATACAAACTTATTACCTGACATTCAGTTTGGGTTTCGCCCAAGATATTCTACTACGCAACAAATATCTAGAATAATAGAATTTGTCAGCCATAATTTTAATTGTAATACACATACTGGTTTAGTTTTGCTCGATGTTGCTAAAGCATTCGACACAACTTGGTGTAAAGGTATCACGTATAAAATGATACAGTGTAAATTTCCTACTTATTTGATATTTTTAATTCATAGTTATTTAAGCGATAGAACATTTTATGTAATGGTAGATGATTCGAAATCGACTATGAAAACTTGTGCCGCAGGTGTTCCACAAGGTAGTATTTTAGGTCCGTTTTTATTCACATTGTTTCTCTATGATTTCCCAAAATTGACAAATATGCAAGTTGCTTTATACGCTGATGATACAGCAATATTTTGCAGCTCTTACAAACCAACTGCTATTAAAAATCAATTAGAAAACGGTGTACGTCGCGTTTTAAAGTATTATCGCAAATGGCAAATCGAAATAAACGCATTAAAAACTGAGGCCATCTTTTTCACTCGTCGTCGACCAATTTTGCCATCTGAACTTCTAGTAGATGATAAAGTTATAAATTGGTCGGATAGTATACGTTATTTGGGAGTTTTATTAGATAAACGATTAACCTTCTCGGCGCATGTAAATTACGCAGCTCTAAAAACAAATAAAGCAGTAAGTACAGTGTATGCGTTATTTAATCGTAAATCGTACCTTAACGTTAATAATAAGCTCATCATTTATAAAGCGCTTATTCGTCCTGTGATGACTTATGCTTGTCCCGTCTGGTCTTCTATCTCGAAGGCGAGCTTTAATAAATTGCAATTAGTACAAAATAGGTGTTTAAGATTGGTATTAAGTGCCCCAAGGTATGCCAGAATAGTGGACATGCATGAGATATTAAATATACCCTTTATTCGGCATTATATTCTTACTATAACTCGTAAGTTCTGCGATAATTGTGTATTGCATGAAAATCAGTACATCTCAATGATCGGAAATTACGATTCCAGGCAGCTACAGTTTATGTATACAAAGTATAAGCATAGACGCCTTAAAAATAATTTACTGTAAATGATAAATATTTAATGTATCTGTGTATATGTGTATATACATGTGTGTGTGTATGTATGTATGTATATATATATATAGGTAAGTATATGTGTATTATATTATATACCTTTATAATTGTTATTATATCGAATAATATTCCTTTTTGTATGCTTAATGTGATACAAAGCGTTTTATGGAGTGGGTTTTTTTTTCAAATTTTTTCCCGCGTTTTATATATTTATATCTGTAATCTAGTAAATATACTATAAGATTTATTACATAAAGAATTTTGTTTATTTGCGGTAAGGATATTATAATTCCGGTACGCGTAATTCTTATTATTTTGTACTTTTGTACTTTTAATGAATTTATGTCAATAAATAAATTTCTTCTTCAAAAAATAGTATTAATAATAATATTGGAAAATTCCTTTCGAAACTGTTGCTAGAACGATCGACTGTTAACTCGACGGTCGAGATCTCTACTCTAGCTCGCGACATAAACCGATGACGTGTATATAAGTATTGGGCGATTTCGTTATTTTTCAGTACTGAATATTGAATGATTACTCGATAAAAGTATCCATTATTTCGTATTCGTTACTTTGATTGCTTCAATTACATTTGTTCTTTCGAGTAATAGATGAGTATAAGGGTGCGGAGCTGATTCCCTTTAAATATTTATGTAAATTTGGCAGCAACAGTAGCGGTAGTAAATATCCGACTGTGTAAATATAGACGATGTACTGTGTTATTCAATTTTACCGTACAGATTATCATCCAGGTATAGTAACGACATACTGGAAACAGAGTACGTGAACAAAAACCGAAAAACAAAAAACCGAAATACCGAAAAGTATCGAATTCGCTAGAAAGCGGTTATTTCGATAATTCGTTCTACTACGTGCGTATGTGAGAAAATCTCCGGAGTATGAAATTAAAGTGCATTATATTAAAACTCGTATTTCCCAGTACGCGTTTCCGAACATCGACATTGCCTGTTCTAATTCATTCTCGATGTTAAAGCTAAAAAACTTTTTTTTTTTTCTCCTAGAGACACCAAACAAAAAGCCAGTCGAACGTTTATATGTCAAAGCTTTCATTCGACTGTTTTAAAAAATGACGACTCGCTCTTTTATTTATTGTATATTTTTTTTTTAACTGGTCTTAAAACTGTTCTTTAAATATTCATATACGTAACATGGAAACAAAGAGCCGCTTGTGTAAAATCGTACATACGGAGTATTCACAAACATGAACGATTAACAAACAAATATACGAGACACAGAGTAAAAAAATACTTGGAAATGTGATGCCGGCGGAGGATGCAAAAAATCAGTTGTACGGAGAAGAGAACGTCCTACTAGAAAAAGCACGCGATATACGTTAACAGAAGAAGAAATATTAGTAAGATACGACATCTATGGTCATAATGAGACGCTAGTGCAAATAATCGAAGACGAAATTAGATGGCAAGCGATACAGCGACAGACCCCGGGAAAACGTGCATTGAGCGAATAATAAAAGATACAGGAGTAACTATGCAGATTTAAATACAAATAAAATGTTACCCACCAACGTACAGATTAAGAACAAGAAGGTGATACGTACTATGTGTACGCCGCTGTGGCATAACTTGTTCGATTGTTGTCAGCCTCACGGTGCTCGATTTCATCATCTTAACAGTGTCATCCCGATCCCTATAATATTATATACGCGCGAGCCTCTTGAATACTAGTCAATTTTGTACGCAAGAAAAAATACATTAGACTAGTCACGATGTTCGGCAAAACGAACAATAAGACGACGCTGATTAAATGTAACCATTATGATAGGTAAAGTATTAATCCCAACGAGACGATGCTGTTAGAAAAACGTTCATTTTTATTTATTAAAAAGACGCAAATACTCGGAGAGAACGAAGAACAGTGTCGCTGGACGAAGATTAAAAGAAGATACAATCGGATAAAACGTATAATAACAAATCCGTAAAAGATATTTCACGAAGATAATCGCAAATGTCCAACAACTCCGGTTTGTCTGGTCGATAATAGAACGTGCAAGAAACGAACAATTACCAGGGTTAAACAGAGAAAAGTCCAATTGCTTAATAAAAAGTTGAAGTAAGTCACATTTGACTTTCATCCCTATTCATTCCGTTATCTGGTTACAGATGTCGCGTCCAATCATGTGGTGGTCAGTTTCTTTCCATTTATTCCTACCCTGTGTGACTTCTATTAGCTATATAATCCAAAAGACTAGTCGGTGGGTGACTTCTGCTTCTTTTTTTTACGGTATTAATATTTTCATTATCATCTCCACAATCCATCTCGTCGTACGATATGTCGAAAAAAAACTGAAGTGTTTTTATTATCGCGACCTCTTTTTGTTTTATACCGAGTTGTTTCAGTATTGACGCTTTAGTCCGGAGTTCTTTCCGCGAAGTTTTAAACATACGCCTGTACGGCTTTGAAAACAAAAAATCGAAAAATAAAATTTCTAACAGTACGGAGAATTCATTTCGGATATGTGCAAGACATTTATCTCGTTTCATATCTAGTTTTCTAGTCGTAACGAATAAATTCGAAATTATTTTTAAAAATCGCCGATTTATAATAATCGGTTCGTATTCTCGGATAGATTTTATTAGAAACTCGAGTCCCGTGGTAAATTCTGAATGATATGTTTTTCGTATTATTATTGTAAACGATGAAAATTTGGAAGTAAGAAAAACTTTTACGTCCCGGTAAACCTTGACCGACATTTGTAGGATTCAGGCCAGTCGTTGCCAAATGTTAAAATATTCTGCTGGTTTTTTCCTTCTCATTTTTTCTTTTAAAGTAAATTTCTCCGTGTACGTACATCAATCTCGTGTGTATGATAAAGCATCGTTAATGTTGCTTTTGAAAAATGTTTTTTTTTTTTTAAATATTGATTAGAGCGTTTACAAAAACCTGACGAAATATTACTAGATAAAGTAATAAAAACGATCTTGAATATTCGAACACTTTATTATATATTTCATGCAGTTAATCCGGTTGTTATCATTTCTATTCTTCTTCGTTCCACCGACGGTCAATTTTACATTGCATTACAAACAAGACTATTCCTCCTTCCCGGATCTTGTGTCCTGCACACTGCTCGGTACATCATCTATCAGAGTCATTTTGACTCCACTTTTCAGGAAAATTTTCGAAATGTAACACATGTTCCTTTTTCAAAACGAAAAAGAAACATCCAATTTAGGAAAATACATTTAAAAATTTAATACAAAGATGAATTAAGGATAAAATGAAGTCCTCTCATCTAGAGTAATAAAAATAAAGTTAATAAAATTTAAGTTCGTACATTATCTTATTATTTTTATCGTTCGGTATTAAAAAAGATTTGTTAGGCTGTAAAGTGGAAAATTTTTCTTATTTATAAAAAATGTAAAAATAAAAACCTAATTTAAAACCTCTATATTTTTTCACGCTGTCTGTTTGATATATATATATATATACGTAGTAAAATTATCGACCATGGGTCATGCCGAGTTAAACGATAGTAATTAATTCGCGCAGAATCCACCGTCACTCTATTAACCTATTTGAACCCGCAATGTTGAATTTAACTTTCCTCTTTCGCAAACGCGTACAACCTACTCCTATCGTGCCGATTATATAATAACTTAATCCTTTCAATCACGATGTCCACTATACGATTAATGTTAATAAAATTTCTCATTTTCCGATCGACGCAAAATGTCTCGATTTTAAAATATTTATTTGACTATATTAAAAATTATCTACAGTTCACCTAAGAGAAGCGGTATTGCATAATATAAACACCTGTATAAACTGTATAATTTTACGGTTAAAGTTTTATAATATATAACTGAATAAAAGTGTTTCCTCTATATGTAAGTTCTGTATTTTATCTATGCATAATAATATATGGTCAACGTAGTCTCAATTCTAAACATATTATGTGTCATATGTTAAAAATTATCCGAAGCCATCTAATAAAAAGCGGTTACGCAACATATTTATTCTGATTTTATCTTCCGGAGTTGTATCGCGTAGAATATAACCTTCATGTTGTAGAAAATATACAATTCGTAGCATTACCTAGTAGTTTGCAGTCCACAGTCTGTCGCTCGAATTGTTTTAGTTAATTGTGTCGTGCGTTACTCTCATGACCATCTACTCCAACGTGCCCGAACCCCTGCTTTTGCCCCTTTTGTCTACTAAACCCTTCCTTATTCGTCATATTTTTACGTTTCTGTTTTCAGACGTCGCGTGACGAATCGTGCAGTTTTTTCATTAAATTCCGTCAATTATCTCTATCCCGTGCAGTTTAGCTGCCACATTCACAGTCCCTGCATTGGATGTAATCCACAAAACGTGTCGGCGATCGACCCTTGCTCCTTTCTCCTGCTATTACTCCTTGTATTATTATCTTTTACAATCCATCATATATTACCAAAAAGAAGTTAAGACATCTTCTTTTTATTGCTGGAACCAATCTACCTTTTTTCCTCTATTCCCAGTTGTATCAGCTGCATTAGTCTGACGTTCCATCCATGAGATCCTGAGCATGTCTATAGTAGCACATTTCAAAGCCTCGTAGTTTTCGGCGTAATGTTCTGTTTAATGTCCGCGACTGTGAGCCATAACACACTATCGAGAATACCGGTGATTCGATTAATCGTTTTTTCGTTGTTATATAAAATGATCTTTCCATATTCTTGTTTATCTTGCTACAGCGCTTTTGGCCATTCCGATTCGCCTTGATTTCACTTTCATAATTTCCGTTATTCGTGGTGTAATATTATTCTTCCGTCTTTTTTTTTTTTTCTATATCAGGTACCATCGTAAATGTCGCAGGCAATTAGCTCGCCTTGTCGATAGTAACTATGATGCACTTATGATTTAGTATCAAATTAGCTTTCTTGCTGAAATATTCTATTTTCTCTTCAGAAATATTGCCAGTTCTAGCTCGTTTGCCGCCAAAATCACTGTATCATCCGCATATCGTAAATTAGATATTTTCCTTCCTCCGACGGTTATTCCGCCGTTTCAGTCTTCAGGTGCTCGTCAAACAGCAAAAGGAATACGACAAAGGTGTGTATTATCGCCTATACTATATAACATAAACAGCGAATGGATTATGCGACGACAGTTATATTTTACTACTCTACCCTAAATTCCATCCTTAACGACTCACATATCGGTCCGCATATCCTGTCTTGTTTCCTCTACAATAGTCCTACAGCTATATTCCCTCAATTATACAATTTCTTTCCTCCTTCAATCTCATTCACTACATCTAACATAACTAAGTCATCAATAATAGCCTCGGCAGTTACACACGGCGCTATAAAAAATAAGTAAATAAATAAATTACACTTCGCTGCTACTAATCTATATTCCGATGTGTTTTTTTTATTGGGGTCAGCATTTATAATACGATCCAAACGCTTATCTCGATTTGGATATTTTTAGGAAAGCTTATGTTTACCATTACGAACTATCAACTACTGCTCACTGCTCCTTATTGCCAACTTGTTAGGGTGTATCTAATTCGAACCCGTTTACTTCCATGGTATAGCACCCATAGACGTTCTAATATATAATCGTTGCAATTGGTTCAACGAATACCGTCGACCTTATAAACTATCAACAGCTACTCCTCTTTTTCGCTTATATTCCTTTTTTCCGAATATATTATCTGGTCCGAGATGTCATATCTTACAGTCTGCATCGTAAATGAGCAGGCTAGTAGGTACTACTTTGAATCTTGTACTGTACCACATTCGCATCTGTAATTTTCCATATTTTCACGTTTTTTAATCGGTACCATTTATTATCGGGAGCAGGTAGTTCATTTTGTTGTTCTCGTAGCTGCAATCGATTTTCTTTCAGAATTCCTTTCCATAATTGCATCCTAGTAATTTCAGATATTTGTGTCGAAGTATTTACTAAAAATTTTCCTAGACTTGAGCCGACTCATCTTTCGCATACGATAGATTACTCTTGTTTAGTTTTTATTTTTTTTCATATTCCAGCCTTATGTCCGGTGGTTCTATGCCGCGTAATATTTCTATTTTATCGATCTGTGTCGACTTCGATCGTTCCTCACTTCGCTATAAGAAAACAAGTTGATAAAACGCATACGTAAACGACCCTAAGCTTATTCTCGCGGTATTTATTAGAAAAAGAAAAAAATCCAACGCAGCGTTATTTCGTAACACAACTTATTACCTTTGCATTTTGTTATTTCCAATTTAGAATAATAATTAGCAATTCGTCCTCCATAGTAGTCATTGTAATGTGAAAAATTATGCAAATTCGTCAATTATTCTTTTTATTATTATCATATTTTAATCGTGGTATTTAATTAAATCTAAATATTTCCTTTAATTCTAACGCGAAACCAAGCTTACAAGCTTAATTATTTATACGTAATTATGACGAAAAATTATTTATAAAATGTTGTACAATTATAATTTAATGTTCGCGCCTTTTACATTTGAATAGGCTTAATTTTCGTTTTCATCTACAACGGCATTGCCCGATCGATCGTGCGGAGGAATTTACGAGAATATTAATTTTTTAATTACTTCCGATATTTCGGATAATTTTAAAAATGCCGATTCTAAATATAATTATACTACACAGCGATTTAGAATTAGTTTTATCTCAGCTAAATCAGAATGGCTTACGTAAGACTAAATCGCACAAGCGCGTAGCTCAAATAATTGTTTTGTAAATATTTTATTTATCGAATAACGTTGCATATTTTTTTTTTGTTAACATAAACGTTAACCTTGTAAGTCTACACGTTCAATATTATTAACGAACCGTTATCTAAAATTACGCCAAGATATATCGATGCGCGTTTATCGTATTGTTAATAAAAACCATATGCTTTTATTATTATTAATATTATTTAAACTGTTTTCAACTCATCTTTGATTGCAATCATAGGAATTATTTTTATTTTCGTCACAACTTAACAATATTTGTTTAATTTCACCGGATATATTTAATATTAAAATTAGTATAACACTTCTATTATAAGTCGGCACACCGGTTTTTTAATTCGTATACCTGTGCATATTACGTATAGACTTATTATTATTGATGTTCTTATATGAGTTTTAGTAAGGTTATATTTATAATTTACAGTTCAAATATTCTTGTGTTATTACGGCTATAGACTAATTTGAACCTTAAAAAAAATATATAAACACAAAAGAATTAAACATTCACTTCTCTAGCACCAGATTGTCGAACTACTTAAGTCGTTATTAATAAGTCTCTATCCTCATGTAATCTATTGTAATTTCTCTCTTCTATCCTCTTATTTATTTGTTTAACCTTAATATAATTTGTATAATTTTACCCACATCCTTATTGTACTATTAAGATCAAACTATAATTAATTAATTTCTCTATTTTCGGCTACGCAGGGTTTTTAGTTGTATGTTTTTCCCTGTATAATTATTGTATAATTATAAAATAAATTTTAAGATTTCTTTGTACACTATTTCCCAAGACACGTAGTAAGAGCGTTAACGCTGCTCGGTATGCGCATTTTTTTATTTACTTATTATTTGCCGATGTATAAAACCATAAATATGCTTTATTGAATTGAATTGAATATATCTAATTTAGCTCGCGCTACAGGTGCACACGATGCGCATTTGCGACCATTATATATCTAAATGTTTACTTTTGTAAGTTTATTTTCCTGAAATATAATGATTGATTGATTGATTGATTATTATTATACGTATGTTTTAGACAGCCACGTGGTTTTTTAAATTAACTCGAATCGATTTATTAGACTGTGACCTTTTCCCCATCACCTATTAGCGTTTGACATTTCTTTAAAATGTGATCGTTTGTTTTTTCTCTTCGTCCCACGTGCGATTAAAATGTTAGTTATCTTAAATAAATAGTTGGAATTTTAATTTATTTCGATTTCTTAAAATATACATCTAAAACTGATAGCCTTTTTTCTTTTTTAATATTCTAATATTATATTTGTCAATTTTTATAAATCCGATATAGGCAAACACTGACTGGAATAATTGTTTCGATGTATTTATTATAAAATAAAATTTCGATTTCATCTTATCGCATCGAATGCCTGATTAAAAAACCGGGGCTATGTTTTTAAAATTTGTTACCCTTTGTTAGATGACTACACGAGTTGATTTGCGATTCGATATCAGCTTTTCTACTACGTGTTTTCAAATGAATAATTCATTCTTTGAAATACCATCAACATTATCGAGCTTCTTCGACCTTGCATTATTTATTTACATGGGAAACACTGCTCTACTTTAATCAAAGTCGTCGTTACCTCTCTCTATCGTTTTAAACTCGATAGATTATCCTGCGTTGTATAAAAATAAACGTTTAGGAATTGCGATGATTTATCGCACGCACTACGAGAAAATCTGTACACTCAATAATATTTCTTTATTTTTGCGTTTACGCAATTTAAACTTTTTTAACATTCAAAAATGTTTTTAGGCGCGCGTGCGAACATAATCACGAATAATTAATGCGATTTTAAACGAGTTTGGAATTCTTTTTATTATTATTATTATTATTATTACGTTGAGGGCTGAATAAAAAATTTACATTTAAATTAGGTACCATGTATTCGCTATCTTTCGTACCACCGAAGACAACCTACCCTTTATTCGTGCAGAGTAGCTTTCGCAATTTCCGGCATATATATATATATATATATATATATATATATATATATATATATTATATGTCGTCGGAAGGGACGTTGAGTCACGTGATGCCAAGTTTAAAGGGTTCGCGTCTTTTTGACCCGAATAAAGTCGGACTAGTTACGGCTTGCGACGCTCGGTCTAACTTAGCCTTGAATGCGCGCAATCTGCGCAACACGATATATTCGCTACTGGTACACTACCTACCTAACTAACGGAACTATCCGAGGCAAAAGCTTACTCGTATTTTAAAATTACACCCCACCACACCTCGGTAACAAAATATGGCCTTGGAACTTTCGCACCGGATTGGCCGACGTTTATCGATCGCCATCAGTTCGTATTATATATAATTCGGGGTCCCTATCCTTATAGTGATTTATTCTCTCCAGCGGTTTTATTATTCCGGTTAATATTCCAAACGTTAATACCGAAAAATCTACACTACACGTTATTAATTATCGTTATCGCCTGTTCCTCACTCTTCTTCATATCGGTCAGATGGAAACAATTTATTTTCTTACATTAGAATACGTTCGTTCTCGCATTGGGCGGCTCTCTGGTCGGTGTCTGATCAACATATTAGGAGCTGTCGAAGTACACATCACAGAAAGAAGCAGGAATCCATGGAGATTAATAATCCCACGAAAACCAACCAATCACGAACCGAAATATAAAAATGTATAAAAAGCCACCCGATCCGACTGGCACAACCAGGGGTGCATGTGTTAAATGGACTACTGGCTGTGGAGTAATGGAAAACCAGGTTATCCGTATAAAATATATGCGACTAGTCAAAAATCAAAGGCTGTAAAATTAGAAATATGCGCACGGAGTATACCAAGAACTTAATAAAATGAGTAAGTGTAAAAAGCGACAGAGAATATAGCCGTCACAGGATGATGCGAAACATATTGAAGAAATAGCGGACATTTTACATCTGAGGAAATATACTACTGGAATTCTGCACCTAAAATAAATTGTATATAGCTAACACGCGCTTTCAACACCATCCTCGTTGTCTGTATTGCCATCTCTACTTGTAAAATCCGGATGGATATCTTCAAAGAAGATGTTAAAACTTATCCTGGAATGAATTATGTTAATGATCATAATGCTTCCATAGTTTAAGTTTGCCTTAAATTAAAAAAAAAAAAAAAGCAAAATAACATATAAATTAAATATATGGTCTGTAGCGAATCATGATGATTACAAATAAAACCGAAAAAACGAATTTGTAAAAAGTAGTAGATATCTGATGAAACATGGATTATAATAGGAAAAAGATAGAAAGTAAAGAGAAATGGGCTAAACAATACCAATGAAGTCGATTTATTACGTCAATTAAATAAAGATATTAATAAAAGATTAGCTGAAGAAAAAATAATTACATATCATCTATCTATGATGAGATACAAAAACATGATTTAAAAAACGAACTCAAATATCTGTTTCAAAAAGTCAAAAGAATAACCGGAAACTTTAAACCCCGACACTTACCAATCATAGATGAAATGGTAAATTTACTGATTAACAAAAATACAGGTGGCCTAAATATTGCAAAAATCTTACGTCCACTGGTGTTTAGGACACAACTAATATGTCAGTATGGGAAACATTCAACAGAATGGACAGAATCTATCTATAAAAGAAGCGAGATTGATGCACAAACTATAGGACGATAGCTTTGATAAGTTACGCATATAAAGTAATGCTGTATGTAATTCAAAAACGGTTAGTATATCCTTTCACAGATACCACAGGAGCACCTGATTTTGTACTGTAGGAATCAAATGACAGATTATACGAATTTAATACACCAATAGTGTCTTGATTATTCGACACATCTTATAAAATTAATTAAAACTTTATATGTAAATAATAAAGCTTATATACGCCTGAAAGATACACTACTGTCAGAACATTTTCATGTTGGAAAATGTGTCAGACAGGGATATATCTTACCTCCGATTTTTTTCAATATCTACGAAGAATGGATATTAAGAAAATATACAGACGGATGGAAAGGTGGAATTACGATTATCTTTTGGTATGCAGATGACACAATACTCATACCAAATTCTGAAGCTGAAATGGCAGAGCTTTTAGGAAGAGTGGAAATGTTTAGCAAAGAGACTGGTCTAGTATTAAATAGATCAAAATGTTTATTGATAGTGGTAGATAGACAACAAACTCTACCGCGGCCATTCCAAATCATTAATGATATGGAAAATAAGAAAACGTGGTTTATCTGGTATGTTAATAATGAATAAATGTCGGTATGAGGAGGAAATTAAAATAAGAATTGCTATTTCAAGAAGTACATTACCAAAATTTACCAAAATTTGAAAATCGTGGAAGTGTTTCGTAAACGCGGTTCTTAAGGTATGCCCACAAAAAAATCGCGTAACTTTCAATTCTCCTTCTCGTTATAAGATACCATGATAACTGAAATAGAGCAAAAACTGTGTACACTAAACGTGGAGCACGCGGTTTGCGTTGTAGCAGTGTTACCAACCGCACTATTCAGAAAAGAAAACTGTTCGTCTTCTCTGGGTCACCCTATATCTACGTTGTGCAGTATCGAAGGTTGTTTTGCCTGGTTTATCAATAAAAACGATTGAAGTTGCTGTTATAAATTTGACCGTTCTTTGAATAATAATATTCTTTCAATTTCGAGAAAGAATTTGAAAGTTTAAGGAAATGTTTAAAGTGCATATATATATATATATATATATATATATATATATATATATATATATGAAAAGTGCCGGAAGTAAATTTAAATTTACGATGTAATTGTACCGACGCGTTCAACCAAATACCAAGTACTAATAACGCACCCCACAAATAGCTAATTAGAATGTCTAACAGATAAAAATAAATGGCGTGTCATTTTTATTTATTACTAAATACTCGACAATTTATTTATGGTCTGGTGTATTTAGTACATGTATATTGTGTGTGTGTGTAAGTAAATTTGATAACATTTTCACGTAGGAATGTTAGTAAATGAAACGCACTGAGCCATCGACACACGTGATTGCTAATCTTATTCCGTCTCGAAAAAAATAGTGCAATTTTACACTTACCCTAATGGTAGTAGTAGTATACAAGTGTTAGTAAATTCCATAGTCCTTATGACGAACCATATATATATATATATTATATATATATATATATATATATATATATATATGATAAGCATAATAAAGATTTTTTAATCTTTAATTGTAATTATAATTACTATTACTATTATTATGATGATTACTATCGTTTTTCATTTAAAAAAGATATCTCAATTTCTAAGAATACTCCCTTTCCCTAAAAACGTTATTACCTTATCAGTTGGTATTCCTGTACTTTGATAACTATAAATATTACTCAGTTTTTCATGGAATTAAGAATAAAATGGATTATGATCTTGAAAAAATTTAACCAATAGGCGAAGGAAACACGAAATGGAAAATTTTTATTTATTTATCGAAAAATAGTTTTTATTTTACAATATATAACGGTGTTTTAACTATAAACAGTATTAAATTAATTAAAATCGCCAAATTAAATATTTTAAGTTACTGCCAAATTTTTTGGGGGCTATTAAGCTATTTTTAAGTGGACGTAAGTGAAAGTAAAAAATCCTTATTTTCAACGAACACTCGGTTTAATTTTTAATTTTTCCCTTTTCGTTAAATTATTTTTTAATTTATCCATTTATTTATGTTAATAGTCGTCAACCGAGACTTATCCGATTTGCACGCTTCGGAACAGCCCACTTATCTTATTTTTTTTTTATATATGGAAAAAAAGTCAATGGGTGAACTGGGTTTTATTCTGCAAAGTTATTTCGCAGCCCAGTTGACAGCCATTGAAAGAAATACATAAATAGGTAAATTAATAAATGAATAAATTTCGAACGAGAAGGGAAAATAAAATGAGGTATTCATTGAAAATAAGGATATTTTTTATTGTTATTTTTTGTCCACTTGAAAATGGCTTAATAACCGAAAAGCTTAGCGGGTCTTTTAACGTATTTAGGAGTTTTTTATTTAATTTTCTTTCTATTTATTACGGATTACGTTTAAGCATAATTAATATTAACCGAAAGGTATATTAAAATTAGTAAACACCTACTTATACGTAGATGATATCGTATTTTTAAACAGATAATAAAATCGCAACACGGACCTAATAATATGATAAACACAAAGCTATGACGTTATTTTGCCATACGTAGATTATATCGGGTTTTTTTTTTAAACAGATAATAAAATCGCGACCTAATGATATGATAAACACAAAGCTACGACGTACAGCGTTCATCTGTTTTTTGGCGTACGAAATACATAACTTCTAAAAGTAGACGATTAATAATCTTGGTCGATAATGTAAAATTTTATAAAAATATTTATGAATAATCTTCGTCGTTATTACAATTAATTATCGCGAAAGAATTACAACGATTACTCCCGTTTGTAATTATTTCGCGCGTTAAATAAAGGAAAATGAAAAAATCGATTTCGGTGTGATTGTATTTTAAGTTTAATTTAACCAAATTCAGTCCTGTAGTATTAATCAATAATGATAATAATCATCGGTTGAACTTACCTACACAACAAGATGGATTCCATACATTAATTTCTTCGTTTAAATGAAACGTCTAAAAACAAACAAAATGAAAAATATAAAAATTCGACACAGCAAAATTTTGTATCTATCCTTCTGTATATATCTATAGAATAATAATAATAATAATATACGGCTAATCTATTTTGATAGGTATTTCTGTTTTTGAAATTGTTTCCAATATATATAACATATATATAATATATATATATATAATATATATATATATAATATATATATATATATATAATATATATATATAATATATATATTGGGCACAATTAATTAGGTCGGCGGTGAAAACATAAAATATTTTCGGGGTACAATGCTGATTTTTAAATGAACGAATAATTTCTAATATATTTGACATTAAGTGGACAATTTTGTTGACATTAAGAGTTAACGTACTGTTAAATAAGCAACATTGTGACCGACAAGGTTACTACATACCTACGTTAAAGTTATCCATTCAAACCGTTAAACGTGCGTTTATATAAATAAATAAACGTTTCATGTCAACCAAATGCCTTTTTTTATAATCGAAACAAAAATCAGACGACTAAAGCACTTTTCAAAGTAAGAAATTCTTGTTATCGATAGAATTCAAATTTGGCTTGTACAAGTAGAAAGCGCAGTAGTAATGACGCTTCCTCGGCAAGCCCTACGATAAGGTTTGTCATCGCTTTGCCCAGTACAAAATAAGACGGTGCTGTTTAACTGAGTAATTTAATTGGATGTTTAAAAAAGAATCAGGCGACTAAAGGATTTTTTATTATAAGAAATTCTCGTCCTCGATCGGATTCGAACACCTACTGCTGAGTTATTTGAGGTTTAAACAGAAGTAAAGAAAAAAATTCGAAAGTCGGGTCAGTTGTTTATTTAGGACGTTAGTCGAAGATAAATACAATCAAAATACCTATTTTAACAAGAATAATAATAAAAGGTTAACGACAGCCCGCGAATAAAGTGACCCAGTAGCAGATTGAGCAAGATAAACACAGGACGACGCAAATAAAAACTCCTTACAATCGTTAAGCGATTATGGAATAAAGCAGAAGATTAAAGATCAGCAACAGGGTCGGATAATAAAAGAATAAACCGCTTACAAAAAAAAAAAGTAGAAATGCAAATAATAATAATAATAATAATAAATAGAAAAAAATAAAGTAAATTAGACGCAAGTGAAGGTGACATTGGTGTGACGTTTGCTTTACTGTTCAAATAAGAAAGACGGTATGCTGGTACAAAAAAAAAGCTATGTATTACTATATGTAGGTATGAAGTAGAACTAAAATGATTAATGATCATAGACGTGTACAGAGACCAATACACATATTCTCGTGGGTATATTATATATATATATATATATATATATATATATATATATATATATATATATATATATATGCACATTAGCATGCAACTTTACAATATTTTACATCATAGACACATGTATATAGTCATGTATAAGTATAGGCATGCAATTTCTATCGATGTGTTTGCATATAATATATTCGCGAGGATGTTTGTTCGGGCTACACTTTTATTATAATTATGAACTGACACATACACACTATAACCTATCTATCTATCTATATATAATCTTAGATATATAGATCAGTTTATATTCGATTTTTATATACTATGTAGCGTTTTTAATGGACTTATTATATGTATACGTGTATGGAGACGTATATCTGACTTGTAGACGTTGATATTTAATAAACAACTTAGGATCCGAGTTAGGAGCACATTGATTGGCGGCGTTTTTATTTCCGAGAATTGCATAGCAACCAACCGTGGAACAATTTAAGTAAACATATAGACGAATGATTTTCGCTATGTAGTCACGAACCACTTGCGATCTTCGATAAGCATTATGTTAAATATTCGTGACATCGAAAGGGATACGAAATAACGTTAGCAATAAATAAGATGTAAATAAAATAATCAATAATGATAATAATCATTGTTTGAGCTTACCTACAGAACAAAGAGGGGTCCATACGTTAAACATTTTTTCGTCTAAAAGAAAGAGCTAAAGAATATAAAAATTCGGCAGAGCAAAATTTATATCTATCTTTCATAATAATAATAATAATAACAATAATAATTCAAATTCAAATTCAAATTCAAATTTACTTCAAGTTTCTGTTTGATTCAAAGCAATTCAGATACATAAAATTAAACGTCTATGTAATGCGCGAATGGCAAAATACAGTCTTTTGTTCACTCACGTTACAAACACAAATACGTACATATAATATATATACACACTTGCAAACCTCATCTATGGGTAAAACAATAACTATATATACAATGAACACATAAATAAAACAAAACTAGTGCATTATTAAACAAAAACATGTTAAAAATACGAATAATATTATATAACGACAGTGCAAGTTCGATGAATTCTATAAATTAAAAAAAAAAAAAACTAATACAACGACATTCGATACAAGAACATTCATATCTGCAGATTCAATATGGTATTGAGCAACATCACAACCCCAATCGAACATCCCATATGAGAGTATGGTTAGATAGTATAGACGTCTTATGTGAACTAAAAAGAACTTCCTGAAATAATAAAACAGATAATTCAACTTTAACAAGTTAAACTGTACTCTCGCATATGTAATCTTGCTAACCATACCTAGTTTAGTACTATTTCCTAAACATAATTCATCTTGATTTGTATAGACTGCATACTGTTTTTTCAGCCACTAAGTGATTATACTCGAGAAAAAATATGATTTACTTCTTATCGGCCTAAGGTCTAATGTAAACTTTGGAAACGCGAGAATCAACTACCAGCGTAGTCGAGCATATTGCATTAATCCTTTACGTAAATTAAAAATAGGAATGAGCCAAACAACATTAACAACGATGATAATAATAATAGTATCGACATTCACGACCTAGTATGCTGCATAGCGGAAGAATAGGAAAGAAAATTAGTCGCGAGTGCGAAGATGTGAGATGAGTACAATAGGACCTTGACAAAAACGTCCACATATAGGGCAGCTAAAAGGTGCGGCTATTTTTGAGGCTTTTAATCGCGTTTGCTTCTTTCGATTTTCGATTTCGTCTCGAATGTTTTTATTATGCAGATAGTCCTCTCCGCTGCAGTCTGTTCTTTGCCATTATTATTATTATTATTATGATTATTTATTATTATTATTAACTTTATTAGTTCTTTTATATCTCTTGCGTGGTTTTTCACGCGTGCGCTTGCCTTAATGTAATTCTCCATACAGTATTCTTCTCGGAAGTCTGCTGTATTCCATTCGTATACGTAATTGCGTCACTAATATGTATGTATATACGGAAGATACAAAATAATACTGTTGAATTTGCAAGTATCATGAAATTAAAAAATTTTCAATTAATTTTTATATTACTTTTATATATATATATATATATATATATATATATATATATATATATATAATCTGTATAATCTATATATCTATATCTATATATATAATTCTGTGTGTATGTCACTGAACTCCTCCCAAACGGCTGGACCGATTTTAATGAAATTTGTTGTGTGTGTTCAAGTGGATTCGAGAAAGGTTCAGATTTACAATTCGGTCCAATTTAAATTGTTTATTGCTACGAATTTTTAAAAATTGCCGCCTTTTTCAAGGCATAGCGTCGACGTAAATATTTTTAAACGATTCCGCATCTCGAAATAGCAGTTTCTATATAAGATCTATCGTATAAAGCGAAAAAAGCCGCGAAAAAAAATTTCAAACAGAACTTGCGATCTTTTTCAAGTTTCACTTTTTTCGCAATAGATCGCGAACGATTCAAAATCGGGGAAAATGGTTTAAACGAAATTTATGCGGCATTGAAATACGCTCCTAACGATAGTATAATCTCGTATTTTTACACCAAATACCTATTGAGGAAATTGAGGTTAAAGGGTTTAGTGGTTTTGGGTCGTTTTTAAGACATCTACGAAAGTAGACGTAGAGATCTATGATTTATGTAATAAAATACATTTTGCCAAAATTAACCGGTAACGCGAAATCGCGAGTTTAAAATTTGATTTTCAATGTTGAAAAATGTTTCGAACGATTTTTGAGGTCGATTCTACAACGCTTTTAGCATGGGGATGTGATATATCAATGTTTTTTAATTTTTTTGTATAATTCCTAATTCTCCATTTTTATTTAATTCAGGTAATAAGTTAATACATTTCTTGATTCCGGGCCGATATAATATATATTTGTATGTATATGTGTGTGTGCGTTTTGTATCTGGATGCTAAATATTGTAAACTATTATTATTATCCTTCTAATTTCAATCCACAGGTACATTTCGATTCCTAAAAATTTTCTGACTTGTTCGTGAGTTTAACATTGCATTTTTTTATAGCTAAATTCGTATATATTGAGTTCTTTTTTAAGCTTTCTGTAGTATTATTCTTGTTGTAAATGATGCTACTAATTTTGACGGGACTAATTTTGCGATGACGATTTATGCACGCTTGCTGGTTTAATTACGTTGTTTCTACGTCATTTTTAATACAACTTATCATTCTCAAGGACCGCGCGCCGGGTGTGTATTTATCGAATCGCTTTAATGTTACGCGGTTTTTTAACGAGCTCTCACACTCTACTGGTCGAATTATTTCGGCGAAATCCACGTCAGAATTTGTCACTGGTACGTTTCAGTGATATTTGCAATCTCTATTTTCGAAAGCTACCCAACTAAATAAACTAACTGTTTTTGCCTTTTGTTCCTTCTATTCATGCGGGTGACAAATTCTGACGCGATTTTTACCGAAAAAGTTCAGCCAGTCGATAATAATTAACCGACAAAGTTTCAATTCTGTTAAAGCTCTCTTTTTTTGACCTTATTCAGATGTGGTTCTTTACGTACATTGCGATTCCCGGGGATATAATCCGGTTGCAGCTATTACATCTACCGATAATATGTTCCATAATTTCTTTCACCTGATAAACCGACCTACACGTATTATCATTAACTTTTCCGTCCTTCCATATATATGCATTTTTTAATAATTATTCTTCTTTGTCATCTGATTTGGAATTGCACATACAAACCCTTCCGTTTCGACAAGTAATTGATCAATCTGAATCCATTCCCTTATCCTATTATTATTATATTACTATTAAGTGTTTTTTTTTTTTTATTTTACAATAATTGGGCTAAAATAAAAAAAAACATTTAATAGTAATATAATAATAATAATAATAATAATAAGATAAGGGAACATGCAATAAATGGATTCAGATTGGTCAATTACTTATCGAATTAAATGTTCATATTATTTCCGTTTTTAAGATGTATCAATTGTTTGATTAGATCAAACTATCTTATTTGGAATTTTTCTTATTTCCCGTTTATATTTCTATCGTATAATCTGTACGCTATTTTATATGTATATACATCATCATCATTAGGAGCCGTCTCCGTATCAAGGGTAGGCGACTACTTACCGATACATATTTTATTATACAGTGTAAGTAGCGTACGAGGCAATCATAACACGGCGTTAGCGTAGATAGACACACACCCGGGAAAATTGATTGTAATTGCTTTGTTGTCACGACACAATGCGGCCCCGTGTATTTTTGTCGTGTAATATATTATTACTAGCGTGCATATGATGATGTACGTGGTGGTTTGTCATTATCTTTCACGCGATAATATTAGAATCATTTATATATGTGTATATATATACATACATACACTTATGTTTTGATAATTAATACATGTTCCTTTACGTTTATCGTTTATTAAAAATTACGATCTGTTTTTATCCATTTATTTATTTTTTGTAGTAGTAGTGGTAACCGAATGAAAAGATATAATCAAACTGTTCTTTTAAAACTATGAACAAAAATTTAATTTTCAAATACACGTTCACATGCATACATAACGATAATCCTTTATCTATCTACTTCTGAATGAAGCCTTCCCCAATGTGTTTTAGCCACTTATATTCCGCGCTTTCCTCAGCCATTTTCCCAGCAGAATGTTTATATATATATATATATATATATATATATATATATATATATATATATATATGAATTTCCAAATTTCAATAATGAAGAAGAATATAGGAATTTTAGTGACAACACGATTCAGATGTTTTCTATTATTTATCCCGAAATAATCTATAATTCGAGAACTTTTTATTTCCTCGTTTTACATTTATTTAATAAACAAATAAAAAAGAAGCGCCCGACAATGTTTGGATTTGACTTTTTCTGTACGTGACCCCCGCGTTTATTTTAAATTTACATTACCAAATTGAAATAGAAAATATGGAAGATTTGGCTAAATTTTGGTATTAATATTATTTATTTTTATTTGGTAAAGTTAACATGTTTATTAGTCTATCTAGACTAGATTACAAGAAAAAAAAATATATATATATATGTATTTAAATATATTTGGACCAAAAATAACGCAAGTTCAATAGTTCTAAAAGGAACTGACAACAGTGACACAAGTAAATGTATTAAGAAATAGTTACGAAAATAAATAAAAATTTATAAATATAAAAGCGTTCTATTTCAAGTGAAAATATAAACATCAAATTTTTGTTAATGTTTATTGGCAAATCATCTTAGAGAAAAATTTTCTGGTTACTTGCCAGTTTGGTTTATTAGTCCATAAGTAATGGTCGTTGTAATAAAAAAAAAAAGAAAATAAATTACCGATAAAACGTGTTAAAATTCATTTTTAACTTACAGTGTATATATATATGTGTGTGTGTGTATGTGTGCGTGTGTATTTTTAAGTATTTAAAGAATACCAAATTACCGCGAAGTGAATCAATCGCTATTTTAGATAGTTATAAGTAGTTTAAAGTAATAAATGAAAAATGTGTAATCGTGTTATAAGGAATTTTTTTTTAGAACTTTTCACCGATAAAATAATCTAAATTGTTTTACTAATTCGATTAAATTAAACTTTCGACCGTTATTATAAGCTTAAAAGAAGTATGAAAAACATTTAAAAGAGGCGTTTACCCAATAAGTATTTATACGAGGGTTTAGTCATCCTTGTACATTTGACGGGAAATAATTTTAAGTCGCATAAGCGTGTGTTAATTTCGAATTTACGATTTTTAAGCAACGTTATTTTTTAAGCTCTGCTATTTTGCATGTAATAAAATCACCTTCGCAACAGAAGTTAATTTTTGTCGATATCTTCCTAGGCTAATTCACGTCCGTTTTAATATCCGAATATCCAGTTTATGATCCTTCAGCTTATTTATTTCGATATGTACACTCGTCGATGTTTTCCAGCCATAATTCAGATCACTTTCGGTATCGCTAGAACTCCGAGACCGCGATGGACAACTGAATTCTTTTCGTACCATCTTGCGTCTGCTATTTTCTAAGAATATTATTCTGCATTCGTTGCCTACTTTGCGGGTTGCTCGGTTTAGCAAGAACGCCACAGTTGACGTGGCTCCATAATATAGGTTTGATTACTCGATTATAAAGTAAAAGTTTATTACTTAACGAAAGCGAGCTTCTTCGGTTTAATAACAAATACATTTCAGCCATTTTTATTTTTATATTTTTCCTCGGTGATATGAGTTCTACACGTCATTTTTTCATCTAAGTACGTGCCCAGGTACTTAGCATATGTGTCAGTAAGTACCGTTTCTCCGTTTGTCTTTATCGGTTGATAATCTTTATATTCCTATTAGTAAAATTTATATGGACCGATTTTAACTCTCCAATCCCTAGTGCGATTTTAAAACTGCATATAAATATTTTTGCAATTTTTGGGTTGACTTTTTAGCAGATTCTTCCACTGCCATTATTGCTGTGTCATCCGCGAACACTGCTGTTGTGATGTTTTCACCAATCGAGATATCCGTAGCGTATAATAAAAATACAATATTGGCCCTGCACGCTGCTGTATTTGTGAATAGCTACTGTTTTGTTTTATTTTTTTAAAAAAAACCGGTCTGTTAAATTTTACAATATTCTTCTGAAAAATATTTTTTAATTTTTATATTGGTCCTTCGTGCTAGAACTTTATAGAAATCCAAAAAGACTTCAGTACATATTTTCTTCTCTCCGAGTGCTTTTTCTATTATATCGGTAATTAGTTTTTCGAATAATTTTGAGACTACCGCTAGCTGATAGGTCTGTATGATTTGATTTGCGTCAGTTGATTCCGTGGCTTCGATAATAATTTAAGCAACTTTCCACAATTGAAGATAGTAACCAATTCTCAGATTCGAGTTAAATATTTGTGTTAAAGCCGTATAATTCCTTTATTCGATAGTTCTTTTAGAATACTAGCTGTAATCATAATCTAGGTGTTTTTTTACTATTCGTATTATTTTTAATTTCTTCGACAATTCAACTTGTTTTGATATAAGCACTATTTCCTACTTTTATATTCGCGACTTTAACATTATCGTTACATTCTATCGTGATTAGGACGCATCCCTAAGAAATTCTGCAAAATCTTGATCACTTCTATTTTTGTAAAAATGTTCACGTTCGCACGTATAATATACGCCACAATAAGCGTAAGTGAGATGTGCGCGTTGTGAACTTCAAATAACAATTTGTTCCTCGATAAGTAATTATATTAATGCAAAGTAATTCGTTGAATTCAACAAATGTTTAATTCATCGCGCCCTTCCTATTCACACATATATACACATATTCATAAAAATGAACTTCTAATATACAAATACACATACAGATATGTATATATCCATACTATCGTATAAATGGAATTATTTATTAATTTCAATATATACCGACTGCGTGGGTGGGTGCGCCTTACAATATTTTTATAGTAATGAACACAACATAATATGACGAAGTTATGATTAATAGTCGCGTAATAATAGTGCGAAGTCGAGGTGTACGTACAAGACGTATCCTTTCAAAATTAAAATTTTAATATTTAATTTGGAACAATTCTGAAACGTTTCTATTAATGAAAAATATAAATAAATAATGCGAATGGTTTTCCTAAATTATGTCTACACACTATCCGCGCCTTTAAAATTGCGTATCGTCGATGCTTAGAAGATAAATAAATACATATTATATGATAGTTTGTGAATTCCACTAATTATTGTTATTATAATAACAATAATTACTCGCTATTATTATAAAAGAAATTAACGAAATAGCCTTTTTCATTTATACATATATATATATATATATTAAACAGAATTAAATCGCAACGCGAATTGAGTAAGTTTACTGTATGGCTCCTGCGGAATTATTATTTTTTTTTTATTATCATACGGATTACTTAGTGAAACCGAGCTAATATTATTTAATCAACTATATTGACTAATAACCGTATCACGAATATCCCCCCACCAAAAAAAGTTTTTCTACCACTAACTGCTGGATGGGAAACATTCTATTGGATGTCCGCGAATCAAAAGATCGCGAAATGAATCCTTAGGAGTGAAAAAAACGAGCTGTAGATCAAACATGGAAGAAAAGCGCGTAATTACAAACGGCATGAAATGTTCGGGGCCAAAAAACAGAAGGGAAGAGGAGATTAACGAATTATTTCATCACCCGCGCTTTTAAATATGGCGTATGTAGTAAGCGTTTAATTTAGTCATCTTAGAATACATCTATAGTGGATACTTCATACTGGGAAAACCAGTGGACAAATGACGTTAGAAATTTATATGTTTAGAACGGGAATTATAAAGAAAATCCAGCAACATTACCGGAAAATTAGCTGAAACATAAAGTTATCCGAAGAGTAGTTAATATTTTCTAAATAAAAACATAACGATTAGAATTTATTTGCGACTTCGAATGTCGTACATTTGTCGTTAATGACGAAAGATTTTAGAGATTCGTAACTATTATGCAATAATACAATAATAATCGAATGTTTTTTCGAAAGGGAAAATATTTTAATAATCGAAATAATCGTCAAATTAAATACATAAGCGACATTTAATTATAATTTTTATTTAAATTATAAATAAAATTCAAAAATAAACAGTCGATCGAGATCGATTAATAATTAAAATAAACATAAAATAAAGCTAGGATATTAATTGTATTTTAGTTGCAATTTTTATATTAAAAATAAAAAATAATAAATAATAAATGATCGATTATCTGTAAATCGATTAATAATTAGAATAAACGTGAAATAAAGCTAGCACATAACTGAAATTTAATTATAATTTTTATTTAAATTAAAAATAGAAATTAAAAATAAACAGTCGATTTATCTATAGGAAATAGAAATATGTTGTAATTTTTTATAATCTAATAATATAACCTTTTTCCCTAATATTTTTTCTCTGTTCTTGTAGCGCGAATGAACTTTTTCAAGTTCCGGATAAAATTGCGAGTCCCATATTTAAAAATATTACCTTGGGTAACGAAATAACGTACGAATTATTTTGCGTACGCGGTAATTTAAAAAATAAATTAATTTTTATCAGTATAATAATAATAATAATATTATTATCAGTCATTACTTAATCCAAATTGACGTCAAAAATACACTCAACGTTGATAAGGAGATAAATGACTTCCGTTCTTATTTAAGATCCGTTTTATACGTAAAGAATTTTCTTTTCGGTCATATAAGAGTGAAAATAAAAATTCGTTTATCGGGGATTTATATTTTTGATTTAAATTCACTTTCTACTCTTCCGTTCAACGAGGAAAATTTGTCTTTTTTATATTTCGGTTTTAAATCGGGCAAAAGATGGATTTTTTAAAACATCGTTGAACGGTTGAAATTTTCGAATTTGCTGCTACACAGGGTCACGAAATGAAGTTTTAATAATAGTAGTAAATAGTTAGAAGAAAATTATTTCTTTTTAATAGATTCACTGTCAGATTGTTTTATTAATACTGTACTTCATGTTACTAATTTTTTGTAAATTGCAATCTTAATTAATATTTTTATATTTTTTATCTTTCACTTGACAATGGCCTAACAGTCGAAAAATTTTTTAATTTTTCATAAAGAAAAAACTTTTACCGATTTTAACTTCTTATTTTTTTTCTGTTTATTCTCATCAAAATCACTACATTCCACTTTCTTCAAAAAAATTTTAAAAGTTCTTTCCAAAATCTACGTACTTATAGAGTTGGCAGGGTGAAATTTATTTTGGAAAATCCTTCAGAAAATTCGTAAGACGGCGTATATAAACTTTTACGTGCGTGTGGGTGTAATTTCATTTTCGAACGATGGTAAATTATAAAAATAAAATTGTCGAATCATTAAATAAATTTTCACTTCTAGAAAAAAAAAAATAAAAAAAAAAGCAAGTCTAAAATAATCTTAACTTATTGGAATACATTAAAAGATTTTTTTTTTGTCCGTATCATGTAATTAAGGTACGATCTTACGTGTTTAAATAAGTACCAATTATAAGACGGAGTGGCTTTAAATTCTTATTTGGTATATAAATCCAACGACTTAACCCAATAAATATATTTAGATAACTGAATGTAATCGATGTCTATGTTTAAGATGCCTGGTGTCATATCCGATATCTAGCAGCTGTATTGCTTCCACATTTATGCGATTATGTAAACATGTATTTTTGAAAGAAAATCCTTAATGACCTCGTTAACAATAGACACCCGGGGATTCAAATGAATATCATCATTACGTAAATATCGATTTGTATCTACCATTCCGCGTACGACTATATTTTGACGCATCATTTCTCGATTTGAACGCGCAGTACAGCCCCATAAGGCAATTCCATACGTCCAAATCGGTTTAATAATTTGTTTGCGCAATAATAGTTTGCAGGACGTTATTAATACAGATTGCCTTACCTATTAACCGATATAATTGTCGTACTCTGGTTTTAATTTGTTGAACCTTCATTTTAACATGAACTTTCCACGACTTTATCTAGACGCATACCTAGATACCTTGCAAGAATCAGCATGTGAAAAAGCTTGATTATCACGGTATATGCGATATTGATTACTAGCAGTACGCAGAGTGAAAATAACGTGGATGAATTTCTGCTCATTCAGCATAATCTTCCATCTTCTAGTCCGTGTATATACCGAATCAACTCTTTGCTGAAGCTTCTTCGTAACACCCCATTGATTATGATCAACAGCCATTAAAACGGTATCATCAGCAAATGTTGCAGTGGTGGTACTGTCATCGTCTACAGACAAATCACAGGAGATACAAGAGAGGTCCAAGGGCACTTCCTTGAGGAAATCCAGCCTGTATAGTGTAAAAAGTAGATTTAGCGTCCTAATGACCAACTATGAACTTCCGATCTGTTAAGTATGATCTAACCAAACGACATGGGTTACCTGGCAGTATCATACCTTCATGTCGCACCTTACGGAATGCTTGGTGTCTAAGAAGATGACAGAACAATACTTATTTTCTTCTGGAGCCTTATTTATTACTGCATACAATCCGATGTGCTTGGTCGATTGTGGAATGTTTTTAACGAAATCCGAATTGACCGGACGGAAGGTGCTTTTCAAATAGCGGTTGTATAAACGTTTCAGTAACACTTTCTCGAATAGTTTAGCAACTGCTAGTAATATTGATATTGGCCTGTGTATGAGTTAATTACTTCTGCAGGTTTGTGCTACCTTAAAAGGTACGTGCTCAAGTATTAAACTGCATTAAATAAATATATCGAAGAATAACATTTTTACGTAAATAATGTGATCCGCATTTTTTTTTTTTGCGTTAAAAAAATCATTTTCGATCTCGATAGAAAAAATACGTATATATGTAGGCAAGCAAATGCACGTATATAATTGAAACATGTGTTAAAGAACGTATATACTGCGCATATGAACAAACAAGATCATCACGTGGATGACTAAAGTTATTTGATGGTTTGACCAGTCGATAGTTTCTTAGTACGTTTTAATCGGGAAAACAATTTTCGTTATTTTAAGAAATGTATATAAATAATAATGAAAGGAATTAATACCTTCTATTATGGGCCCCTATATAAATTTTAAAAACGTTAGACGGGTCTCGTTTGAGTAGGAAGTTAGCGGTATACTTTAAATTCAAATTGTCAATGCAAGTGTAGAGTGTAAATTTTGTCATACACATATTACACACTTACGTGCTCAAAAGACCGTGTTGTGTGTTCACCTATCTCTCTCACATCTCACTCACTCTATCACTCTCGTTCCATATATCTATGTAGCTATATATATATATATAGTATTGGGCATATGAATTATATACGTTTGTGTTTTTTGTGTGTATCATTATAAACAAGTCAAACCAGTGCCCGTCAAGGTCAAGGCGTTTCATTTTTTACTACGACTCTCCCTATCAGCCAGCCATAAAAGAAAGTTGTCTTTATCGTGGTATTATCAGATTAGAATAGATTTAGAAATGACGGTTTACTTATAGCGTGTATCCTTTTAGGGTAGTTTTTATTTATAAAAAAAGGGGGTTTTTAAAAAGGGAAACTTGTCAGGAGTTATAATTTTATATTACTATACACGCACTTATATTTTCCCTCTCTCTCATCGCACACGTTAAAATGCGTCTGAATGGGTATATGTATAGAAATGAATAAACGACGGCTATTTTAAAGATCTAAACATAGGCTAGAAACGTGATGTATCTAATTACGAGCAATCTGTTCGAGGTGGTATATAGCACAGAGAAATCTCTTCGTCGATACAAAGCAATTTATTAGATATCTCAAAATTTTAATTTCATCATTTATTTCGATTTCGTCGTAAATTTTAAGATTCAAAGATAAAATTTTTTAAACTCGAACGTTAGGAAACAAATGATATACAACGAATCCGTTAGAATTACGATTATTTTTATTGCGTCTATTTGATTTCAACTTTAACGACCTAAATTTTCTTTTTTATTCGTAATTTTTGGATAAAAATCAAAAATTCGTCCAAATTTTTTTTTAAGCGTAAATTTTTTTTATTTAATTTATCACCATTCATCTTTAAAACGACTTTATACGCGCATTAAACATGTTGTACGTCTATTAAAACGCGTATTTATATAACATTTGTTTATATATATTATATACACGCACGAATATGTTTCTATTTATATTTTCAAATTAAATTTATTTTCCTAATTAACACACGCGCATCAACCTACATAGTGTTTGTTTGTTTGTTTGTTTTTTTTCAAAAAGTTGTACAGGCTGCCAAAATTTATTAATTAAAAAATAGAAAATAAAAATACAGCGTAATTCGTTGTTCGATTTTGACTGTATTTCTTTTAATCCGAGATAGATTAACGATGTATAGTTTCATAAACACAAAACTCATCGGTTGAATTAATGTTATTAGGTCGAAAATCTTTAAATATATTTCTTAATTTTTTTTTTATATTTTATTGAATTCAAATTATTAAGCTCCTCGTAAGAGTAAAGTTGTAAACGTACCGGTTGTAAATAATAAAAAAATGAAAATGAATTGAGAAATTAATTTATAAAATTATCATAAGATAATCATAATAATTATTGATATCTAAGGAATGTTTCGGATATAGCTTTATATTGTCGGATTTCATTATATGAAAAGATAAAATATTTAGTAATGAATAGAGACAAAATTACAAATAAACTGATGAAACGGTTGCAAGAAGGTTAAACAAAATTACAAAGTAATCTAGAATAGTTGCAAGATGGTAAACAGATCAAATTTTGCAAGGAACATACTGCGTTAATTAAGCTAATTTGTTTAATCTGTAACAATTTACATGATTAATACGGTATTCCAGTTTTACTTCATCTTTATATAAATTTGAGTTTTTCATTTATTTGTTTTCGTCTTTTAGTTAATATATACGAAAATAACTTAAATTGCAAATTAAAAAGTACGATTTATAAACCGTTGATAGTAATTTCTATTTTATATACTGAATTTATAATAGTAATAATTCTTTTTTATACGATAAAATAAATATATTAAAATGTCCGAGAAAATAGATTATTTCTGTGTGTAGAACGGAATAATGAAATCGCAGAATTATTTCATAATGCAAGAAATATTATTTGTATATCAAATTATCAAAAAGTATTTCATTAGTGATTTAATTTAACAAGATAAATTAAAAGTACTTTTATACCGAATCACCATGGTAGACTGTTTTTACTAAATATATTGTCGGTATAAAAGTATTTTTATTTTATTTCGTATAAAAATTATTTCCACAAAAATTAAGGGAATTAATAAATTGTTTGAAAAAATATATATATATATAACATGGCGTAAAATAAGACGTGCCAAGCAATATCCCCGGTTAATTGTAAATGTTGAATAATATCGAGTAGTAATATAAATTTTATCAAGGTCGTCTTTTTTTAAACAACTACATAACGTACAACATTATTAGATAATGTAAAACGTAAATTAAACGTGTACGTTGCCTTGTATAAGGCAACTCTATGGAAAAATCTCATTTATTTATTTTTATATCGCACGATTTTAAATCTACAATATAAATATAGTTACTGAAAAATCTATCTTAATCCCCAATAAAAAAAATGGAAAATATATCTTAGGAATCCGTAGTTCTAAAACTAGTTTGATAATTTTCTCCACAATCGACTACTTACTGTTTTCCTCTTCACGTTCGCATATTCGGTAGTGTCTTCTATTAGCTGTTGCAGATTATTATTTCCTTGGTTTTTCCTCGTTTTCCATCCATTATTTCTTCTATAATTATATTTCGTAGACCATCTTGCCTTAGAATGTGCCTAATAGTATTCATCCTTCCTTTACTTATTCTTTTCCATTATGTTTTTTCTTCTTCAATTTCCTTCAGGGCTTCTTCGTTTGTTATGTGAAATTAATAAACTTATATTTTAGAACCATTTATGCTTATTTTCTTTCAACTGTTATTTTTGTCGCATACCACAAAATTTTTGTTTTATTTTCATTTCATAATTTTTAAATAGATCTCCAATTACTCGTAACGTCAACTTCGGGGTTGATTTTAATTATCTGCTAGCTATATCATCTGGAAAACGTAATGTGCTTATTATTTCACCCCTTGGTATAACCATTTTCTTTTTTTTTTTTTTTTTTAGTTATTACTTCCACATATAGGTTGCAACAGCACCGGTGATAGAACACATTTCAATATTTTAACGTCTTTGCCCACATTACCAAATCCTTGTTTTCCGATTATCATATAATTTATATATTACCGATATAAATATCCACGACGCGGGGTATATTTGGTATTGATACACGCGTTACCATACGCGCATTTTATATTATTTTTTAAACGTTTAAATAATAATTGAATAATTTTTATAATGTACATTCGAGAAAACGGGAAAATATAAATTATAGACAGATGTCTTTCTTCTTCATCTGTCATGTTCGTTATGAAGGTAGGCCATTTAATCGGATACAATCTCTTTTGACACAGTAGCCCGGAATAATTGAACGGACGAGCAGACGTACCAGCGTCGTAAATCTTCCATCCGTGAATATTGAGGACGGCGCCCACAAATCTCTTGCCAATAATATCGTATTTTGTAATAGTAATATTTCGTACTTCGGTGCTCTCAGAATGTGTCCTCGCAACTTCCTTTCCTTAATGCATTTTAATAATGTTGGAAGATTTTTTTTGATTTCTCTTTACGGATAACTTTTTTATTGTTTACTCTAATATCCGAGGAATTATCTATTTATATTAAATATACACATATTATTTGAGATTACTTAATATTTTAGGTTAAATTTAAAGATATAATATACGAAATACATATCGTATTAACAATTACCATATTATCGCGAATAACGTTTGCACAGTAGTTCTTCAAATATCGACGTATAAAAAGGGATTATTTTATTGTACACCCGATTTATTAACAATCTAAATAATTCCAGCGAATTATTTGATTTTTATAAATTTGGAATGTTGTATTTCATTTTTTGTTCGAAAAATATTTATAACTTCAACTGAGACTATCATCTATTATTATGCACGCTATAAATAGTATGACGTTAATGCGTAAAAAAAAAACATTAATATCAAAAATTAAATAAGTTGTTTCACGAAACAATATTTAATTATGTCGTTTCTTAAGATAACTGTATTTTAAAGTTAATTTTTGCACACACATATATATATATATATTTCTTGTAGAATTCCATGGGCAGCAGTAAGCCAAGACATCATGATTTGATACTTTCTAACTCTCGCGTCATTTATTAAATTTTCTTAATAGTCTTAGCGTCGTGTTCCTTTGATTTTTTTACCATGTAAACTAAGAATGAGGACAAAATGTTCTCTGATCATATAGCCATATAATTTTTAAGATATCCATTTAAAAATCTTCTAGCAGCTTCAAGTTCTTTGCGATCATTATTTATTTCACATTGTAATTTGAATTAAATATCGAAACTGTAACTTTTCAGTTCTCGTTTTTATTACGACAAAATCTGACCGTTTAAAATAATTACGTTTTTCTTTTAAAATTAAATATAAAGTCCAATCTAAAGCAAACGTTTTCCTCCTAAAAGTACTATCTTACATCTGATTACCTATAATAATCATCATCTTCATCGTCATCTCAGTAATGTTCTTCGAGAATTAAAGTTCTAGAGTGAGTTTAATAATTATTTTGTTCTTGCCAGAATTATCTTTAAACTGAAATAATCAAACATATCAAGAAGAAAGCAACAGAAAATTATAATCGATTATTTTCAAGGACTTCTAGTTTCAAATCATATTTAAAAAAAAAAAATAGTCTATTTTATTAAAGAATGCAGTAGAAAAATAAATTCCAATAGCAATCAATCGAAATTTCGTTATCTGAAGGCTATTGTCGTGTTTAGATACTACATATTAAAAAGTATTTCCAGAAACTCTTGACTACAATAACTCGGTACATTGCGTATCCGTGAAAAAAAAATACGATAAATGTGTATAACATTAAAACATTAGTTCAATCATATATAAATTACTTTTGTGTTTTGTTTTACAAGAATAAAATTCTTTAGTTTAGAGTACATTTATTTGGAAGAACGTTTATTTTTATAGGTAAAAATAAAATAATAATATTAAAAACGTGTACACACACACACAAAATCTGATCGCGAAATAACTGACCATTTCTAGTATCAAAGTGAACATGCCGGCAAAACCGGTTGAAATGACTATAGTGAGGAATTCTGCACAGAGTATGTGATGTCACAATATAATGAAGGTCACCCATGTAATTACAATTGGGCTACTTGGATTATTGTAAAATCTCGTATATAACAGAAATAATATATATATATATATATATATATATATATATATAATCGTTTATTTATAGGTAAATATTACAATGAGTTCATTTACATATGGCTTCTTTTTTTATGTGTATATATATATATAACGCTGTTGCAGTTGATTTTATAATTATTGTTATCGTCATTATTGTTATTTATTTTATTATTCTTGTAAATTATTATTTTTTTATGGCAATTCTTAAATATTATTACTAATACCAATAATGTATTTTTAAAATTACTTTTAATTTTCATTGTTGTGATAATTTTCTTCGCGATTATTATTATTGTTGTTGTAAAATTGTATCCTACCGGCATACATTTATTTTACACATTTTATATGTATACATATATATATATATATATATATATATATATATATATATATATATATATATATATATATAGGCAAATTTATATATTACATGTAATTACACTCCTCATTGTAACATTATTTCAACCGGAAGAAAGGATGCTCACATTGAAGAAACGATTGACGCAAATGTGGAACGTAACTTTTAATTAATTAATAATCTTTAAACGAATCGATGCATGAAATTACGCTTTTTATCCAGCGAGAGAATGCAATGATTTCACCTTCGTAACTCTGCATAAAATTAACACCCTTGCATTCTTTGCAATATGTTCTTTTTTTTTCTGTAAAAAATTGAATTAAAAGAAAATTCGAACTAATCTAACGTTAAGGCTTTGTGCACTTGTTTTTCATTTACTGTTGGAACACCTTCAGTTTGTCTGGTTCGATGACTTAAAATTTCAATCGCTATCGTAAAATCCAAGGGAGTTCCTTTAACATTGTAGTGGTTGCAACGGATTAGAATAGTAGTCCAGCACATTTCTCTTGTTATTTCTTTTTAAATTGCGCCGGTTTCGGGGATGAGGTTTTTATTAAATTTTACAGCGTAACGCACAACATATCGTTGTTTCGGTAATCAGTTTCCGCATAGTTCTTAAATTGTTTTTCTCACATGGGCTACAACGCGCGACCAGTAACGTGATAATTTACTTTCGTCAGTGTTGAGTTCGGTATTTGCAATTGTATCTCTATTTGTTTTTTAATATATTCTGCGTCGAATTTTATTTTAGGCATTTTGTGTATTTTTCATGATATTTTCGTGCTTTGTGTAGTGATCAATATGAGTTTGATAAAGTACGCAAGTGGTTAGTCATCTGACTCCGTTTCAGAAGAAATTCTTGGCTTAGTAGATGAGGAAGAAAATGAAGAGGATGTTGTAGAAGAAGAAATATATTATGATGATGCATGCAGGATAGATGAAGAAAATGAAGAAACAAGAACTGATGGAAATGACTTTTACCTTCGGAAAAATATGGAGACCAAATGGTCAAAAACTGTAATAGTCTGGACTTGTCGGATACAGCGACAAAATATTGTGTTTCATCGACCGAGTCCGGTTGGAAATGCTAAAAGGAAATAAATAGCTCCCTATTTGGATTTCAAAAGAATTCTACTCTAGTTTTCTACGTCTCGAGCGAAAATAGATCAGTTATTCTGACATCATCAATGTTGACAAAAATATCGATCCATACGGACAAAAAAAAACACAGAAATCGGCGCAGCCTACAATGAAACTAAATGCGGTGCTGGCCTGCTGGATAGATAATGTATCTAGAAACACTCGTCGTTGATGACCACTAACCGTATTTTTCAAATTATTGGATATTGGTAGAATTAACGCTTTCAATATTGTTATAAGCCGAAGCAATTTTTTAAAAACGTTAGCTTTAGAATTGATGAAATCAGTTATTGAAAAACAAATTAACCGGCAGATGATATCCAGGAAAATCAGGGAACGTGATCAACAACTATTGAAGGTTGATAAAGATTAATATACTACTCTTGAAGTAAAGATAACAACGCCACGTCATTGTTATTCGAGGTGGTCGAGCTAAAAGTAACTCAACAAGAAAATCGTGTCATAATTGCAAAAAATGTATATGTAATGACTACTGCCAAGTAGTGTGTAATACATGTCTTCTGTAATTTATTCATAAAATAATATGCTCACATTTCTTCAATTTTTGTATATTTTCACCACACCTTAGCATACTTCTTCATTTTATCTGTTATTCATATTATAATCTTGTGGTTTATAAATATGGGGTTTCGCGTTAAAAACTGGTAAAATACGATGCGGCCTCAAAAAAATAATACAAACCATATTTAAATCTCTAAAAAAAAAATCCTGATGGACTACAATAGTAGTCCGCGCGACTACTGTTGCTGTAGTGTTAAGGTTTTATAATTGAAAGCGTTAACGATCCTATTTAAATTTTCCTGATGCACTTATCTTTCTCAATAACATGATAATACACACACACAAACACACACACACACACAGACACATATATATATATATATATATATATATATATATATATATATATTTAATATATATAATGTGAAAGAGAGAAATTAATTATATTAAAATAATACCCGCTTAATATGAAGCAACAAATTCCTACAGCTGTAGTAGTAATAGTAAATTCAATCGTCTATTAACCACAAAGAATGTTCCTAACAATTTCTGGTATTTTATTGTGAGGGTATTCTTGTGGTTTGTAAAATATTTGCGGAATTTAAATTTGTTTTTTACAAAAAATTTTAATTATGGTGTTATCGTAATGTACTAAGAATTATTCGATAACAGTATATTACAATAAATACCCACTGTTTAGTTGAAAAATTTAATACTATTTGAAAGATGCGTTATTTACAAGCTCACATATACACATATATATGTATATATACGTGAGTGTGTGTTTGTATGTATGTAGATATATAACAATTATTAAATAATGGTTAATGCTTTGTGGTTGCAGTCATTATGTTCAGTTGGTTATATATATATATATATATATATATATATATATATATATATATATATATATATATATATAACGGTGTATTGATACATTACGTACATATAAACATCAGAGGGAGTGAGTGGGAGAGTGATTGATTGAGTGAAACAGAACTAAAGACAGATAGACTGTTTTATTCTTTATTTGTTTTCGTTTTCCTCAAAAGTATTTATATAGCTCCTAATCTGAGAACCACTCTGTTTCTTTAGTTCACCTGTTCTTCATTTGTATTTCTATCTTTTATCTATATTTATATTGTGTATATTTTAAGACATTTGTTTATTGGAAGGAGGTAATTGAAATGTATACATACATAACACACACACACACACACATATATATATATATATATATATACATTGAAGCTTTATCGTTTTTATTTATAAAGGGTGGGAGGATAGATAAATTTATATAACTATTTTATAACGAAATTTCAACGTACTCTATCTTATGCTGGAACATATCTGTTTTCCTTTCTTAGCGTGTTATTGTTTAAGTAGTTAACGTCTTCAAAACACATTTTGAAGGGTGGGGTTCAATAAAGTATTTTATAAATCAGATAAATTTAAGTATTTATTAGGACGTTATGAATAATTGAATTTCAAAGAATGGTTTAGTGAATAAATGTTATATTAACGGCATTCTTTTTCATCGTGTAGTTTTTGAAAGTCCTAATAGTTACGTAAAAAGTAACAAAATCAAAATTGCATCATAAATGATACGGTAAGTGAAATACTGAACAAATATATATGTATATATATGTAATGTTGATGTATTGGAGAGTAGTGATTATATGAATTAACAAAACCGAATAAAAACAATGTTAATCACTATAAAATTTATTTTATTTTATTTAAACGTTTTTTTATTGCTAGAAAATGACGTTAAAATCGAAAAAAAAGCTTTGGATAAATAAAATAAATTTTATAGTGATTAAGATTGTTTTTATTTTGTTTTGTTAATTCATATATATATATATATATATGCATGTATATAATTTTTAATTGGTATTTTGTAATCGTGTGGTCATTTTAAACTATACTGGGTGGTTCACATTCTTTTAAATAACATCGTCTGTTTCTAGTTTTGGTCAATAAGGCTCATACTTTTTTTTTTTAATGCGACTGGAATTCAATGTTTCAGTTTAACTTTCTCTATGTACAACTTTAATTTATTCGGCAATTCCGCCAACATGTTACTTTTTCACGTTTCCTCGGGATATATTTCATCGCCGATTTATATACCGGTTTTATCCCCATTATTTTTTTTTGAAGGTTTTCCATTTTTTTCCCCCGCATAGAATAACTCCGCTAACGGAAACAATCGACCAGTGTTGATTATGCGGAAAATTATGTGGCATAATTCGATTAATTTCTCATGATCTTCTCGCTGTATGTTGATCCGGTTTCCTTATTTATTATGTTCTACGCAGTTGACTAAACTTGCGATATTTTCGTCCTTTTTTGTTGAAGCCCTTGTATTGTAGAGTGGCTATTGAAAATTTCTCCAACTTATTTTATTTATTCGTATGTTTTCGGGTATAAGTAGAAGTTCCTACACATAATTATCTTATAAATTAATATATAAAAACACTATTATAATATTTTATAAATGAATGTCTAAATTTTTAATCCATTCTTTTGCTGATTCTGTCAGCTTTGCGATCTCTTTCCAGCCACCGATTAATGCACACGTTGGGCAATTCTGTAAGATGTTATCGATTGTTTTGCTCCTTTTCTTCGCAATCACATGCTGCATTGTCTCTGTTCCCCCAAGTTTTCAACATTTTTCCGCATCTTCCATGTTCCGTTCTGATACGATTAAGACTCGTCCACAGTTTCCTCGAAACATTAAAACCTGGCCGTTCAACACAAGGATCTTGTATGAGTTTGTGTTTATCCGGATTTTCAGCCGAACTTTTGTATGGAGGTTTCCTCGATCTGAGTCCTTGTACAGTATTATGTACCGCGAGGACTTCGTTGCTGTTATATTTTGTCCATTCTTTTACAGCAGCTTTTTTTCGTCGGAGGCCCGGAGGCATTATATTACTTAGCACCGGTAACATATGTCCATGCAATAAGATCAACGTAGGTTTTACTATCACATTATTTCTCATTTCAAATTTATTGTTATTTGTTTCTGTATTACGTTGCATCAACTGCAAACCTGTAATTTTAACTTTGCAAATGATATAACGCTCATAATTACGGGTAAATAAAAATACAAAACTGATGATAGTATATCGAGACAACTTAATATCGGGAAGAACATGAAAATCAAAAATTAAAGGTAAGTACCATACGTATATATTTGTGATTCCCTCATTGTCATTCCGGCCCAGCTAAATTCGTGGTTTTATTTGTACCGGTGCGCCATTTTATCTCCAATGAGAGATAAAATGGCGCAACGGTACTAATAAAACCACGAATTTAGCTGGGCCGGAATGACACGAGTTGATTGCATTGAATATAGCGCATTCATCACGAATACGATAAAAAAAGAAGCTAGCGTGGTGTTTGGTATCCTCCGTGTTTACATACGCGATGACACAGACGTAGAAGGTGAAGACCACGGATAAAAAAACATATTGATAGTTTCGAGATGTCAGACGTATGCGATGAATTGAACAGCGAAACAAACAAACGTTTCTATTAGACTGTCCGGCCTTATTTCGTTCAGGATATTACGTTTTTTCGCTCACACTGTCCCTAATCAGCGCTCAAGAAGCATTCAAGAAGCACTTGATAATCGGATATAGTGGCCAGAAAAAATTAAAGACTCTCTAATACGGCATCCTTTTTTCGACGTAGGAAAATTATATTTTTCAGCGTACTTGTGCTTTTTTGGGTGTTCTTATATTTTTGTAAATAGATATATGTCGGTTACATGTAATACACTTAGTCTATTTGGCGTGAAATGTTTTGTCCTCATTTATATATATATATATATATATATATATATATATATATATATATATATATATAAATATATATATATATATATATATATATATATTGGTTTCAGGCGGTTGTAGTTTGTTTATTTATTTTAAATCGGGTATCTTGGACTCGTTTCAACCAGGAAATAATATTTCCCACTAACAACAATTATTATTACTACTAGTACGAATAGTGAAATTTTATAATAATTAAATAAATGCAATAATAACAATGATCTTTAGACATTACCAAGTGACGTGTAATGTTTTTATTAATTTTTTTCCACTTCGTTGGTTAAACATAGCTATTAATAAACTTCCTTTATGTTTATAATAAATTTTGAACATTAAAATCTGTGTTTCTGCGTGTTAAATATAAATTTAAATGTATATATATATATATATATATAAAGAAATTCTTTTATGTAAATAATTTATTTAACGTTTACATTTTTACATAAGAAAGCTTGTTTACTCAGATGTGTAATGTCACCGTCTTAAATAATGCCCTCGAATAACGGAACAGAAACGAAATAGAGACTAAATTCTAAATGACGTCGTATATATAAATAACATTTTCCAGATACTTAAATTTTCTGATTACATAAAAGCGCCTAAAAAGTAAAAAAAATTAATTATTCGTTTTTTAATTAATTAATAAGATTGAAATTCGCATATTGCTATGAACTATTCTCACTCGTTTCGTATTCTATTTCTGACTTATTTCTATTGTCTTTCGTTTTTATTATCATTATTGTAACATAAAATAATATTTCTATTGCGTAGGTAATAAAAAAAAAAACAATTTCTTTAACGATGAGTTTCGTTATACCAATAAACTGTGTGTATACCTGTTTAATAATCACGTGCGAAGAACGGACCCTTTAAATATAATACTACATATAGCCGTTGATACGGCTAAGAATGGATGAAAAATAAAGTTAATTAACGTTTAATTAAGGATTTAATTATACGGATTTGAGGATGGGTGTACTTCGCGTTCGTACTTACGTAATGTCCTTCAGAAAAGTAATTATAGCTTTTTCCTTTAATATCGTAATAATAATGATCTTTAAAATTTAATTCGAAAATTCTTTTAATTCTTTATTTTGAAAAGTGTGGAATGTAGTGAAACAACAAGAAACGACTTAAAATCACTGAACGTTTTATAAAAATCACAAAGCTTTTCAGCTATTAAGCCATTATCGAGTGAAATAAAATATAAATGTGTATAAGAAATATAGAATATGTAAAAATACTAAATTTATAAAAATTAACAAAATGAAAAATACTATTTACAAAATAATCTAATAGTGAATCTGTTAAACAGCGCAATCTACACATTTCACTATCGGATTATTTTATAAATCTATTTAGTTTTTCATATTTCTAATAGGTAGATTGTGTTTTGTCTACTACATTCACTATCAAACTATTTATCATTTTGTTAATTTTTATAAAGTGAATATCTAAATTTGTATTTGTTTACATTTTATGTCGTTTATATAGTGTGTGTATATTTGTATATTTATTTTATTTTATGTTAGCTCGATAATAGCCTAATACGCGAAAAGATTTGCGATTTTTATAAAAAGTTTTATAGATTTTAACTACTTTCTTGTTTATTTCTTAATTAACTCGTCGAAACCCGCCTTACGAATTTATTCTAAATCGCGATGAATTGTTTGTAAATCTATTTTTCTAATCACGATGAATTATTACAAAAATATAATCAATGTATCAGTTTTATGTTTTGGGATGATAATATAAAACATACGAAAAACGTAATAATGCCTTTCATTTTATGTTTCATATAAACTCGTTTAACATTAACGTCGTTAATTACTAAAACCAAATCGTTAGAAGAATGATAAAACCTAACTTGCTGGTAATAAATTAGACATTAATAATTAATCTTTTCATTTACGCATTACCAATTTTAATTATTCATTTTGGTTTGTGAAATAATTTTAAAATTAAACAACTAAATATAATTTAATATTTCGTAAAATTATTTTTAATGCGTTGTATACTAAGTATTTCTTAGAATTGGAACTTTTAACGTCGACCATATGTCTGTCTCATTATAAAGATATATATATTAAAAGTTTATGCACCGTAGGGCACATCGTGATACTGATAAACAAACTACAAGCAAAAACCGCAGACTATTACATACGAATAACATTATTTGAACCTGTTGATATCTTGCATTGAAAATATTAAAACTCTCGGAAAATACCGTCATATTTTTTTTAGATTATTATTAAAATATTGACCGAAGCAAGTGTAATACAAAAAATTCGAAGTATTAGTTTTATTCTTGAGATTTTCACGATCAATAAAATCGTGCAGCGAACTATTGCTGCCATCGAAGGATATGTATCAGCGCACGACTTTAATAATAATCTAAAAAAAAAAATTATGTCGGAATTTTCTGAGAGTTTTAATATTTTCGACGCAAGATATCGATAGGTAATTCTTCATATAATGTTATTCGTATGTAATAGTGCGCAGTTTTTGCTTGTAGTTTGTTTATCTAGTCACGATGTGCTCTACGGTAAACTTTTAATATATATCTATATAATGAGACAGACATTTGGTCGACGTTAAAAGTTTCAGTTCTATATAATATAAATTGGGCGCATTTATTTATCCTGTGATTACATCTTTCTCAAGACTTCATTTCACACAACTTGCGCTTTCTGTTTCCGATAATGTTATCCTTCAGTTCGCCAATATACTTTCAACCTATACCGAACATTCCGCTCGTCTACTCGATATAAATCTTCCTCTACAAAAGATCCTGGTCAATATAACCCTTCAACTGTCGTCTGGCCTACGTTTAGAATTAAATGAAATCGTTTTTGTCATTTAATTATCGATAAATCATAATGTAAGGCGTATAAAATATAAATTAGAAACTCGATAAGAAATATTTACCCGCTATTATATACCGTTTTGACTTGATGAACTTTCGTGTTACATCTTTTTCTCGTATTCTAAAAAAAAAAACAAAAAAAAAAAAATGAAGAATAAATTAAAAATATTTATAACAGCAGTTTTAAAGTTAACAGCGACATCTACCAGCGTTATCGGAGCTATTCGGAATTATTTTCGATATAGGAAAGAAGAGAGCGCGCTTAATTATAATAGATCAAATCAAATCAAACTTACTTTACTTTCTTATATATAACGGTTTGCTGCAAATGCGCGATAACGCGCGAATAACAGCGTAAACAATACAATTATTTTCTTAAATATATTAAGGTATTTATTAAGAAAAACAAATTAAACGAGCTATAAAATAATTATGCATGCGGTCGCTGATAAAAAATAATAAAAATGTGATAAATGTTGGATAAGCGAAAATGTAGTTTACGATTAATATTAATTAAGTTAACCCAGGTATTTTCAAATACACACACACACACTGTAGTACTCAACATATGCATAAATTTATAGAAAAACCCTGACGCCAATGACTAACGAAGTTCTATTTTTTTGCTTTTTATTTTTTACGTGCCTCATTAAAGGCTTGCGACGTTTCTTAAAATAGTTATAAATTATAGCGCCTTTATAGATTGCTGAATTCTGATACTTATTGAGCTTCGGTACTTGTACCATCGCCCCTCGATTTTTTCTCATAAAGTATTCCGTGGTGAGCAACATATTTTAAGTATTATCCTTGAAGACCTATAGTCTAGTAATTGGTATATCTCTCGAATATTTAGTGATTTTTCGGTTAAGAACAAATTTCACCAATCTATTTGCAGCGTTTGAATTAACTTAATATACTGTTTAGCCGTCCCTCCCAAATAAATTACTCCATAACTGAGAGCAGGTTGGTACAAAGCGAGATATAAGCATTTAAGATGCTCAACAGAAAAATATATGAGTATTTCACCTTTATATATATATACATATATACATATATATATATATATATATATATATATATATATATATATATATATATATATATGTATGTATGTATGTTATGTACGTATTTATGCACGTGCTATAATTTTCTAAAGCATACGCCATGAATTATCTAATTTAAACTATTTTATTATTCGTGTTTACAGCTAATTTAGCGAGTACTGCTGCCGCGTGTACGATGACATGGACCTCGCCTACGTTGCATAGATTACAAACGGGCGAGGAAAAGATCAAGATAACGGAAGACGAAGGCGCTTGGTTGGGTTCGTTATTGCCGTTGGGTGCTTGTTTGGGTCCTATAATAACGGGTTTGGTGGTAGGACATATAGGTAAAAAGTGGACCATCATAGCTAATATGTTAATACTGCTCTTTTGTTGGTTGATAATAGCCCTTGCAGATGAAATCGAACTGATGTACGTGGCACGATTTATCACTGGCATATCGGTCGGCTCGGTTTTTAATGTTATACCTATTTACGTGTCGGAAATATCGTCTGTAAGTATTGAACACCGTAATAATTTTTCTCGTCTACTCGAATCAGCATATTCGACGGTTTAACATATTCTTACCCCCGTTTATTTATGAAAGCATAAAAAATTTTTCCTCAAACATACGCGTAACATCATCATTATTATTACTACCTTATTAAGATTATTATTATTATTATTACGTATTGTTGTCAACGATTGAAAGTCTATTAATACGATCTAAAAATATGTTATTTTCCGCGAATTTTATGACGATTTTTATTTATTCGTTTAGGCCTTCGATTTCGTAACGGTAAAAGGTTCACTAACTTAAAACCGATTCTTCGAGAATTACGGAATAATATCAAAAACCTAAAAACCCTTCTACTAAAATTACAAATTAATTAAGATACGTTGAATTTTATAGTTGTCCCACAGGATTTTAAGTTTTACATACGCAATAAATTCAGACAGAGAAGCTGTGCGGGGGTAATGAAAAGTACGAATATAATATTTAAAGTCGATTCGCAATAATTAAATAAATTATACGTAACAATAACGACTTATTTTGACTAAATTGCCACATCGAATTTTATAAGCTTACTACAATTTGTTTCAATTTTTTCTCTCGATAAATTTAGTTTTGTTTTCAAAATTAACTCATTTCATAACGAAATGTTTTTTTTTCTCGGTTCAGATTTCGACACCCCAATACGCATAACATAAAAAAAAAACCATCTCTATAAAACTGGGACAACTTTCTTATAACACTGGAGGTTATACATTGAAATTATTTTAAATATTACAACCGCGGCCGAACATACGCACGAGTTCTACCAGCGGGAATAACCGTATTGATAAGACAATTAAACCTATTATTTCAATTCCTCAATACATACGCTCCGTGAAGTTACGTATAACGTAAAGAAACTGAATCACCCACCAACGAAATACGTTAGTCGCTTAGAAATTAACAAAAAAAAAAAAATTAAAATCGATAAATTTTTATATAAAAAGACCACAAAGTTTTCCGGCTATTTAGACATTATCAAGTGGACGTAAAAAATAAAATGTAAAAGAAAAAATGAAATAAAATGTTGACCCTTTCAGTCATAATGTCCACTCTGTGGTACATGAAATTTTAAAGGTAACAAAATTCATTATTTTTTGGTTGACGTGAAATGTTCCAATTTTAAAAACATTTATATTAATCGATTGAAAATTTTCTACAGTTGACCTAAGAGAAACAGTATTGTATTATAAACACTCGGTATAAAATTTATTAGTTTTTGTGTGAAAATTTTATAATTTATGACTGAAAGGGTTGTTGAAAAAAAAATACCAAATTTATCCGTATAATATTTCGAAAGGTAGGAGAAGTAGAGAAAAAAAACCTGTTATAAAATAATCTAGGTATTTTTACATAAAAATTTAGCGATTTCTACTACATTGTTCAAATTTAGAAGTTGTTTTAAAATTCCGTCGGCTATTAATCTGTTCGTTATGACAGTTTAGAAATTCGACTACTAAAATGAAAAAGCTTTTAACTTGATACAAAATTAAAATATATTTTACTGCAAAATCTTGCGCGAGTTAATTTCCGTTTCGACACTTATAATGGAACAGTTGTAATGAAAAATTTTATATATACGTATATATCTCGCTGACTACAACTTTGCTTATACTTCAAAACTACACATGCACAGTTAACATAGTTTTCTAATATAAACATGACGTATTAGAAATTTACATTGTTGTTTTTTTTTTGGTTTTTAAGATCGATAGAATTTTTCGGTACCATTCGAAACGAACTGTTAGTTACAAATGACGTGTACAAACGAATTAAACTGATTTCGCCGTAATTGATTAAAAATTTAATTCGAATTTGCTAATTATACGTAATTTAATTAATTTTCGATATGGAAATAAAATATGTTCACGCGAATTTAATTGGGACAATAATATCTGAAAATAACGCGGCTTATATAAATGTTGTATAAAACGATATATATATATCATCCTGTTGTCGTATGTAGATGCTCGTGTGTGTGCGTAATGCGCTTTTTAAATAAATAGGTTAATTCGCCGAGTATACGTTACAGCGATTTTACTAATAATTATCGTGCATTGCGTAGAACCGTATTAACATTTTTTTTTTCACTTAATATTTAATCTTATTTATCATATTTGTTTCCGTCTCTACAGTATGTCTGGCTTTGTTTATTTTTACTCGCTAGAATAAAATTTAAAACGACTGATTGATCTGTATTTGTTTTGTATACATATGTATATATTAAAACGGGTAGCGTGTATATACAATTATTTATCCGATATACATCGTATTAAATTAAAAATTATTAGTATCCGAGAATATTATTTTAGCGAAACATAATATTCGTAATATCATATTTTCCCTCGACAATAAGTGATATAAAAAGTCGCGAGTTTCGAACAATTTAACCTTTCAAAACCTTTTTACGGCGTGGAACCAGACGTTGAAGATGAAGCTGATAATTGAACCTGGCGATTATCATCGCATCCTTCTATGGGTAGTTGTGATGAATATAATAATGATTTGATTACGAGTAAATTTGGTTTTTTTCCAAGCCAAAAATGTCAGTTCGCTTTAGCAAGACATGATCACCTTACAGCGGAGTAGCGTTGAACTTGTCGGTCCAAATGACCTGTTACTCATGATTGTAAGTATATTGAGTAATGCAAGGCACGAATGCTTCATTGCCAGAATACGACTTTTCCAGGTAAGTCTCGAGTCAAAATCCAAGAAACTTGTATTCTTTCAAATATATTTTATTTTTTTCGGGGAGAGCTGTATAGTTGAGCTCTATTCGTGTAGATTAGACACCCTTGTAAGAATATACGAGCATATTGGATGTCAGCCGATTGTAAAATGATGTTTAAATCGTCCGAAAACTGAAATGGGAGAAAGGATAACCTCGGTAATACTATTCATCAAGATGAGAAAACAGTATACGCTTAAAAAAACGCTGCCCGGCGATACACCGTTTTCAGTAATGAAGTCACGCGAGTAACCAACTCCTACGAACCTTGAAAGAACGTCTGGAGAGGAAGTTTCTAATCAACCATATTAAGCGGCCTTTTATGCCCATCTCCGTTAGCAACTGAATAATTTTGAACCTCCAGGCAGTGTCATACGCCTTATGGATGTCAAAGAATATAGCAAATAGATATTTCGTTTTTTATTGAATGTGTTTAATATTTCTTTTCTTATTGGTAAGCTACTCAAGTTCGATATAGTGTTTCCGTATTTCCGGAAACCAGATTGGCTTTCAAGGATGAGATTAGATTTTTCTAAAAGCCAGAATAGCCGGTTAATCACGTGTTTCTCCATTAATGTACTCGCGCTACAGGTAAGTGATATGAAGGATTTACACGCTCCTTACCTGGTCTCAAAACAGGGATGACAATCGCCTTTCTCCATAAACTCGGGAAGCAATTTCCGGTCCGTATACTCTATTCAAAATATTCAGTATGCGTTTTTTCATGTCTGAAGATTTCGGAAACAAAGGTTAGATTTGGTCTGGTCCTGGTGCTTTATTGGTTAGTTTATTAATGACATTGTTCATTTCTTGATCCGCGAATGGTAGGTTGAATTCTTCGTTTATCTGACTTCGTATTTAACTGTCTTTGTTCTTCTTTAGCTTTATAGATTTGGAATTCTTCACTGTAGTCGGCAGAGATATCAACAAAGAAGCCACAAAAGGTATACCGACCTGACTAGGATATTGATTTCTCGCCAGATTTCAGATCGGGAATCAGTGTTAGTTTCTGATATAAATTTTTCCCAGCTATCTCTTTTGCTTTGTTTAATAACTCGTCTGTTCACTTGATAATGACTTAATAGCCAAAAAGTTCCTGTAATTTTTATAAACGTTTAGTTATTTGTTTCTGTTGTTTATTATTATCGATTTTAATCAACATCCGTAATATTTTCTCGAAAATCTAAACCAACTCGCATCTATATTATCTCGGAAGTTAAATCCGGCCAAGTGTTTAACATCGAACAGCGTATACTTTTTTCTCCTCCGAACTACCCTCAATCAGTTGGACAACTGTATGAGATTAAAGCTGGGCTACTACGCACAATTTCCACTAAGAGCGATAATTTCAAATTAAACATCAAAACGCGATTGAGTATACTTGGTCTCATATTATACAGGGTGACCTAGGGAAGACCGCAGTTGATAACACTGCTACAAAGCAAACCGTGTGATCCACGTTTTGTGCACACACGAGAGATTCGTTTTGGTCTAGTTTCGGTTATCACGGCACCCTATAACGAGAACGACAGTTTTTACGTGGAACGTTATTTTCGATGCGAATCGATCACGACAGTGCAAAGAGAGTTTTAAAATTAATTTAAAGTTACGCGATGTAAACCTGTACCATCTCGCAATTCAATTTTAAGGTGGGTTGGAAATTTTCGGGAGACAGCTTCTACAATGGATAAAAAAAAAACGTCTCGGACAAGAAAAAAAAAACCTTAAAACCCTACAAACGTCGATCGAGTTCTAATACCGGACGCTCTGCTCGTCGTCGTGCTGTTTCTTTAAACATGACGAGAAAATCTGTTCACCGTGTATCGCTGTAAGATGTGAAATTTCGTCCTTATAAACTGATAATAACTCAGGAATTAAAAAGTACCGACCATGTACAACAAAAACTTTTTTGCTGAAACGATGCTGAAAAAAATCGAAGATGAAGAGATCGATTTAAGCAATATATAATCTATCCGAATATTAACCAGTTGCCGTAATCGAATAAAGACATTATTATTATTTATCATTATTATTATTATTATTATTATTGTTATTAGTATATATCGTTTAAAACACTTTTAAAATACTGTAATTTCGATTATATGTTAAAATTGCTGACTTTTTTTTTTATAATCGATAATTTTAATTTTTGTTTTACCAGAACAGAAATACCATCACATGTTTTTGAAGGTCCCGTCTACTACTTATGCCTACATAGTACTACATTACTCACTAATTTGCTAATATTGTGTGTGCGCGCCACGCAATTTAAAATGGGTGTAGCCATAAATCGCGAAAATTGTTCGTATTTGATTTGATAGGTAGTATTAACGCCTAAGCGTTTAAGAAAACATTTCTCGTCCAGGTATTTGTTTTCTTATTCGAATTTCGTAAAAATTTTTATAAGAAATTGTATATTACAAAAAAAACCCACGAACATACAGAAAAAAAACTGAGAATATACGAACGGGTAAAAATTTTAATTTAACGTACGAAATTTAAAATATCGATTCGTTTTGTTACGATGTTTTCCGGTATTTAAACTACAATTTAATAATTGTAATAAAAAAATTAACAGCATATCGAATCGCCATTATAATTCGGATAAATTGTAAATTGACGATAATTATTTTTTCCTTAAATTAAAATCTCGTTTAAAAGCGTCGATATTTAAATTCCGAGTACTATTTTCGCATAATTCAGAAAATTTAATTTATTACGGATTTATTTATTTTTTTTTCGCTTTTCTTTCTGTATCTGATAAAAATAAAATGCGTTACAACAATACTTTCACATTTCCGTACCTCTACTACTAATGTGTACGATATATGTATACACTTTTATAGAATAAATTATAGACGACAATAAAGGATTATATTGTCCGTTTAATAATTTTTCGTTCGTTACGAAATATTTGTAAATATTTGAACAATTCGTTTAAATTAAGTAAAGAAATATAATTCGCTACTAATATAAACGTGTATATCGAAAAATCAATTGGAAAATATTTTTCATTTTTTAATGCGCTAATTTTATTAGCGTATAATTCGACAGTGCGGGGATATACTTTACCTTCCAGAGATAAACGGTTCTGTTAACGGAATAATAATAAACAATTAAATGCAGAATATAAATCGCGTTAGTAAAATGAAAGTAACCTATAAAGGAAATTTGAAATTAATATGATAAATTGAAAATATGTGAAAAATCTGATAATTGTTATACTCATTATTGCAGAGTCGAAACAGAAACACAAATCGATTAATATTTTAACTAAAAAATGAATATATTCGGATGCTTCATATATACTATATATATATATATATATATATATCTCTTTTATTCAAAATTTATTTTTGTATATAATACATATAAAAATTATTGTTTATCCTACTAAAATAAATATCTATAAATTTATATAGGTAGCTTTATGATCAGTATGCGGGTTTTGTTAGTTCCTGTATTTTTACTTTAGTTAAATGAGCAACTGGGCATACGTTTTAAACTAGTATACGTAGTAAGAACTGCGTATGCGTTACATATTATTTATTTGTTTTTTTTTTGTAACATATATTTATTTTTTGTAAATACACTTTTTATCAATCAATCAATATATATATATATATATATATATATATATATATATATATATATATATATATATATATATATATACTGTATGAAGTGTTGACGAGGAAAGGAAGGAGTACATTCTCGTAATAAAATAAAACAATATATAGTTTTTGGGAAACATGTCGAGTTTGAAAAAAAAATATATATACGCATTTTTCGATGTAAATCTTGCCCATATTGTTTTTATTTTCGTGGCGTTTCGAAAACGCCTGCAGTTTCTAAACTACAAAACACATAACGCGCTTACTTTTCGCAAAACACTTTTTCTAAAGAACGAACTAATTTGAACCTCTTCGTAAAGATTTCCCGCTACCAAGTTTGCTGGGATTCCAAATCCGGATTCGGAACTAAATCTTCAGCTCTTAATGTTCTACATCAATAAGGTTGCCAAAATGAATTTTAAGAAATTTTACATTCAACCACAATTTTTCTTTATCGATCTGTTCGGCATAATAATTTCAATTCGTCAATCCGTATTTCGTTTTCGACGTCGAAAGTTGATTTACAAATCTTAAATATAATTTTGAAATTTTCACTTTATCCCCGCGACATTCCGAAAATGCACGCGGTTAAAATTGTACTCAAGAAGAAGAAAATTTTATTTATTTAAATTAATAAAATACTATACGTTGTGTACAAAAAATTTACCTTAGTAATTTGAAACTTATTCAATGTAGCGATTTAAACAATGTTTTTTTTATTATCCGGCTGTTAAGCCATACAATATAAAAATATAAAAATATAATAAGTACTAATTTAGATATATACAACTGACAAAAATAACAAAATCGAAATAGAAGATAGAAATACATTAAAAAATTCGGGAGTATATAAATTAAATTGTAATCAATGCGGGAAAGGATACATATAAGAAGAAACATGCGTATAATTCACAATATGATTTAAAGCGCATTTAAATTCGTATAAAAATAACGATGAAAAATTATGATCTGGAAAACATTGTAAAGAATTAAAATACAAAATCGATCATATCGACTGAAATTCGAATATTTTACATTCAAAAAACCATTGTAAAAATACAATTACTAGAAAAAGTAAAAATAATAAAAAAAAAATGATATGAAAATAATTTATTAAATTCAATGATAAATTTTGACGAAGAACTAATTCTAAAAAGTACATTATCAAATATCATCAATTTTTATATTGAAACGAGAGTTCTTATTGTTACGTTTGTGTATAAATTTTATATTGCCACATTCAATATCAGATTACTTTATAAATACTGATTTTTTCTTTTGTTATTTTTATAAATTGTATATCTAAATTAGTACTTTTCATATATGTGTATATATATATATATGCGTGTGTGTGTTTACTTGATAATGACTGAACAGTCGGATAAAACAAAACGAATTTAGTGATTTTAACTCCTTTTCGTTTACATTTCACACGTTTTAAATTACTAAAGGTAATTTTTTTATACATAATGTATTGTATTTTATGTTCATAATTTGAATAAATGAATTCTTCATCTTCTTAAATACTAACTGCGTGTATTTTTGAAATTAAATTCCAGAACGTATGTAAATCAATCGTGAAAATTTCGAAAATTGTATTTTAAATCAACTTTCGACATAGCAAACGAAATACAGTTCGACGAATTCAAATTACGCCGGTCAGATTTGTAAAGAAAAATATTAGTTTAATATACAATTTCTTAGAATTTATTTTTAACTCGTTTTTAGCGGATGTTAAATATAGATTTTTTAAAATTAACTATCTTTTTTTGGTTTACACGATGATGATACATTACTATTCTTCTTATCATTGCTATAGATGAGCGCGTAAACCATAAATCTTGACCGGCTTATTTATTGTAAGTAATTTTTCTCTTAAAATTATTTTCTTATTCTAGTGAAAAATCTTATTTTTTTTAAATTATTGTATTTTATTTTATATTAACATTACTTCACGTAATTCCGCGTCAAAATTGTAGGGTCTAAACTTAAGGACGTGAGTATAATTAATTACCGGACAAAAGAAGAACGTTAATTTAATAAATATATAAATAAATGGAGACGGAGATCGACAAATATTCGTTAGAAAATAATTTAAAATAATATAATACATAAAACATTATCCAGTAAAACAGAATTGTCACGCAAATATAACACACCAGCTATTATCGAGTTAAAACATTGAAAATTTCGCTTATTTACTGCATATATATATATATATATATATATATATATATATATATATATATATATAAGTCTAAAATTTAAATTTTTGTTAGCCACTCGTCGATTTTTTTCCAGTGAAAACCACGTCAAACTTGTCACTGGTGATATTTAGATGATACTTGTAATTTCCACTTTCAAATCCGCCCAACTAAATAAACTAACTGGTTTTGCTGTTGTTTCTTCTATTTATGCATTGAACACACGACCGATTGTAGAGACATAAGAAGGTGGATAAGTCAGCAATAGCTCAATAACGAAGTAGCCTCGATTACATCGTACAATTTGAAAATGTGCAAGTTTTATCAAGATTTAGTACAATAATAGATTAAAGCGAGAGGTCATCAAAATTTATAAACATCCAAATATAAATAGTAAAGATGGTTTAAACTAGTCCTGATTTATTAGGACATTCAACCGAGTGCAAAAATTTCGGCTGTAAAAATCGAAAAAACAACAACAACAATGGAATATGAACAATGGGGGCATAATAATGATCCGAATATTGAGAAGGAGTTACAGACATCAAGCAAAATTCAATTCAGAAATAGGAGAAATAACGACTAAAATAGTTAGTTTAATTGTGTTTAATAATGGAGATTGCATGTATCTCCGAAACGTCACCATTGACAAATTCTGACGTGGTTTTCGCCGCAAAATTCGAAGAGTGGAATTATTTTATAATTTTCGTTAGCTTTGTACGTATTCGGTGTGATTTCGAAAGAATATTACATATGTATAAAATATAACACACACATATATATATATATATATATATATATATATATATATATATATATAAATATAATATATATTTAAAAAATAATGCGTTATTAATGAATTAATCGTACTACGACGTTATGAAAAAAAACCTGTGTGTAAACAATATTCAGTGTAATCGTTATATTAAATGAGTTGGTATATTAAGAGTTTGTTTAAATGAATATGAAATTATAGATATACTTAAAAATGTAAAAGTACATTTTAAAAGACAATTTTACCGTAAGAATGATGATAAATATTAAATTGTATTTAATTCGTTTTGATCGTTTATTGCGTTTTACGTCTAATTCAATTAACAAGTAATTTTAGCTAGGCTTTAGTATCCGAACGATTGTGGACAGGTTTGATATATTAATGTCGAAGCTAACGATCGATTTTAATTATAGTAGTTATTACGTGTCACGAGTATTAATTAAATTTGTGTGCGTCTATTAAAATATTTATTTATTTATATATGATCCACGTAACAGTTAATGACTAATTGAAATGCGAACACTGGGAAGTAAATAATAAGTATAAAATCGAATTAAATCACACAAAATTTGAAAAGAAAAAAATTATATTAAATTATTTAAGCAATATAAAAAAACACTTATACAACTGCATATACATGTATACGTAAATACAGGTCGCTCACAATAAACATTGGAATGTACACGCGTAATAAAAAAATATACATATACACGCACTCGCTACACTGGAAGGTACACTTACATAAGCGTATACACGAACAGAAATACACGCATTATAAAACAATAATTTAAAATTATAAATTCAATAACGCCGACAACCTACGCAAGAACCGATACTCTCGCGATAATAACAACTACATAAAATTGAAATTTCGCGAAATCAAACAATCATGTAAATATCTAACTCGAATATGGACGAGTTTTAAGTTATACAGACATAAAGTAGGCACCCACGGTGACTTGAATCGGTAATTCGTACGACTGGAAGAAACAGCGATTCGTTCTAGTATTCATCTTATAGGTGTACTGCGTAATTCATTTGCGAAGTCAAATATTCGGACATGACTATAGCGCAAGTTCGATATATATAAATTCTCCTCGTCTTATAAAATATCCCGCTGAAAATTTAGGCTAGACACTTCGAAAAAGTAATTTAAATTAGGTAACTTAGGAAAAACCCGAATAATTAATTAATGTTTTTATTTTATATAAAGAAATTTTTTTAGTTAATTGCATAAATTAAAAATAATAATAATAATTTCATTATAAGTCGAAGAAAATAAACTCTTATATGTACATAAACCAAATCTGTTGCGATTTAATTTATTATTAAACTACACTAACGCGATTTTCAATAATTTAGTTATTCCTCGATAATAAATATCGCCGATTGAAATATTTTATGTTTTATTTTTACTTTGATATAATCGAGATTTGTTTAATCCGTTATTTGTAATATTTCATTATTAATCATATAAATCGTAATCAATAATCGATAGTTGTTTGATTAATCGAATATAAAATAGTATTGTAACTCTTTCAGTCGCATATTATTAAACTTTAGACGTGAAATTATAAATTTGGATTTACAAAATAATTAACGACTTCAACTATATTAATATTAAACACAGTTCCGAGAAGTTTGTTCTGCATTCAGATCTACTTTCAGCTTTGCAATATCTAGCGGTCGTACGATATTGCCCTTACTGAAAGAAAAATTTACACGTTTTTCTTTAACATTAAATGGTAAAGCTAAATTTATTAGGTTTTCTCCAGACGTGACAAGCTTGGATCCTATGTATATAGGTTTTAACTTGTCGGTAGTGGACCAATTCATGTGCAACACGAATAAAGTAGACGACTTTCAATATATGACGTTTCAAAATGTCGCTGTTTATGTCTATTGTCGAGAAATTCAAGAGTTGCAACTCGGAAATCAAACTTGAATCATAATCATTTACTATGTTTTTCACTTCCCTTATATTTCTCGACTCGATACATCTGTTAATATTAACTGTACACGTTTGCAGTTTAATCATTTATTTATATTTCAATTTACTTAAGCGTATTTTCATTTTTATACATTTGGATAATGTTTAGGCATACTCATTGTACACATACGATACATAGGTGGAGGGGACTGAGTATGTTATATTGTTCCCGTCTTTCGCCTTTAATTTGAAGTACACCTGACAAGGAACCATTGTTTTATCGACATTTATACGTATGTGTAATTTAATGGCCAATAATTCCTTAAAAATAAATAAATAAATAATAATCGCAATGAAAACTATGTTTTTTTTTTGATAATCCTACGTATGCAATTCTCTTTGTCGGGTACCGATTATTTTAAAAATATACGTTGATACGTGTAGTAACTAAATATTTTCCTAAGTCAAATACGAAAACCTATTTTGATGGGTATTTCCGTTGTTGAGATACATTTATTGTACGATTCCACTTTTTAGATGACTGTAGATAATTTTCGATGTTTTTATATAAATGTTTTTTTAGAATTGAAACATTTCGTGTCGATCGGAAAATTGATAATTTTGTAAGCATTAAAAAATTTCACCTACCATTTCGACCGGAAGAGTTGAAGTATTCGCGAATTTCTCACGGTCAAATTTATAATATAAAATTTATTATTAATTATTATTATTATTATTTTGTAAATTTCGAGTCGGGTTCTTCGACAGCGCGTGAACAAAAATTAAAATTAGGAATTATTAAATTGTAGTACTACAATACGTAAATCGTTAAAAAAAAAATAGAAACGTTAATTAAAATAATAAGTATAAAATTCTATGAATAACGTCTGAAATTAAATTATAACTATAGTGCTGCGGATTTTTCGGCGTTTAAAAAGTCATTTTCAGTATTCATATTCCTATAAAAAAATTTTTATTTCACAAATTATGAGTATAGAGATAAAATACTACATTATACGAAATTACACGCATTTATTAACTGTAATATTCGATTTTGTCATTTTAAGAGAAAAAAATGCGTTTAGTAAAAGATCAAAGTAAAGTAAACGAAAATTAATAAAAAAAAAATCAAATTTATAAACACACCTTAATTTAGAAAAAAAAAAAGATAACAAAAGTTAACAGTGTAACCACGTAGGAAACATAATAAGTTAAAAGTAAAGATTTATCATTCTAGTCACAGACACAAAATATGAGACATAGCTTACAATCTTTTTTTTTTTTTACTTCCGAGAGTAAAAAACGAATATTAAAAAAAAATATATACATAATTTGATGTTTTTTTTACATACGAAAAATGTTTTAAAAATATCAAAATTTCCGGTATTTATTTTAATTTCGGATTTTATTTTGTTTTCGGGATTTTTCGATAAAATGAAATCCAATTTGAATTTGCCCGTGGTCAGATTAGCGGGCTGCAAAATGGTTCGGTAGATGCCGAGAAATCCGTAATATAATTATAACAATTGACAAGAAAAAAAATAAAATAATTTCCTATTTATATAAAATCTGTTGGTTAGTTTCGTAATTACATCGTATAATATGAAAGAATACACGTTTATCGTATTTATACAAATAAAAATTATGTTAAAATTGATCCTTTTTAAACGATTTAATTTTGAAACTATTGTTTTTACGTTTGTCCGCGTGTGATGTTTAATTTTAACGAATATATTAATGTGAGATCGATTGGAATATTCTGTGCAGCCGCAGATGCGTGGTCGATTAGGATCGTACTTCCTATTTTTTTTATGTCTGGGATTCCTGATAACTTACGTTGTCGGACCTTACACATCGTTCATGACGCTGATCGGCGTATCGGTCACTATACCTCTAATATGTATTCTGACGTTCGTATGGGTTCCTGATTCGCCGCATTTCTTATTGCAAACGGATAAGAAACAAGACGCGACTAAAGCGATAGAATGGTTAAGGGGCTATCCGGATAAATCTGTCGTTCAGTTAGAAGTTTCGGAAATACAGGTATTATTAAATATTGTATTTTTTTTTTTTTTGACCCCAAAAACGATGGGGTGAATATATTGCGTAAGTGAAATACAAATACAGTAAAAAATAACAGATTTTTCAGAACCCGTCCAATTAAGTTTATGGAATTCTGAACAGTTTTACAATATTATAATAACAATTTGTATGCATAAATTTAAACTAGTTGAGATTATATAATTAGTTTATAAAACAAGATGCAATTATATTTAAATATGTTTAGGATTTAATTGCATAAATAAGTTTAAGCTAAATGTACATGTTTTTTTACGGTGATTTAGTTCAGCAATCGCGAAAGTGTTAAAAATTATAAATAGTTCGGTTACCAGCTGATCAGTGCTAATATCGCTGAAATCAGTGTTACTACGATTACAGCCGCCAAGTATATGCTTAATAATGTAACTACTGTTACATGTCACGTCATTTTCAGGTATATTTATATAAGTGTAATCTTTAAATAGGCCATAAGTAATGAATTGTACGTTAAAAAAATTTCCTACGAATGACGTGTTACTTAGTCTTTCTATATTTGGGAAATA